>OZ038433.1:27355201-27865635 GCA_964036275.1 Litoditis marina
CATTCATTGTGAAGCAGAAATAACCGTGTTTTAATTACAAAGTGGAAAAAGAAAAAGAAATTCCCATGCCGGGAATCGCTCTGAACTCCCTGGGACTGGGACGTCGTAGCAGTCGACCGTCCGGGACGCGATGTTTACGCGTCCCAGACGGTTTGACTGCTACGGTCCCAGACGGTTAGTCAGGATCAGCCGGGCCAGCGCGGCCCCAGACCATTCCGAAATTTAATTGATTAATAATATTACTGATTCACTCCGAATTATTGAGAAAAGATGAGATTATTGCTCAACTTTCAATGCTAATTCTTTTTGAAAAAAAATACACTTTTTTCAAGGAATATGCACAAGCATGTTTTCTCTTTAACACCTAATCGAAGTGAGCACTTCTTTCGTGTGTCAGAGCGGCTTTTAACCTAGCTCGAATGAACTAAATTGGCTGAGTTGCGCAGAGTGGCACCTCTAGCACGTACGTATCTAATTCTGGCCGGACCGCTGATTACTTCACGAGTGGCGATCCAGCTATCATTGCGAGTGCAACGACGTCTGCTACGTTGAGTAATTTGACCCGTACGTCGTCTGCTACCAAGCTAAAATGCGGGTTTTTTTGCGTGACTGCTACGACGTCCCAGTCCCAGGGAGTTCAGAGCGAACCCGGGCCGCGTGGGTGAAAACCACGAATCCTAACCACTATACCACATGGGAGGACATTTGGGTGGCTGTTCTTCTTGGCATACCACCGCGCTCCAGACATGACACATCCGAGTATTGAACTCTCAAACTCGAGGAAAACAGACAATAATACAAGGAATTGTAGTTTGGGTTATATCATCTCGGCTACACTTTCATACTAAGTGATATGAAATTCAAATTTGAATATTTTATTCAACTAAATTGGATATTAGAGCGTGAACTCTAGTAAAACTGTGGTTTCATGGTAAATTTTGCTATCTAAACAATATAATTGTTTTTCTCAACAATAAAAGGTTTTTTATATGTGAATTGATGAAAAACATTCATTGTGAAGCAGAAATAACCGTGTTTTGATTACAAATGTGGAAAAGGAAAAAGAAATTCCCATGCCGGGAATCGAACCCGGGCCGCGTGGGTGAAAACCACGAATCCTAACCACTAGACCACATGGGAGGACATTTGGGTGGCTGTTCTTCTTGGCATACCACCGCGCTCCAGATATGACACATCCGAGTATTGAACTCTCAAACTCGAGGAAAACAGACAATAATACAAGGAATTGTAGTTTGGGTTATATCATCTGGGCTACACTTCCATAGTAAGTGATATGAAATTCAAATTTGAATATTTTATTCAACTAAATTGGATATTAGAGCGTGAACTCTAGTACAACTGTGGTTTCATGGTGAATTTTGCTATCTAAACAATAAAATTGTTTTTCTCGACAATAAAAAGTTTTTTTTATATGTGAATTATTGCAAAAACATTCATTGTGAAGCAGAAATAACCGTGTTTTAATTACAAATGTGGAAAAGAAAAAGAAATTCCCATGCCGGGAATCGAACCCGGGCCGCGTGGGTGAAAACCACGAATCCTAACCACTAGACCACATGGGAGGACATTTGGGTGGCTGTTCTTCTTGGCATACCACCGCGCTCCAGACATGACACATCCGAGTATTGAACTCTCAAACTCGAGGAAAACAGACAATAATACAAGGAATTGTAGTTTGGGTTATATCATCTCGGCTACACTTTCATACTAAGTGATATGAAATTCAAATTTGAATATTTTATTCAACTAAATTGGATATTAGAGCGTGAACTCTAGTAAAACTGTGGTTTCATGGTAAATTTTGCTATCTAAACAATATAATTGTTTTTCTCAACAATAAAAGGTTTTTTATATGTGAATTGATGAAAAACATTCATTGTGAAGCAGAAATAACCGTGTTTTGATTACAAATGTGGAAAAAGAAAAAGAAATTCCCATGCCGGGAATCGAACCCGGGCCGCGTGGGTGAAAACCACGAATCCTAACCACTAGACCACATGGGAGGACATTTGGGTAGCTGTTCTTCTTGGCATACCACCGCGCTCCAGACATGACACATCCGAGTATTGAACTCCCAAACTCGAGGAAAACAGACAATAATACAAGGACTTGTAGTTTGGGTTATATCATCTGGGCTACACTTTCATACTAAGTGATATGAAATTCAAATTTGAATATTTTATTCAACTAAATTGGATATTAGAGCGTGAACTCTAGTAAAACTGTGATTTCATGGTAAATTTTGCTATCACACAATATAATTGTTTTTCTCAACAATAAAAGGTTTTTTATATGTGAATTGATGAAAAAACATTCATTGTGAAGCAGAAATAACCGTGTTTTAATTACAAAAGTGGAAAAAGAAAAAGAAATTCCCATGCCGGGAATCGAACCCGGGCCGCGTGGGTGAAAACCACGAATCCTAACCACTAGACCACATGGGAGGACATTTGGGTGGCTGTTCTTCTTGGCATACCACCGCGCTCCAGACATGACACATCCGAGTATTGAACTCTCAAACTCGAGGAAAACAGACAATAATACAAGGAATTGTAGTTTGGGTTATATCATCTCGGCTACACTTTCATACTAAGTGATATGAAATTCAAATTTGAATATTTTATTCAACTAAATTGGATATTAGAGCGTGAACTCTAGTAAAACTGTGGTTTCATGGTAAATTTTGCTATCTAAACAATATAATTGTTTTTCTCAACAATAAAAGGTTTTTTTATATGTGAATTGATGAAAAAACATTCATTGTGAAGCAGAAATAACCGTGTTTTAATTACAAAAGTGGAAAAAGAAAAAGAAATTCCCATGCCGGGAATCGAACCCGGGCCGCGTGGGTGAAAACCACGAATCCTAACCACTAGACCACATGGGAGGACATTTGGGTGGCTGTTCTTCTTGGCATACCACCGCGCTCCAGACATGACACATCCGAGTATTGAACTCTCAAACTCGAGGAAAACAGACAATAATACAAGGAATTGTAGTTTGGGTTATATCATCTCGGCTACACTTTCATACTAAGTGATATGAAATTCAAATTTGAATATTTTATTCAACTAAATTGGATATTAGAGCGTGAACTCTAGTAAAACTGTGGTTTCATGGTAAATTTTGCTATCTAAACAATATAATTGTTTTTCTCAACAATAAAAGGTTTTTTATATGTGAATTGATGAAAAACATTCATTGTGAAGCAGAAATAACCGTGTTTTGATTACAAATGTGGAAAAAGAAAAAGAAATTCCCATGCCGGGAATCGAACCCGGGCCGCGTGGGTGAAAACCACGAATCCTAACCACTAGACCACATGGGAGGACATTTGGGTAGCTGTTCTTCTTGGCATACCACCGCGCTCCAGACATGACACATCCGAGTATTGAACTCCCAAACTCGAGGAAAACAGACAATAATACAAGGACTTGTAGTTTGGGTTATATCATCTGGGCTACACTTTCATACTAAGTGATATGAAATTCAAATTTGAATATTTTATTCAACTAAATTGGATATTAGAGCGTGAACTCTAGTAAAACTGTGATTTCATGGTAAATTTTGCTATCACACAATATAATTGTTTTTCTCAACAATAAAAGGTTTTTTTATATGTGAATTGATGAAAAAACATTCATTGTGAAGCAGAAATAACCGTGTTTTAATTACAAAAGTGGAAAAAGAAAAAGAAATTCCCATGCCGGGAATCGAACCCGGGCCGCGTGGGTGAAAACCACGAATCCTAACCACTAGACCACATGGGAGGACATTTGGGTGGCTGTTCTTCTTGGCATACCACCGCGCTCCAGACATGACACATCCGAGTATTGAACTCTCAAACTCGAGGAAAACAGACAATAATACAAGGAATTGTAGTTTGGGTTATATCATCTCGGCTACACTTTCATACTAAGTGATATGAAATTCAAATTTGAATATTTTATTCAACTAAATTGGATATTAGAGCGTGAACTCTAGTAAAACTGTGGTTTCATGGTAAATTTTGCTATCTAAACAATATAACTGTTTTTCTCAACAATAAAAGGTTTTTTATATGTGAATTGATGAAAAACATTCATTGTGAAGCAGAAATAACCGTGTTTTGATTACAAATGTGGAAAAAGAAAAAGAAATTCCCATGCCGGGAATCGAACCCGGGCCGCGTGGGTGAAAACCACGAATCCTAACCACTAGACCACATGGGAGGACATTTGGGTAGCTGTTCTTCTTGGCATACCACCGCGCTCCAGACATGACACATCCGAGTATTGAACTCCCAAACTCGAGGAAAACAGACAATAATACAAGGACTTGTAGTTTGGGTTATATCATCTGGGCTACACTTTCATACTAAGTGATATGAAATTCAAATTTGAATATTTTATTCAACTAAATTGGATATTAGAGCGTGAACTCTAGTAAAACTGTGATTTCATGGTAAATTTTGCTATCACACAATATAATTGTTTTTCTCAACAATAAAAGGTTTTTTTATATGTGAATTGATGAAAAAACATTCATTGTGAAGCAGAAATAACCGTGTTTTAATTACAAAAGTGGAAAAAGAAAAAGAAATTCCCATGCCGGGAATCGAACCCGGGCCGCGTGGGTGAAAACCACGAATCCTAACCACTAGACCACATGGGAGGACATTTGGGTGGCTGTTCTTCTTGGCATACCACCGCGCTCCAGACATGACACATCCGAGTATCGAACTCTCAAACTCGAGGAAAACAGACAATAATACAAGGAATTGTAGTTTGGGTTATATCATCTCGGCTACACTTTCATACTAAGTGATATGAAATTCAAATTTGAATATGTTATTCAACTAAATTGGATATTAGAGCGTGAACTCTAGTAAAACTGTGGTTTCATGGTAAATTTTGCTATCTAAACAATAAAATTGTTTTTCTCAACAATAAAAGGTTTTTTATATGTGAATTGATGAAAAACATTCATTGTGAAGCAGAAATAACCGTGTTTTAATTACAAATGTGGAAAAAGAAAAAGAAATTCCCATGCCGGGAATCGAACCCGGGCCGCGTGGGTGAAAACCACGAATGCTAACCACTAGACCACATGGGAGGACATTTGGGTAGCTGTTCTTCTTGGCATACCACCGCGCTCCAGACATGACACATCCGAGTATTGAACTCCCAAACTCGAGGAAAACAGACAATAATACAAGGAATTGTAGTTTGGGTTATATCATCTCGGCTACACTTTCATACTAAGTGATATGAAATTCAAATTTGAATATTTTATTCAACTAAATTGGATATTAGAGCGTGAACTCTAGTAAAACTGTGGTTTCATGGTAAATTTTGCTATCTAAACAATATAATTGTTTTTCTCAACAATAAAAGGTTTTTTATATGTGAATTGATGAAAAACATTCATTGTGAAGCAGAAATAACCGTGTTTTGATTACAAATGTGGAAAAAGAAAAAGAAATTCCCATGCCGGGAATCGAACCCGGGCCGCGTGGGTGAAAACCACGAATCCTAACCACTAGACCACATGGGAGGACATTTCGGTAGCTGTTCTTCTTGGCATACCACCGCGCTCCAGACATGACACATCCGAGTATTGAACTCCCAAACTCGAGGAAAACAGACAATAATACAAGGACTTGTAGTTTGGGTTATATCATCTGGGCTACACTTTCATACTAAGTGATATGAAATTCAAATTTGAATATTTTATTCAACTAAATTGGATATTAGAGCGTGAACTCTAGTAAAACTGTGATTTCATGGTAAATTTTGCTATCACACAATATAATTGTTTTTCTCAACAATAAAAGGTTTTTTTATATGTGAATTGATGAAAAAACATTCATTGTGAAGCAGAAATAACCGTGTTTTAATTACAAAAGTGGAAAAAGAAAAAGAAATTCCCATGCCGGGAATCGAACCCGGGCCGCGTGGGTGAAAACCACGAATCCTAACCACTAGACCACATGGGAGGACATTTGGGTGGCTGTTCTTCTTGGCATACCACCGCGCTCCAGACATGACACATCCGAGTATTGAACTCTCAAACTCGAGGAAAACAGACAATAATACAAGGAATTGTAGTTTGGGTTATATCATCTCGGCTACACTTTCATACTAAGTGATATGAAATTCAAATTTGAATATTTTATTCAACTAAATTGGATATTAGAGCGTGAACTCTAGTAAAACTGTGGTTTCATGGTAAATTTTGCTATCTAAACAATATAATTGTTTTTCTCAACAATAAAAGGTTTTTTATATGTGAATTGATGAAAAACATTCATTGTGAAGCAGAAATAACCGTGTTTTGGTTACAAATGTGGAAAAAGAAAAAGAAATTCCCATGCCGGGAATCGAACCCGGGCCGCGTGGGTGAAAACCACGAATCCTAACCACTAGACCACATGGGAGGACATTTGGGTAGCTGTTCTTCTTGGCATACCACCGCGCTCCAGACATGACACATCCGAGTATTGAACTCCCAAACTCGAGGAAAACAGACAATAATACAAGGACTTGTAGTTTGGGTTATATCATCTGGGCTACACTTTCATACTAAGTGATATGAAATTCAAATTTGAATATTTTATTCAACTAAATTGGATATTAGAGCGTGAACTCTAGTAAAACTGTGATTTCATGGTAAATTTTGCTATCACACAATATAATTGTTTTTCTCAACAATAAAAGGTTTTTATATGTGAATTGATGAAAAAACATTCATTGTGAAGCAGAAATAACCGTGTTTTGATTACAAATGTGGAAAAAGAAAAAGAAATTCCCATGCCGGGAATCGAACCCGGGCCGCGTGGGTGAAAACCACGAATCCTAACCACTAGACCACATGGGAGGACATTTGGGTGGCTGTTCTTCTTGGCATACCACCGCGCTCCAGACATGACACATCCGAGTATCGAACTCTCAAACTCGAGGAAAACAGACAATAATACAAGGAATTGTAGTTTGGGTTATATCATCTCGGCTACACTTTCATACTAAGTGATATGAAATTCAAATTTGAATATGTTATTCAACTAAATTGGATATTAGAGCGTGAACTCTAGTAAAACTGTGGTTTCATGGTAAATTTTGCTATCTAAACAATAAAATTGTTTTTCTCAACAATAAAAGGTTTTTTATATGTGAATTGATGAAAAACATTCATTGTGAAGCAGAAATAACCGTGTTTTAATTACAAATGTGGAAAAGAAAAAGAAATTCCCATGCCGGGAATCGAACCCGGGCCGCGTGGGTGAAAACCACGAATCCTAACCACTAGACCACATGGGAGGACATTTGGGTGGCTGTTCTTCTTGGCATACCACCGCGCTCCAGACATGACACATCCGAGTATTGAACTCCCAAACTCGAGGAAAACAGACAATAATACAAGGAATGGTAGTTTGGGTTATATCATCTGGGCTACACTTTTATCTAAGTGATATGAAATTCAAATTTGAATATTTTATTCAACTAAATTGGATATTAGAGCGTGAACTCTAGTAAAACTGTGGTTTCATGGTAAATTTAGCTATCTAAACAATATAATTGTTTTTCTCAACAATGAAAGGTTTTTTATATGTGAATTGATGAAAAACATTCATTGTGAAGCAGAAATAACCGTGTTTTGATTACAAATGTGGAAAAAGAAAAAGAAATTCCCATGCCGGGAATCGAACCCGGGCCGCGTGGGTGAAAACCACGAATCCTAACCACTAGACCACATGGGAGGACATTTGGGTAGCTGTTCTTCTTGGCATACCACCGCGCTCCAGACATGACACATCCGAGTATTGAACTCCCAAACTCGAGGAAAACAGACAATAATACAAGGACTTGTAGTTTGGGTTATATCATCTGGGCTACACTTCCATAGTAAGTGATATGAAATTCAAATTTGAATATTTTATTCAACTAAATTGGATATTAGAGCGTGAACTCTAGTAAAACTGTGGTTTCATGGTAAATTTTGCTATCTAAACAATATAATTGTTTTTCTCAACAATAAAAGGTTTTTTATACGTGAATTGATGAAAAAACATTCATTGTGAAGCAGAAATAACCGTGTTTTAATTACAAATGTGGAAAAAGAAAAAGAAATTCCCATGCCGGGAATCGAACCCGGGCCGCGTGGGTGAAAACCACGAATCCTAACCACTAGACCACATGGGAGGACATTTGGGGGGCTGTTCTTCTTGGCATACCACCGCGCTCCAGACATGACACATCCGAGTATTGAACTCTCAAACTCGAGGAAAACAGACAATAATACAAGGAATTGTAGTTTGGGTTATATCATCTGGGCTACACTTCCATAGTAAGTGATATGAAATTCAAATTTGAATATTTTATTCAACTAAATTGGATATTAGAGCGTGAACTCTAGTACAACTGTGGTTTCATGGTAAATTTTGCTATCTAAACAATAAAATTGTTTTTCTCGACAATAAAAAGTTTTTTTTATATGTGAATTGATGAAAAACATTCATTGTGAAGCAGAAATAACCGTGTTTCAATTACAAATGTGGAAAAAGAAAAAGAAATTCCCATGCCGGGAATCGAACCCGGGCCGGGTGGGTGAAAACCACGAATCCTAACCACTAGACCACATGGGAGGACATTTGGGTGGCTGTTCTTCTTGGCATACCACCGCGCTCCAGACATGACACATCCGAGTATTGAACTCCCAAACTTTCACTCGCGACCCCTCTGCCTCACTCGCGACCCCTCTGCCTCACTCGCGACCCCTCTGCCTTTCTGTGCGGTTGGTTGCGCCTATTTACTTTCATACATTTCTGTCTACCCAATTCTATCTACGTCCATCAATACTTACTTGTACTATCATTTAACCATTACTAATTAGCGAGTTTTTATCGCATTTTCTGTGAGTTTTTTTTTAACAACGGTATCCAGCTATAATTTCTCTATTCTTCTGTTATAAGTCTTTCAACTAGTTTGACCCCCACTCTCGGCATGCACCCTCCCAAGCGCAAGGCGTCTGCAATCGATCAATCTGAAGATATTCCACCTAAATGGATCGAAGTTCTTGGGACACAACTACTAAATCAAACTCAAATGATTCTTCAGCCGTTCATTGAGGCAGTTGCCGATTTGAAACAATCTAATTCTGAAATCAAGAATCTCATTGGCTCCCACTTGAAGGACATGAACGACATCAAGAAACGATTGGACAAGCTTGAGAGTGCGGCTCCTGTTTCTGTACAGGCGGAACTACCCAAGATGCTCTACAGTACCGTACTGCAAGTTCAAGCGGATCAAACCACCATTTCTCAGAAGTCGTGTCGTATCACTTGGGTAGGAATTGACGAGAAGAACAACGAACAATCGACTCGTACTTTCGACAACGAAGCGCTACGTGAGGTCATTGAGACCTCAGGTAACGATGAACTACGACAGCTACTCAACAACAAAACTATTTCTTGCCACAGACACCCGGAGAAACGTAATCCCTCTTCCAATCGTCCAAGGATCATCAAGATTGAGCTTCCTTCCTCTGAACTCCGCGACATTCTTCTTAGTCACATGCGAAAGGCTCGTCAATCTCTCACTAAGTCTATGGTTCATTCCTATGCTCGCCCTGACTACACCCGTCAACAACTTGATTACGACCGTCATCAGCGCCAGACAGCGGGAAAGCGGAATGCGGAAGCCGGCGAGTTGCTCTGGATTGTGAGAGATCTTGAGCTGTACCAGCTCAAGACTCCCAGACCTTTGCCTTCTCGTCCAACTTCCTCGCTGCCTCCGAACCAATCTGCTTCTCTTCCCACTAACTCTCTCCCACCACCGAACAACAGAGGCCCTGCTCCCATGGGAACGCGTGTTTTCACTCCATCCATCACCAAAACCGCTGCGGCTACTTCTGGACCTAGTTCTCAACCTACTGGCAACCTTCTGACTCCAGCGTTCACCTTGTCCAAACCCACTCATTCAAGATCCCGTTCTCTCAATGCCCCGCCTTTTCCAACCAGATCACAAGATGAAGAGGAGTTGATTATTGGTGATGTTTTTGGTGCTACCAACCCTCCAGCCAATCGCCAAACTACAGAGGAAACTACATCTCGTGAAGACACTGCTATGGATGACACCTCACCTGAGATTGTGGCATAGGATCAGACTACAACGCCCGTTCAATTCAGTAAATTTGCTTGTTTTCTAATTAATTCTCGTTCTGTAGTAAATAAACTCTCTTGTTTAAATCATTTATTGTCCTCCTCTCCTCTTCTTGTTTGTATTACTGAAACGTGGTTGAAATGTGATAATTTGCCCGATGCCTCACTTTCTCTTAACAATGTGTATTCTGTTTATCGTTGTGATCGTGAAGACGATATTCCTGGTGGTGGAGTCACCATGCTCGTTTGTTCTACTTTCTCACATTCTTTCTCATTCAGTCGCAGTTTCTCGCACTATATACAGTTGGTAGGCATTCAATTTCATAGTCCTAACATCCTTGTCATTACATGTTACCGTAGTCCCTCCGCATCTCTCCAAGCGCTTAGCGCAATGCTAACATTTTTAGCTGATGTGTATATGAATGCTACTTATCCTGTGATTCTGGTTGGTGATCTCAATTTTCCGGGTATAAATTGGTTTACATCTTCTATTTTTCCTATGCGAACATCTCCGAGCTCTCGGGAATTTCTTAATTTTTGTGTCTCACATAACTTGCACCAGCATGTGTGCTCTGCCACTCATTGTGACAATATTATTGATCTTGTTTTATCTTCCGACCAGTCCATTATTTCTGATGTGTGTGTTCTTTCACCTTTCTCAACCTCTGATCATTGTTCTGTGCGTTTCGATTTGGCTCTCAACCTGCCATCTGTTTCTGAACCTCTTACTTATCTTAACTTTGCCAGTGGGAATTACGACCAGATCTGCACGCATTTATTGGATATCAATTGGCCAGTTGTTTTCGACTCATACTCAACTGTTGATGAATGCTATCAGTATTTCACCGACTACTGTAATGGGCTTATTACCCAATTTGTTCCTAGAATGACTAGTAAACAAGCTGAACGGAAACTTCCTCAATCAATCACCACGTTGCAAGAGAGAGTCAAAAGATTATTCGATATGCGTCACAGATGTATCGCTAAGTATTGCAAGGCCTCCCGATATCTGAAACGTCGGTTAGATCGTATTCGCCTCATTGAAGAAGAGAAAATATCCTCTTCAAAAAATATTAAACGCTTCTATAAGTATTGCAATAGTCGTCTGAAATCAACTGGAAAAATTGGAACGGTCAAAGATATTCATGGAGATGTTATTGTATCTGATCAAGAAAAGTCGAATGAATTTGCTAGGTATTTTGAATCCGTATATAAGAAGCCCTATGGTCATCAACAAGCATTTCCGACCCGAACTACTGCGATTCTGAGCTATATTGAAATTAATAGTGAAACCACCTATCGCGCCTTATTGAAATTGCCTTTGCGAGTTTCAACTTCTCCGGACAGCCTTCCCTATTACTTTCTGAAAAAGTGCGCGATTGCACTCACTAGTCCACTAACGTACTTATTTCGCCGAATTCTGTTAACTGGAGAAGTACCAAATCTCTGGAAAACCGCTATCGTTCGTCCAATATTCAAGAAAGGCACCCGATCGAATCCATCCAACTATCGACCAATTTCTCTAACCTCGGGAATTTCAAAAGTTATGGAAAGAATTGTTTGTAAACCTCTACTCACATACTTGCTTCAAAACAATCTCATCTCCTCCGCCCAACATGGTTTTCTTGCACGTAAAAGTACAACATCCGCTCTACTATCAACTGTTCCAAGGTGGCAAAAAGAGATTGATTCGGGTTATTTTGTGTCTGCGTGTTTTATTGATTTCTCTCGTGCCTTTGATTCTATCTCGCATGATTTGCTGTTGACCAAACTACAATCTTATGGCATCTCCGGCTGCCTTCTCACTTTCCTCAAAAATCTAATTCGCAATCGCACTCAATCTGTTGTGGTCAACGGCAAACTCTCCAATTCTTTTCCTTGTTCATCTGGTGTTGCACAAGGAACAGTTCTCGGTCCTATTCTGTTCATTCTATACATTAATGATATTTCGGATAACTTGCCTTCAGGAGTACATTGTCAAATGTACGCAGATGATAGCAAAATTTACACCATTAACTCACCTCAATCTCTCCAAGACGGCATTAATGCCATCTCTCTTTGGTCCAAAACTTGGCAAATGGATGTAAATATTGGTAAAACGAAAGTTATGTGCATTGGAAATCGTCACCCAGCACACGATTTCTATCTTGATGGCAACAAGTTGGAGAACGTGGTTGAATTCAAGGATTTGGGTATTGTTTACAATCAAAAACTTTCTTTCTCGAATCATATTTCCTCTGTAGTCAGCCGTTGCCGCGCAAAATCAAACTACATTTTGAAATCTTTCGCCACCAAAAATCCGGCACTACTGTTCAAATTGTTCTGTACATATGTTAGGCCAATTATTGAGTACTCATGTGAAGTATGGGACCCCATACTTTTAAATATGATTAAGGAATTGGAATCTGTGCAGAGAACGTTTACGAAGAGAGTTTTCAATCGAGTTGGAATGACAGAAATGTCATACGAAGAACGTCTGTCTGCCTTGGAAACAACCACGTTGCAACAGAGAAGAACCGCTGCTGGTCTCGCTTTCATGTACAAGATGGCAATAGGTGAGGTTGATTTAGACTTCGCCGCTTTTTTCACGCGTTCTCATCGTTCTAACCAATCACGTAATCATTCCTATTTTGTCCTAGTACCGCGCATAAATCACGAATTCTTCAAACAATCGTTCTTTCTGCGTTATATCCACATTTGGAACCAAATACCAGCCAAGACATTTCTCAGTATAAATTCGGCATCTTTTCGTCAAAAAACTATGAAGTATTTGTCTAATCATAATTTCAGAATCTAATATTCAAAACATCTTTTCTAATGCGTTCATCAAAAACAATGTTTGTGCTTTATCGACCGTTCCTGAGGAATTGTGAGGTTTGTCTCACAATGAACCATATCTGCCAAACTACAGGTAAAACCACATACAATATTTATTTTCAATTCACATTCTCAACATTTCTATACATTGAACGCTGAATTTGCGTGTAATCCTTCGGCCAAATTCGATAATAGCAATCTTCTCTTGTCTAATTTCAGTATTCCAGGTGGCTCAACAACCCAATAGTCAGATTTAAACTTGTAAATGTGTTATATGTATTTATAGTAATGTCATTGCCCTAACTCTAGTCCGTAATCTGTAGTCTGTAATATGTAGTATGCTATTGTTGATGATGTATTACACGTATCTGGTTATAGTAGGCGTAGGTTGAGATTTTATGAATAGGATTGTCTAACTTTTTTATTTCGGTAGTCCTAAAGTTGAGCCCACATTTATCGATATTGTTATCGTATCTTCTCTGTGGTCTTCAACTCATTATATGTTTCCATCTATTTCCATTCCGGTCTCATTTAATGCTCAATTTTTCTCCCTTTTTTTCCGCTTTTCTCCTGTGCCTCTTCTTTCGTTCTATATCCTGTCAAGACAACGACCATCTGTGCCCTCGTAGCTTATAGGGGAAGGTTAGTGGTCTGCACCTTTTGCAGCCAGCCTAGGTCCAGTCAGGGCCTAGATCGCGTCTACCAGCCACAAGTCCACCTCCAGCCCGCTCCAGCTGTCCGGTCCCATGAGAGTCTCGCCAACTCTCGCCACCCCCGCCTAGCCCATCCTAGACAGCTACGGGCCTGCACATTCCTGAATCAGTTTTTCTCCTTTCTGTACATGTTTATCCTTTTTCTTGAATCAACATCCCCGATACTCATTAGCCATTGAAATTGTCTGTCAAATAACGGGTTGATAAATTATTATTATTATTAACTCGAGGAAAACAGACAATAATACAAGGACTTGTAGTTTGGGTTATATCATCTGGGCTACACTTCCATAGTAAGTGATATGAAATTCAAATTTGAATATTTTATTCAACTAAATTGGATATTAGAGCGTGAACTCTAGTAAAACTGTGGTTTCATGGTAAATTTTGCTATCTAAACAATATAATTGTTTTTTTCTCAACAATAAAAGGTTTTTTATACGTGAATTGATGAAAAAACATTCATTGTGAAGCAGAAATAACCGTGTTTTAATTACAAATGTGGAAAAATGAAAAAGAAATTCCCATGCCGGGAATCGAACCCGGGCCGCGTGGGTGAAAACCACGAATCCTAACCACTAGACGACATGGGAGGACATTTGGGTGGCTGTTCTTCTTGGCATACCACCGCGCTCCAGACATGACACATCCGAGTATTGAACTCTCAAACTCGAGGAAAACAGACAATAATACAAGGAATTGTAGTTTGGGTTATATCATCTGGGCTACACTTCCATAGTAAGTGATATAAAATTGAAATTTGAATATTTTATTCAACTAAATTGGATATTAGAGCGTGAACTCTAGTACAACTGTGGTTTCATGGTAAATTTTGCTATCTAAACAATAAAATTGTTTTTCTCGACAATAAAAAGTTTTTTTTATATGTGAATTGATGAAAAACATTCATTGTGAAGCAGAAATAACCGTGTTTTAATTACAAATGTGGAAAAAGAAAAAGAAATTCCCATGCCGGGAATCGAACCCGGGCCACGTGGGTGAAAACCACGAATCCTAACCACTAGACCACATGGGAGGACATTTGGGTAGCTGTTCTTCTTGCCATACCACCGCGCTCCAGACATGACACATCCGAGTATTGAACTCCCAAACTCGAGGAAAACAGACAATAATACAAGGACTTGTAGTTTGGGTTATATCATCTGGGCTACACTTTCATAGTAAGTGATATGAAATTCAAATTAGAATATTTTATTCAACTAAATTGGATATTAGAGCGTGAACTCTATTACAACTGTGGTTTCATGGTAAATTTTGCTATCTAAACAATAAAATTGTTTTTCTCGACAATAAAAAGTTTTTTTTATATGTGAATTATTGCAAAAACATTCATTGTGAAGCAGAAATAACCGTGTTTTAATTACAAATGTGGAAAAAGAAAAAGAAATTCCCATGCCGGGAATCGAACCCGGGCCGCGTGGGTGAAAACCACGAATCCTAACCACTAGACCACATGGGAGGACATTTGGGTGGCTGTTCTTCTTGGCATACCACCGCGCTCCAGACATGACACATCCGAGTATTGAACTCCCAAACTCGAGGAAAACAGCCAATAATACAAGGACTTGTAGTTTGGGTTATATCATCTGGGCTACACTTCCATAGTAAGTGATATGAAATTCAAATTTGAATATTTTATTCAACTAAATTGGATATTAGAGCGTGAACTCTAGTACAACTGTGGTTTCATGGTAAATTTTGCTATCTAAACAATATAATTGTTTTTCTCAACAATAAAAGGTTCTTTATACGTGAATTGATGAAAAAACATTCATTGTGAAGCAGAAATAACCGTGTTTTAATTACAAATGTGGAAAAAGAAAAAGAAATTCCCATGCCGGGAATCGAACCCGGGCCGCGTGGGTGAAAACCACGAATCCTAACCACTAGACCACATGGGAGGACATTTGGGTGGCTGTTCTTCTTGGCATACCACCGCGCTCCAGACATGACACATCCGAGTATTGAACTCTCAAACTCGAGGAAAACAGACAATAATACAAGGAATTGTAGTTTGGGTTATATCATCTGGGCTACACTTCCATAGTAAGTGATATAAAATTCAAATTTGAATATTTTATTCAACTAAATTGGATATTAGAGCGTGAACTCTAGTACAACTGTGGTTTCATGGTAAATTTTGCTATCTAAACAATAAAATTGTTTTTCTCGACAATAAAAAGTTTTTTTTTATATGTGAATTGATGAAAAACATTCATTGTGAAGCAGAAATAACCGTGTTTTAATTACAAATGTGGAAAAAGAAAAAGAAATTCCCATGCCAGGAATCGAACCCGGGCCACGTGGGTGAAAACCACGAATCCTAACCACTAGACCACATGGGAGGACATTTGGGTAGCTGTTCTTCTTGCCATACCACCGCGCTCCAGACATGACACATCCGAGTATTGAACTCCCAAACTCGAGGAAAACAGACAATAATACAAGGACTTGTAGTTTGGGTTATATCATCTGGGCTACACTTTCATAGTAAGTGATATGAAATTCAAATTAGAATATTTTATTCAACTAAATTGGATATTAGAGCGTGAACTCTATTACAACTGTGGTTTCATGGTAAATTTTGCTATCTAAACAATAAAATTGTTTTTCTCGACAATAAAAAGTTTTTTTTATATGTGAATTATTGCAAAAACATTCATTGTGAAGCAGAAATAACCGTGTTTTAATTACAAATGTGGAAAAAGAAAAAGAAATTCCCATGCCGGGAATCGAACCCGGGCCGCGTGGGTGAAAACCACGAATCCTAACCACTAGACCACATGGGAGGACATTTGGGTGGCTGTTCTTCTTGGCATACCACCGCGCTCCAGACATGACACATCCGAGTATTGAACTCCCAAACTCGAGGAAAACAGCCAATAATACAAGGACTTGTAGTTTGGGTTATATCATCTGGGCTACACTTCCATAGTAAGTGATATGAAATTCAAATTTGAATATTTTATTCAACTAAATTGGATATTAGAGCGTGAACTCTAGTACAACTGTGGTTTCATGGTAAATTTTGCTATCTAAACAATATAATTGTTTTTCTCAACAATAAAAGGTTTTTTATACGTGAATTGATGAAAAAACATTCATTGTGAAGCAGAAATAACCGTGTTTTAATTACAAATGTGGAAAAAGAAAAAGAAATTCCCATGCCGGGAATCGAACCCGGGCCGCGTGGGTGAAAACCACGAATCCTAACCACTAGACCACATGGGAGGACATTTGGGTGGCTGTTCTTCTTGGCATACCACCGCGCTCCAGACATGACACATCCGAGTATTGAACTCTCAAACTCGAGGAAAACAGACAATAATACAAGGAATTGTAGTTTGGGTTATATCATCTGGGCTACACTTCCATAGTAAGTGATATAAAATTCAAATTTGAATATTTTATTCAACTAAATTGGATATTAGAGCGTGAACTCTAGTACAACTGTGGTTTCATGGTAAATTTTGCTATCTAAACAATAAAATTGTTTTTCTCGACAATAAAAAGTTTTTTTTATATGTGAATTGATGAAAAACATTCATTGTGAAGCAGAAATAACCGTGTTTTAATTACAAATGTGGAAAAAGAAAAAGAAATTCCCATGCCGGGAATCGAACCCGGGCCGCGTGGGTGAAAACCACGAATCCTAACCACTAGACCACATGGGAGGACATTTGGGTAGCTGTTCTTCTTGCCATACCACCGCGCTCCAGACATGACACATCCGAGTATTGAACTCCCAAACTCGAGGAAAACAGACAATAATACAAGGACTTGTAGTTTGGGTTATATCATCTGGGCTACACTTTCATAGTAAGTGAAATGAAATTCAAATTTGAATATTTTATTCAACTAAATTGGATATTAGAGCGTGAACTCTATTACAACTGTGGTTTCATGGTAAATTTTGCTATCTAAACAATAAAATTGTTTTTCTCGACAATAAAAAGTTTTTTTTATATGTGAATTATTGCAAAAACATTCATTGTGAAGCAGAAATAACCGTGTTTTAATTACAAATGTGGAAAAAGAAAAAGAAATTCCCATGCCGGGAATCGAACCCGGGCCGCGTGGGTGAAAACCACGAATCCTAACCACTAGACCACATGGGAGGACATTTGGGTGGCTGTTCTTCTTGGCATACCACCGCGCTCCAGACATGACACATCCGAGTATTGAACTCCCAAACTCGAGGAAAACAGACAATAATACAAGGACTTGTAGTTTGGGTTATATCATCTGGGCTACACTTCCATAGTAAGTGATATGAAATTCAAATTTGAATATTTTATTCAACTAAATTGGATATTAGAGCGTGAACTCTAGTAAAACTGTGGTTTCATGGTAAATTTTGCTATCTAAACAATATAATTGTTTTTCTCAACAATAAAAGGTTTTTTTTAATATGTGAATTATTGCAAAAACATTCATTGTGAAGCAGAAATAACCGTGTTTTAATTACAAATGTGGAAAAAGAAAAAGAAATTCCCATGCCGGGAATCGAACCCGGGCCGCGTGGGTGAAAACCACGAATCCTAACCACTAGACCACATGGGAGGACATTTGGGTGGCTGTTCTTCTTGGCATACCACCGCGCTCCAGACATGACACATCCGAGTATTGAACTCTCGAACTCGAGGAAAACAGACAATAATACAAGGAATTGTAGTTTGGGTTATATCATCTGGGCTACACTTCCATAGTAAGTGATATGAAATTAAAATTTGAATATTTTATTCAACTAAATTGGATATTAGAGCGTGAACTCTATTACAACTGTGGTTTCATGGTAAATTTTGCTATCTAAACAATAAAATTGTTTTTCTCGACAATAAAAAGTTTTTTTTAATATGTGAATTATTGCAAAAACATTCATTGTGAAGCAGAAATAACCGTGTTTTAATTACAAATGTGAAAAAAGAAAAAGAAATTCCCATGCCGGGAATCGAACCCGGGCCGCGTGGGTGAAAACCACGAATCCTAACCACTAGACCACATGGGAGGACATTTGGGTAGCTGTTCTTCTTGCCATACCACCGCGCTCCAGACATGACACATCCGAGTATTGAACTCCCAAACTCGAGGAAAACAGACAATAATACAAGGACTTGTAGTTTGGGTTATATCATCTGGGCTACACTTTCATAGTAAGTGATATGAAATTCAAATTTGAATATTTTATTCAACTAAATTGGATATTAGAGCGTGAACTCTATTACAACTGTGGTTTCATGGTAAATTTTGCTATCTAAACAATAAAATTGTTTTTCTCGACAATAAAAAGTTTTTTTTATATGTGAATTATTGCAAAAACATTCATTGTGAAGCAGAAATAACCGTGTTTTAATTACAAATGTGGAAAAAGAAAAAGAAATTCCCATGCCGGGAATCGAACCCGGGCCGCGTGGGTGAAAACCACGAATCCTAACCACTAGACCACATGGGAGGACATTTGGGTAGCTGTTCTTCTTGCCATACCACCGCGCTCCAGACATGACACATCCGAGTATTGAACTCCCAAACTCGAGGAAAACAGACAATAATACAAGGACTTGTAGTTTGGGTTATATCATCTGGGCTACACTTTCATAGTAAGTGATATGAAATTCAAATTTGAATATTTTATTCAACTAAATTGGATATTAGAGCGTGAACTCTATTACAACTGTGGTTTCATGGTAAATTTTGCTATCTAAACAATAAAATTGTTTTTCTCGACAATAAAAAGTTTTTTTATATGTGAATTATTGCAAAAACATTCATTGTGAAGCAGAAATAACCGTGTTTCAATTACAAATGTGGAAAAAGAAAAAGAAATTCCCATGCCGGGAATCGAACCCGGGCCGCGTGGGTGAAAACCACGAATCCTAACCACTAGACCACATGGGAGGACATTTGGGTGGCTGTTCTTCTTGGCATACCACCGCGCTCCAGACATGACACATCCGAGTATTGAACTCCCAAACTCGAGGAAAACAGACAATAATACAAGGACTTGTAGTTTGGGTTATATCATCTGGGCTACACTTCCATAGTAAGTGATATGAAATTCAAATTTGAATATTTTATTCAACTAAATTGGATATTAGAGCGTGAACTCTAGTAAAACTGTGGTTTCATGGTAAATTTTGCTATCTAAACAATATAATTGTTTTTCTCAACAATAAAAGGTTTTTTATACGTGAATTGATGAAAAAACATTCATTGTGAAGCAGAAATAACCGTGTTTTAATTACAAATGTGGAAAAAGAAAAAGAAATTCCCATGCCGGGAATCGAACCCGGGCCGCGTGGGTGAAAACCACGAATCCTAACCACTAGACCACATGGGAGGACATTTGGGTGGCTGTTCTTCTTGGCATACCACCGCGCTCCAGACATGACACATCCGAGTATTGAACTCTCAAACTCGAGGAAAACAGACAATAATACAAGGAATTGTAGTTTGGGTTATATCATCTGGGCTACACTTCCATAGTAAGTGATATGAAATTCAAATTTGAATATTTTATTCAACTAAATTGGATATTAGAGCGTGAACTCTATTACAACTGTGGTTTCATGGTAAATTTTGCTATCTAAACAATAAAATTGTTTTTCTCGACAATAAAAAGTTTTTTTTAATATGTGAATTATTGCAAAAACATTCATTGTGAAGCAGAAATAACCGTGTTTTAATTACAAATGTGGAAAAAGAAAAAGAAATTCCCATGCCGGGAATCGAACCCGGGCCGCGTGGGTGAAAACCACGAATCCTAACCACTAGACCACATGGGAGGACATTTGGGTGGCTGTTCTTCTTGGCATACCACCGCGCTCCAGACATGACACATCCGAGTATTGAACTCTCAAACTCGAGGAAAACAGACAATAATACAAGGAATTGTAGTTTGGGTTATATCATCTGGGCTACACTTCCATAGTAAGTGATATGAAATTCAAATTTGAATATTTTATTCAACTAAATTGGATATTAGAGCGTGAACTCTATTACAACTGTGGTTTCATGGTAAATTTTGCTATCTAAACAATAAAATTGTTTTTCTCGACAATAAAAAGTTTTTTTTAATATGTGAATTATTGCAAAAACATTCATTGTGAAGCAGAAATAACCGTGTTTTAATTACAAATGTGAAAAAAGAAAAAGAAATTCCCATGCCGGGAATCGAACCCGGGCCGCGTGGGTGAAAACCACGAATCCTAACCACTAGACCACATGGGAGGACATTTGGGTGGCTGTTCTTCTTGGCATACCACCGCGCTCCAGACATGACACATCCGAGTATTGAACTCCCAAACTCGAGGAAAACAGACAATAATACAAGGACTTGTAGTTTGGGTTATATCATCTGGGCTACACTTCCATAGTAAGTGATATGAAATTCAAATTTGAATATTTTATTCAACTAAATTGGATATTAGAGCGTGAACTCTAGTAAAACTGTGGTTTCATGGTAAATTTTGCTATCTAAACAATATAATTGTTTTTCTCAACAATAAAAGGTTTTTTATACGTGAATTGATGAAAAAACATTCATTGTGAAGCAGAAATAACCGTGTTTTAATTACAAATGTGGAAAAAGAAAAAGAAATTCCCATGCCGGGAATCGAACCCGGGCCGCGTGGGTGAAAACCACGAATCCTAACCACTAGACCACATGGGAGGACATTTGGGTGGCTGTTCTTCTTGGCATACCACCGCGCTCCAGACATGACACATCCGAGTATTGAACTCTCAAACTCGAGGAAAACAGACAATAATACAAGGAATTGTAGTTTGGGTTATATCATCTGGGCTACACTTCCATAGTAAGTGATATGAAATTCAAATTTGAATATTTTATTCAACTAAATTGGATATTAGAGCGTGAACTCTATTACAACTGTGGTTTCATGGTAAATTTTGCTATCTAAACAATAAAATTGTTTTTCTCGACAATAAAAAGTTTTTTTTAATATGTGAATTATTGCAAAAACATTCATTGTGAAGCAGAAATAACCGTGTTTTAATTACAAATGTGGAAAAAGAAAAAGAAATTCCCATGCCGGGAATCGAACCCGGGCCGCGTGGGTGAAAACCACGAATCCTAACCACTAGACCACATGGGAGGACATTTGGGTGGCTGTTCTTCTTGGCATACCACCGCGCTCCAGACATGACACATCCGAGTATTGAACTCTCAAACTCGAGGAAAACAGACAATAATACAAGGAATTGTAGTTTGGGTTATATCATCTGGGCTACACTTCCATAGTAAGTGATATGAAATTCAAATTTGAATATTTTATTCAACTAAATTGGATATTAGAGCGTGAACTCTATTACAACTGTGGTTTCATGGTAAATTTTGCTATCTAAACAATAAAATTGTTTTTCTCGACAATAAAAAGTTTTTTTTAATATGTGAATTATTGCAAAAACATTCATTGTGAAGCAGAAATAACCGTGTTTTAATTACAAATGTGAAAAAAGAAAAAGAAATTCCCATGCCGGGAATCGAACCCGGGCCGCGTGGGTGAAAACCACGAATCCTAACCACTAGACCACATGGGAGGACATTTGGGTGGCTGTTCTTCTTGGCATACCACCGCGCTCCAGACATGACACATCCGAGTATTGAACTCCCAAACTCGAGGAAAACAGACAATAATACAAGGACTTGTAGTTTGGGTTATATCATCTGGGCTACACTTCCATAGTAAGTGATATGAAATTCAAATTTGAATATTTTATTCAACTAAATTGGATATTAGAGCGTGAACTCTAGTAAAACTGTGGTTTCATGGTAAATTTTGCTATCTAAACAATATAATTGTTTTTCTCAACAATAAAAGGTTTTTTATACGTGAATTGATGAGAAAACATTCATTGTGAAGCAGAAATAACCGTGTTTCAATTACAAATGTGGAAAAAGAAAAAGAAATTCCCATGCCGGGAATCGAACCCGGGCCGCGTGGGTGAAAACCACGAATCCTAACCACTAGACCACATGGGAGAACATTTGGGTGGCTGTTCTTCTTGGCATACCACCGCGCTCCAGACATGACACATCCGAGTATTGAACTCTCAAACTCGAGGAAAACAGACAATAATACAAGGAATTGTAGTTTGGGTTATATCATCTGGGCTACACTTCCATAGTAAGTGATATGAAATTCAAATTTGAATATTTTATTCAACTAAATTGGATATTAGAGCGTGAACTCTAGTACAACTGTGGTTTCATGGTAAATTTTGCTATCTAAACAATAAAATTGTTTTTCTCGACAATAAAAAGTTTTTTTTATATGTGAATTGATGAAAAACATTCATTGTGAAGCAGAAATAACCGTGTTTTAGTTACAAATGTGGAAAAAGAAAAAGAAATTCCCATGCCGGGAATCGAACCCGGGCCGCGTGGGTGAAAACCACGAATCCTAACCACTAGACCACATGGGAAGACATTTGGGTGGTTGTTCTTCTTGGCATACCACCGCGCTCCAGACATGACACATCCGAGTATTGAACTCTCAAACTCGAGGAAAACAGACAATAATACAAGGACTTGTAGTTTGGGTTATATCATCTGGGCTACACTTCCATAGTAAGTGATATGAAATTCAAATTTGAATATTTTATTCAACTAAATTGGATATTAGAGCGTGAACTCTAGTAAAACTGTGGTTTCATGGTAAATTTTGCTATCTAAACAATATAATTGTTTTTCTCAACAATAAAAGGTTTTTTATACGTGAATTGATGAAAAAACATTCATTGTGAAGCAGAAATAACCGTGTTTCAATTACAAATGTGGAAAAAGAAAAAGAAATTCCCATGCCGGGAATCGAACCCGGGCCGCGTGGGTGAAAACCACGAATCCTAACCACTAGACCACATGGGAGAACATTTGGGTGGCTGTTCTTCTTGGCATACCACCGCGCTCCAGACATGACACATCCGAGTATTGAACTCTCAAACTCGAGGAAAACAGACAATAATACAAGGAATTGTAGTTTGGGTTATATCATCTGGGCTACACTTCCATAGTAAGTGATATGAAATTCAAATTTGAATATTTTATTCAACTAAATTGGATATTAGAGCGTGAACTCTAGTACAACTGTGGTTTCATGGTAAATTTTGCTATCTAAACAATAAAATTGTTTTTCTCGACAATAAAAAGTTTTTTTTTATATGTGAATTGATGAAAAACATTCATTGTGAAGCAGAAATAACCGTGTTTTAGTTACAAATGTGGAAAAAGAAAAAGAAATTCCCATGCCGGGAATCGAACCCGGGCCGCGTGGGTGAAAACCACGAATCCTAACCACTAGACCACATGGGAGGACATTTGGGTGGTTGTTCTTCTTGGCATACCACCGCGCTCCAGACATGACACATCCGAGTATTGAACTCCCAAACTCGAGGAAAACATACAATAATACAAGGACTTGTAGTTTGGGTTATATCATCTGGGCTACACTTCCATAGTAAGTGATATGAAATTCAAATTTGAATATTTTATTCAACTAAATTGGATATTAGAGCGTGAACTCTAGTAAAACTGTGGTTTCATGGTAAATTTTGCTATCTAAACAATATAATTGTTTTTCTCAACAATAAAAGGTTTTTTATACGTGAATTGATAAAAAAACATTCATTGTGAAGCAGAAATAACCGTGTTTTAATTACAAATGTGGAAAAAGAAAAAGAAATTCCCATGCCGGGAATCGAACCCGGGCCGCGTGGGTGAAAACCACGAATCCTAACCACTAGACCACATGGGAGGACATTTGGGTGGCTGTTCTTCTTGGCATACCACCGCGCTCCAGACATGACACATCCGAGTATTGAACTCTCAAACTCGAGGAAAACAGACAATAATACAAGGAATTGTAGTTTGGGTTATATCATCTGGGCTACACTTCCATAGTAAGTGATATGAAATTCAAATTTGAATATTTTATTCAACTAAATTGGATATTAGAGCGTGAACTCTATTACAACTGTGGTTTCATGGTAAATTTTGCTATCTAAACAATAAAATTGTTTTTCTCGACAATAAAAAGTTTTTTTTATATGTGAATTACTGCAAAAACATTCATTGTGAAGCAGAAATAACCGTGTTTTAATTACAAATGTGGAAAAAGAAAAAGAAATTCCCATGCCGGGAATCGAACCCGGGCCGCGTGGGTGAAAACCACGAATCCTAACCATTAGACCACATGGGAGGACATTTGGGTGGCTGTTCTTCTTGGCATACCACCGCGCTCCAGACATGACACATCCGAGTATTGAACTCCCAAACTCGAGGAAAACAGACAATAATACAAGGACTTGTAGTTTGGGTTATATCATCTGGGCTACACTTCCATATTAAGTGATATGAAATTCAAATTTGAATATTTTATTCAACTAAATTGGATATTAGAGCGTGAACTCTAGTAAAACTGTGGTTTCATGGTAAATTTTGCTATCTAAACAATATAATTGTTTTTCTCAACAATAAAAGGTTTTTTATACGTGAATTGATGAAAAAACATTCATTGTGAAGCAGAAATAACCGTGTTTTAATTACAAATGTGGAAAAAGAAAAAGAAATTCCCATGCCGGGAATCGAACCCGGGCCGCGTGGGTGAAAACCACGAATCCTAACCACTAGACCACATGGGAGAACATTTGGGTGGCTGTTCTTCTTGGCATACCACCGCGCTCCAGACATGACACATCCGAGTATTGAACTCTCAAACTCGAGGAAAACAGACAATAATACAAGGAATTGTAGTTTGGGTTATATCATCTGGGCTACACTTCCATAGTAAGTGATATGAAATTCAAATTTGAATATTTTATTCAACTAAATTGGATATTAGAGCGTGAACTCTAGTACAACTGTGGTTTCATGGTAAATTTTGCTATCTAAACAATAAAATTGTTTTTCTCGACAATAAAAAGTTTTTTTTATATGTGAATTGATGAAAAACATTCACTGTGAAGCAGAAATAACCGTGTTTTAATTACAAATGTGGAAAAAGAAAAAGAAATTCCCATGCCGGGAATCGAACCCGGGCCGCGTGGGTGAAAACCACGAATCCTAACCACTAGACCACATGGGAGAACATTTGGGTGGCTGTTCTTCTTGGCATACCACCGCGCTCCAGACATGACACATCCGAGTATTGAACTCTCAAACTCGAGGAAAACAGACAATAATACAAGGAATTGTAGTTTGGGTTATATCATCTGGGCTACACTTCCATAGTAAGTGATATGAAATTCAAATTTGAATATTTTATTCAACTAAATTGGATATTAGAGCGTGAACTCTAGTACAACTGTGGTTTCATGGTAAATTTTGCTATCTAAACAATAAAATTGTTTTTCTCGACAATAAAAAGTTTTTTTTTTATATGTGAATTGATGAAAAACATTCATTGTGAAGCAGAAATAACCGTGTTTTAGTTACAAATGTGGAAAAAGAAAAAGAAATTCCCATGCCGGGAATCGAACCCGGGCCGCGTGGGTGAAAACCACGAATCCTAACCACTAGACCACATGGGAGGACATTTGGGTGGTTGTTCTTCTTGGCATACCACCGCGCTCCAGACATGACACATCCGAGTATTGAACTCCCAAACTCGAGGAAAACATACAATAATACAAGGACTTGTAGTTTGGGTTATATCATCTGGGCTACACTTCCATAGTAAGTGATATGAAATTCAAATTTGAATATTTTATTCAACTAAATTGGATATTAGAGCGTGAACTCTATTACAACTGTGGTTTCATGGTAAATTTTGCTATCTAAACAATAAAATTGTTTTTCTCGACAATAAAAAGTTTTTTTTTATATGTGAATTATTGCAAAAACATTCATTGTGAAGCAGAAATAACCGTGTTTTAATTACAAATGTGGAAAAAGAAAAAGAAATTCCCATGCCGGGAATCGAACCCGGGCCGCGTGGGTGAAAACCACGAATCCTAACCACTAGACCACATGGGAGGACATTTGGGTGGCTGTTCTTCTTGGCATACCACCGCGCTCCAGACATGACACATCCGAGTATTGAACTCCCAAACTCGAGGAAAACAGATAATAATACAAGGACTTGTAGTTTGGGTTATATCATCTGGGCTACACTTCCATAGTAAGTGATATGAAATTCAAATTTGAATATTTTATTCAACTAAATTGGATATTAGAGCGTGAACTCTAGTAAAACTGTGGTTTCATGGTAAATTTTGCTATCTAAACAATATAATTGTTTTTCTCAACAATAAAAGGTTTTTTATACGTGAATTGATAAAAAAACATTCATTGTGAAGCAGAAATAACCGTGTTTTAATTACAAATGTGGAAAAAGAAAAAGAAATTCCCATGCCGGGAATCGAACCCGGGCCGCGTGGGTGAAAACCACGAATCCTAACCACTAGACCACATGGGAGGACATTTGGGTGGCTGTTCTTCTTGGCATACCACCGCGCTCCAGACATGACACATCCGAGTATTGAACTCTCAAACTCGAGGAAAACAGACAATAATACAAGGAATTGTAGTTTGGGTTATATAATCTGGGCTACACTTCCATAGTAAGTGATATGAAATTCAAATTTGAATATTTTATTCAACTAAATTGGATATTAGAGCGTGAACTCTATTACAACTGTGGTTTCATGGTAAATTTTGCTATCTAAACAATAAAATTGTTTTTCTCGACAATAAAAAGTTTTTTTTTATATGTGAATTACTGCAAAAACATTCATTGTGAAGCAGAAATAACCGTGTTTTAATTACAAATGTGGAAAAAGAAAAAGAAATTCCCATGCCGGGAATCGAACCCGGGCCGCGTGGGTGAAAACCACGAATCCTAACCACTAGACCACATGGGAGGACATTTGGGTGGCTGTTCTTCTTGGCATACCACCGCGCTCCAGACATGACACATCCGAGTATTGAACTCCCAAACTCGAGGAAAACAGACAATAATACAAGGACTTGTAGTTTGGGTTATATCATCTGGGCTACACTTCCATAGTAAGTGATATGAAATTCAAATTTGAATATTTTATTCAACTAAATTGGATATTAGAGCGTGAACTCTAGTAAAACTGTGGTTTCATGGTAAATTTTGCTATCTAAACAATATAATTGTTTTTCTCAACAATAAAAGGTTTTTTATACGTGAATTGATGAAAAAACATTCATTGTGAAGCAGAAATAACCGTGTTTTAATTACAAATGTGGAAAAAGAAAAAGAAATTCCCATGCCGGGAATCGAACCCGGGCCGCGTGGGTGAAAACCACGAATCCTAACCACTAGACCACATGGGAGAACATTTGGGTGGCTGTTCTTCTTGCCATACCACCGCGCTCCAGACATGACACATCCGAGTATTGAACTCTCAAACTCGAGGAAAACAGACAATAATACAAGGAATTGTAGTTTGGGTTATATCATCTGGGCTACACTTCCATAGTAAGTGATATGAAATTCAAATTTGAATATTTTATTCAACTAAATTGGATATTAGAGCGTGAACTCTATTACAACTGTGGTTTCATGGTAAATTTTGCTATCTAAACAATAAAATTGTTTTTCTCGACAATAAAAAGTTTTTTTATATGTGAATTACTGCAAAAACATTCATTGTGAAGCAGAAATAACCGTGTTTTAATTACAAATGTGGAAAAAGAAAAAGAAATTCCCATGCCGGGAATCGAACCCGGGCCGCGTGGGTGAAAACCACGAATCCTAACCACTAGACCACATGGGAGGACATTTGGGTAGCTGTTCTTCTTGCCATACCACCGCGCTCCAGACATGACACATCCGAGTATTGAACTCCCAAACTCGAGGAAAACAGACAATAATACAAGGACTTGTAGTTTGGGTTATATCATCTGGGCTACACTTTCATAGTAAGTGATATGAAATTCAAATTTGAATATTTTATTCAACTAAATTGGATATTAGAGCGTGAACTCTATTACAACTGTGGTTTCATGGTAAATTTTGCTATCTAAACAATAAAATTGTTTTTCTCGACAATAAAAAGTTGTTTTATATGTGAATTATTGCAAAAACATTCATTGTGAAGCAGAAATAACCGTGTTTTAATTACAAATGTGGAAAAAGAAAAAGAAATTCCCATGCCGGGAATCGAACCCGGGCCGCGTGGGTGAAAACCACGAATCCTAACCACTAGACCACATGGGAGGACATTTGGGTGGCTGTTCTTCTTGGCATACCACCGCGCTCCAGACATGACACATCCGAGTATTGAACTCCCAAACTCGAGGAAAACAGACAATAATACAAGGACTTGTAGTTTGGGTTATATCATCTGGGCTACACTTCCATAGTAAGTGATATGAAATTCAAATTTGAATATTTTATTCAACTAAATTGGATATTAGAGCGTGAACTCTAGTAAAACTGTGGTTTCATGGTAAATTTTGCTATCTAAACAATATAATTGTTTTTCTCAACAATAAAAGGTTTTTTATACGTGAATTGATGAAAAAACATTCATTGTGAAGCAGAAATAACCGTGTTTTAATTACAAATGTGGAAAAAGAAAAAGAAATTCCCATGCCGGGAATCGAACCCGGGCCGCGTGGGTGAAAACCACGAATCCTAACCACTAGACCACATGGGAGGACATTTGGGTGGCTGTTCTTCTTGGCATACCACCGCGCTCCAGACATGACACATCCTAGTATTGAACTCTCAAACTCGAGGAAAACAGACAATAATACAAGGAATTGTAGTTTGGGTTATATCATCTGGGCTACACTTCCATAGTAAGTGATATGAAATTCAAATTTGAATATTTTATTCAACTAAATTGGATATTAGAGCGTGAACTCTAGTACAACTGTGGTTTCATGGTAAATTTTGCTATCTAAACAATAAAATTGTTTTTCTCGACAATAAAAAGTTTTTTTTTATATGTGAATTGATGAAAAACATTTATTGTGAAGCAGAAATAACCGTGTTTTAATTACAAATGTGGAAAAAGAAAAAGAAATTCCCATGCCGGGAATCGAACCCGGGCCGCGTGGGTGAAAACCACGAATCCTAACCACTAGACCACATGGGAGGACATTTGGGTAGCTGTTCTTCTTGCCATACCACCGCGCTCCAGACATGACACATCCGAGTATTGAACTCCCAAACTCGAGGAAAACAGACAATAATACAAGGACTTGTAGTTTGGGTTATATCATCTGGGCTACACTTTCATAGTAAGTGATATGAAATTCAAATTTGAATATTTTATTCAACTAAATTGGATATTAGAGCGTGAACTCTATTACAACTGTGGTTTCATGGTAAATTTTGCTATCTAAACAATAAAATTGTTTTTCTCGACAATAAAAAGTTTTTTTATATGTGAATTACTGCAAAAACATTCATTGTGAAGCAGAAATAACCGTGTTTTAATTACAAATGTGGAAAAAGAAAAAGAAATTCCCATGCCGGGAATCGAACCCGGGCCGCGTGGGTGAAAACCACGAATCCTAACCACTAGACCACATGGGAGGACATTTGGGTAGCTGTTCTTCTTGCCATACCACCGCGCTCCAGACATGACACATCCGAGTATTGAACTCCCAAACTCGAGGAAAACAGACAATAATACAAGGACTTGTAGTTTGGGTTATATCATCTGGGCTACACTTTCATAGTAAGTGATATGAAATTCAAATTTGAATATTTTATTCAACTAAATTGGATATTAGAGCGTGAACTCTATTACAACTGTGGTTTCATGGTAAATTTTGCTATCTAAACAATAAAATTGTTTTTCTCGACAATAAAAAGTTGTTTTATATGTGAATTATTGCAAAAACATTCATTGTGAAGCAGAAATAACCGTGTTTTAATTACAAATGTGGAAAAAGAAAAAGAAATTCCCATGCCGGGAATCGAACCCGGGCCGCGTGGGTGAAAACCACGAATCCTAACCACTAGACCACATGGGAGGACATTTGGGTGGCTGTTCTTCTTGGCATACCACCGCGCTCCAGACATGACACATCCGAGTATTGAACTCCCAAACTCGAGGAAAACAGACAATAATACAAGGACTTGTAGTTTGGGTTATATCATCTGGGCTACACTTCCATAGTAAGTGATATGAAATTCAAATTTGAATATTTTATTCAACTAAATTGGATATTAGAGCGTGAACTCTAGTAAAACTGTGGTTTCATGGTAAATTTTGCTATCTAAACAATATAATTGTTTTTCTCAACAATAAAAGGTTTTTTATACGTGAATTGATGAAAAAACATTCATTGTGAAGCAGAAATAACCGTGTTTTAATTACAAATGTGGAAAAAGAAAAAGAAATTCCCATGCCGGGAATCGAACCCGGGCCGCGTGGGTGAAAACCACGAATCCTAACCACTAGACCACATGGGAGGACATTTGGGTGGCTGTTCTTCTTGGCATACCACCGCGCTCCAGACATGACACATCCTAGTATTGAACTCTCAAACTCGAGGAAAACAGACAATAATACAAGGAATTGTAGTTTGGGTTATATCATCTGGGCTACACTTCCATAGTAAGTGATATGAAATTCAAATTTGAATATTTTATTCAACTAAATTGGATATTAGAGCGTGAACTCTAGTACAACTGTGGTTTCATGGTAAATTTTGCTATCTAAACAATAAAATTGTTTTTCTCGACAATAAAAAGTTTTTTTTTATATGTGAATTGATGAAAAACATTTATTGTGAAGCAGAAATAACCGTGTTTTAATTACAAATGTGGAAAAAGAAAAAGAAATTCCCATGCCGGGAATCGAACCCGGGCCGCGTGGGTGAAAACCACGAATCCTAACCACTAGACCACATGGGAGGACATTTGGGTAGCTGTTCTTCTTGCCATACCACCGCGCTCCAGACATGACACATCCGAGTATTGAACTCCCAAACTCGAGGAAAACAGACAATAATACAAGGACTTGTAGTTTGGGTTATATCATCTGGGCTACACTTTCATAGTAAGTGATATGAAATTCAAATTTGAATATTTTATTCAACTAAATTGGATATTAGAGCGTGAACTCTATTACAACTGTGGTTTCATGGTAAATTTTGCTATCTAAACAATAAAATTGTTTTTCTCGACAATAAAAAGTTTTTTTTATATGTGAATTATTGCAAAAACATTCATTGTGAAGCAGAAATAACCGTGTTTTAATTACAAATGTGGAAAAAGAAAAAGAAATTCCCATGCCGGGAATCTTCCCATGCCGGGAATCGAACCCGGGCCGCGTGGGTGAAAACCACGAATCCTAACCACTAGACCACATGGGAGGACATTTGGGTGGCTGTTCTTCTTGGCATACCACCGCGCTCCAGACATGACACATCCGAGTATTGAACTCCCAAACTCGAGGAAAACAGACAATAATACAAGGACTTGTAGTTTGGGTTATATCATCTGGGCTACACTTCCATAGTAAGTGATATGAAATTCAAATTTGAATATTTTATTCAACTAAATTGGATATTAGAGCGTGAACTCTAGTAAAACTGTGGTTTCATGGTAAATTTTGCTATCTAAACAATATAATTGTTTTTCTCAACAATAAAAGGTTTTTTATACGTGAATTGATGAAAAAACATTCATTGTGAAGCAGAAATAACCGTGTTTTAATTACAAATGTGGAAAAAGAAAAAGAAATTCCCATGCCGGGAATCGAACCCGGGCCGCGTGGGTGAAAACCACGAATCCTAACCACTAGACCACATGGGAGGACATTTGGGTTGCTGTTCTTCTTGGCATACCACCGCGCTCCAGACATGACACATCCGAGTATTGAACTCTCAAACTCGAGGAAAACAGACAATAATAGTTTGGGTTATATCATCTGGGCTACACTTCCATAGTAAGTGATATGAAATTCAAATTTGAATATTTTATTCAACTAAATTGGATATTAGAGCGTGAACTCTAGTAAAACTGTGGTTTCATGGTAAATTTAGCTATCTAAACAATAAAATTGTTTTTCTCGACAATGAAAAGATTTTTTATTTGTGAATTATTGCAAAAACATTCATTGTGAAGCAGAAATAAACGTATTTCAATTACAAAAGTGGAAAAAGAAAAAGAAATTCCCATGCCGGGAATCGAACCCGGGCCGCGTGGGTGAAAACCACGAATCCTAACCACTAGACCACATGGGAGGACATTTGGGTGGCTGTTCTTCTTGGCATAGCACCGCGCTCCAGACATGACACATCCGAGTATTGAACTCTCAAACTCGAGGAAAACAGACAATAGTAGTTTGGTTATATCATCTGGGCTACACTTCCATAGTAAGTGATATGAAATTCAAATTTGAATATTTTATTCAACTAAATTGGATATTAGAGCGTGAACTCTAGTAAGACTGTGGTTTCATGGTAAATTTAGCTATCTAAACAATAAAATTGTTTTTCTCGACAATAAAAAGATTTGTTATTTGTGAATTATTGCAAAAACATTCATTGTGAAGCAGAAATAAACGTATTTTAATTACAAAAGTGGAAAAAGAAAAAGAAATTCCCATGCCGGGAATCGAACCCGGGCCGCGTGGGTGAAAACCACGAATCCTAACCACTAGACCACATGGGAGAACATTTGGGTGGCTGTTCTTCTTGACATACCACCGCGCTCCAGACATGACACATCCGAGTATTGAACTCCCAAACTCGAGGAAAACAGACAATAATACAAGGACTTGTAGTTTGGGTTATATCATTTGGGCTACACTTCCATAGTAAGTGATATGAAATTCAAATTTGAATATTTTATTCAACTAAATTGGATATTAGAGCGTGAAATCTAGTAAAACTGTGGTTTCATGGTAAATTTTGCTATCTAAACAATATAATTGTTTTTCTCAACAATAAAAGGTTTTTTATATGTGAATTGATGAAAAACATTCATTGTGAAGCAGAAATAACCGTGTTTTAATTACAAATGTGGAAAAAGAAAAAGAAATTCCCATGCCGGGAATCGAACCCGGGCCGCGTGGGTGAAAACCACGAATGCTAACCACTAGACCACATGGGAGGACATTTGGGTAGCTGTTCTTCTTGGCATACCACCGCGCTCCAGACATGACACATCCGAGTATTGAACTCCCAAACTCGAGGAAAACAGACAATAATACAAGGACTTGTAGTTTGGGTTATATCATCTGGGCTACACTTCCATAGTAAGTGATATGAAATTCAAATTTGAATATTTTATTCAACTAAATTGGATATTAGAGCGTGAAATCTAGTAAAACTGTGGTTTCATGGTAAATTTTGCTATCTAAACAATATAATTGTTGTTCTCAACAATAAACGGTTTTATATGTGAATTATTGCAAAAACATTCATTGTGAAGCAGAAATAAACGTATTTTAATTACAAAAGTGGAAAAAGAAAAAGAAATTCCCATGCCGGGAATCGAACCCGGGCCGCGTGGGTGAAAACCACGAATCCTAACCACTAGACCACATGGGAGGACATTTGGGTGGCTGTTCTTCTTGTCATACCACCGCGCTCCAGACATGACACATCCGAGTATTGAACTCTCAAACTCAAGGAAAACAGACAATAATAAAAGGAATTCTAGTTTGGGTTATATCATCTGGGCTACACTTTTATACTAAGTGATATGAAATTCAAATTTGAATATTTTATTCAACTAAATTGGATATTAGAGCGTGAACTCTAGTAAAACTGTGGTTTCATGGTAAATTTTGCTATCTAAACAATATAATTGTTGTTCTCAACAATAAAAGCTTTTTATATGTGAATTATTGCAAAAACATTCATTGTGAAGCAGAAATAAACGTATTTTAATTACAAAAGTGGAAAAAGAAAAAGAAATTCCCATGCCGGGAATCGAACCCGGGCCGCGTGGGTGAAAACCACGAATCCTAACCACTAGACCACATGGGAGGACATTTGGGTGGCTGTTCTTCTTGGCATACCACCGCGCTCCAGACATGACACATCCGAGTATTGAACTCTCAAACTCGAGGAAAACAGACAATAATACAAGGAATTGTAGTTTGGGTTATATCATCTGGGCTACACTTCCATAGTAAGTGATATGAAATTCAAATTTGAATATTTTATTCAACTAAATTGGATATTAGAGCGTGAAATCTAGTAAAACTGTGGTTTCATGGTAAATTTTGCTATCTAAACAATATAATTGTTGTTCTCAACAATAAAAGGTTTTTTATATGTGAATTGATGAAAAACATTCATTGTGAAGCAGAAATAACCGTGTTTTAATTACACATGTGGAAAAAGAAAAAGAAATTCCCATGCCGGGAATCGAACCCGGGCCGCGTGGGTGAAAACCACGAATCCTAACCACTAGACCACATGGGAGGACATTTGGGTAGCTGTTCTTCTTGGCATACCACCGCGCTCCAGACATGACACATCCGAGTATTGAACTCTCAAACTCGAGGAAAACAGACAATAATACAAGGACTTGTAGTTTGGGTTATATCATCTGGGCTACACTTCCATAGTAAGTGATATGAAATTCAAATTTGAATATTTTATTCAACTAAATTGGATATTAGAGCGTGAAATCTAGTAAAACTGTGGTTTCATGGTAAATTTTGCTATCTAAACAATATAAGTGTTGTTCTCAACAATAAAAGGTTTTTTATATGTGAATTATTGCAAAAACATTCATTGTGAAGCAGAAATAAACGTATTTTAATTACAAAAGTGGAAAAAGAAAAAGAAATTCCCATGCCGGGAATCGAACCCGGGCCGCGTGGGTGAAAACCACGAATCCTAACCACTAGACCACATGGGAGGACATTTGGGTGGCTGTTCTTCTTGGCATACCACCGCGCTCCAGACATGACACATCCGAGTATTGAACTCCCAAACTCGAGGAAAACAGACAATAATACAAGGAATTGTAGTTTGGGTTATATCATCTGGGCTACACTATTATACTAAGTGATATGAAATTCAAATTTGAATATTTTATTCAACTAAATTGGATATTAGAGCGTGAACTCATGTAAAACTGTGGTTTCATGGTAAATTTTGCTATCTAAACAATATAATTGTTTTTCTCAACAATAAAAGGTTTTTTATATGTGAATTGATGAAAAACATTCATTGTGAAGCAGAAATAACCGTGTTTTAATTACACATGTGGAAAAAGAAAAAGAAATTCCCATGCCGGGAATCGAACCCGGGCCGCGTGGGTGAAAACCACGAATCCTAACCACTAGACCACATGGGAGGACATTTGGGTAGCTGTTCTTCTTGGCATACCACCGCGCTCCAGACATGACACATCCGAGTATTGAACTCCCAAACTCGAGGAAAACAGACAATAATACAAGGACTTGTAGTTTGGGTTATATCATCTGGGCTACACTTCCATAGTAAGTGATATGAAATTCAAATTTGAATATTTTATTCAACTAAATTGGATATTAGAGCGTGAAATCTAGTAAAACTGTGGTTTCATGGTAAATTTTGCTATCTAAACAATATAATTGTTGTTCTCAACAATAAAAGCTTTTTATATGTGAATTATTGCAAAAACATTCATTGTGAAGCAGAAATAAACGTATTTTAATTACAAAAGTGGAAAAAGAAAAAGAAATTCCCATGCCGGGAATCGAACCCGGGCCGCGTGGGTGAAAACCACGAATCCTAACCACTAGACCACATGGGAGGACATTTGGGTGGCTGTTCTTCTTGACATACCACCGCGCTCCAGACATGACACATCCGAGTATTGAACTCTCAAACTCGAGGAAAACAGACAATAATACAAGGCATTGTAGTTTGGGTTATATCATCTGGGCTACATTTTCATACTAAGTGATATGAAATTCAAATTTGAATATTTTATTCAACTAAATTGGATATTAGAGCGTGAACTCTAGTAAAACTGTGGTTTCATGGTAAATTTTGCTATCTAAACAATATAATTGTTGTTCTCAACAATAAAAGGTTTTTTATATGTGAATTATTGCAAAAACATTCATTGTGAAGCAGAAATAAACGTATTTTAATTACAAAAGTGGAAAAAGAAAAAGAAATTCCCATGCCGGGAATCGAACCCGGGCCGCGTGGGTGAAAACCACGAATCCTAACCACTAGACCACATGGGAGGACATTTGGGTGGCTGTTCTTCTTGGGATACCACCGCGCTCCAGACATGACACATCCGAGTATTGAACTCTCAAACTCGAGGAAAACAGACAATAATAAAAGGAATTGTAGTTTGGGTTATATCATCTGGGCTACACTATTATACTAAGTGATATGAAATTCAAATTTGAATATTTTATTCAACTAAATTGGATATTAGAGCGTGAACTCATGTAAAACTGTGGTTTCATGGTAAATTTTGCTATCTAAACAATATAATTGTTTTTCTCAACAATAAAAGGTTTTTTATATGTGAATTGATGAAAAACATTCATTGTGAAGCAGAAATAACCGTGTTTTAATTACACATGTGGAAAAAGAAAAAGAAATTCCCATGCCGGGAATCGAACCCGGGCCGCGTGGGTGAAAACCACGAATCCTAACCACTAGACCACATGGGAGGACATTTGGCTAGCTGTTCTTCTTGGCATACCACCGCGCTCCAGACATGACACATCCGAGTATTGAACTCCCAAACTCGAGGAAAACAGACAATAATACAAGGACTTGTAGTTTGGGTTATATCATCTGGGCTACACTTCCATAGTAAGTGATATGAAATTCAAATTTGAATATTTTATTCAACTAAATTGGATATTAGAGCGTGAAATCTAGTAAAACTGTGGTTTCATGGTAAATTTTGCTATCTAAACAATATAATTGTTGTTCTCAACAATAAAAGGTTTTTTATATGTGAATTATTGCAAAAACATTCATTGTGAAGCAGAAATAAACGTATTTTAATTACAAAAGTGGAAAAAGAAAAAGAAATTCCCATGCCGGGAATCGAACCCGGGCCGCGTGGGTGAAAACCACGAATCCTAACCACTAGACCACATGGGAGGACATTTGGGTGGCTGTTCTTCTTGACATACCACCGCGCTCCAGACATGACACATCCGAGTATTGAACACCCAAACTCGAGGAAAACAGAAAATAATACAAGGACTTGTAGTTTGGGTTATATCATCTGGGCTACACTTCCATAGTAAGTGATATGAAATTCAAATTTGAATATTTTATTCAACTAAATTGGATATTAGAGCGTGAAATCTAGTAAAACTGTGGTTTCATGGTAAATTTTGCTATCTAAACAATATAATTGTTGTTCTCAACAATAAAAGGTTTTTTATATGTGAATTATTGCAAAAACATTCATTGTGAAGCAGAAATAAACGTATTTTAATTACAAAAGTGGAAAAAGAAAAAGAAATTCCCATGCCGGGAATCGAACCCGGGCCGCGTGGGTGAAAACCACGAATCCTAACCACTAGACCACATGGGAGGACATTTGGGTGGCTGTTCTTCTTGACATACCACCGCGCTCCAGACATGACACATCCGAGTATTGAACTCTCAAACTCGAGGAAAACAGACAATAATACAAGGCATTGTAGTTTGGGTTATATCATCTGGGCTACATTTTCATACTAAGTGATATGAAATTCAAATTTGAATATTTTATTCAACTAAATTGGATATTAGAGCGTGAACTCTAGTAAAACTGTGGTTTCATGGTAAATTTTGCTATCTAAACAATATAATTGTTTTTCTCAACAATAAAAGGTTTTTTATATGTGAATTGATGAGAAACATTCATTGTGAAGCAGAAATAACCGTGTTTTAATTACAAATGTGGAAAAAGAAAAAGAAATTCCCATGCCGGGAATCGAACCCGGGCCGCGTGGGTGAAAACTACGAATCCTAACCACTAGACCACATGGGAGGACATTTGGGTAGCTGTTCTTCTTGGCATACCACCGCGCTCCAGACATGACACATCCGAGTCTTGAACTCCCAAACTCGAGGAAAACAGACAATAATACAAGGACTTGTAGTTTGGGTTATATCATCTGGGCTACACTTCCATAGTAAGTGATATGAAATTCAAATTTGAATATTTTATTCAACTAAATTGGATATTAGAGCGTGAAATCTAGTAAAACTGTGGTTTCATGGTAAATTTTGCTATCTAAACAATATAATTGTTGTTCTCAACAATAAAAGGTTTTTTATATGTGAATTATTGCAAAAACATTCATTGTGAAGCAGAAATAAACGTATTTTAATTACAAAAGTGGAAAAAGAAAAAGAAATTCCCATGCCGGGAATCGAACCCGGGCCGCGTGGGTGAAAACCACGAATCCTAACCACTAGACCACATGGGAGAACATTTGGGTGGCTGTTCTTCTTGACATACCACCGCGCTCCAGACATGACACATCCGAGTATTGAACTCCCAAACTCGAGGAAAACAGACAATAATACAAGGACTTGTAGTTTGGGTTATATCATCTGGGCTACACTTCCATAGTAAGTGATATGAAATTCAAATTTGAATATTTTATTCAACTAAATTGGATATTAGAGCGTGAACACTAGTTAAACTGTGGTTTCATGGTAAATTTTGCTATCTAAACGATAAAATTGTTTTTCTCGACAATAAAAAGTTTTTTTATATGTGAATTATTGCAAAAACATTCATTGTGAAGCAGAAATAAACGTATTTTAATTACAAAAGTGGAAAAAGAAAAAGAAATTCCCATGCCGGGAATCGAACCGGGCCGCGTGGGTGAAAACCACGAATCCTAACCACTAGACCACATGGGAGAACATTTGGGTGGCTGTTCTTCTTGGCAAACCACCGCGCTCCAGACATGACACATCCGAGTATTGAACTCCCAAACTCGAGGAAAACAGACAATAATACAAGGACTTGTAGTTTGGGTTATATCATCTGGGCTACACTTCCATAGTAAGTGATATGAAATTCAAATTTGAATATTTCATTCAACTAAATTGGATCTTAGAGCGTGAACTCTAGTAAAACTGTGGTTTCATGGTAAATTTTGCTATCTAAACAATAAAATTGTTTTTCTCGACAATAAAAAGTTTTTTTGTATGTGAACTATTGCAAAAACATTCATTGTGAAGCAGAAACAAACGTATTTTAATTACAAAAGTGGAAAAAGAAAAAGAAATTCCCATGCCGGGAATCGAACCGGACCGCGTGGGTGGAAACCACGAATCCTAACCACTAGACCACATGAAAGGACATTTGGGTGGCTGTTCTTCTTGGCATACCACCGCGCTCCAGACATGACACATCCGAGTATTGAACTCCCAAACTCGAGAAAAACAGACAATAATACGAGGACTTGTAGTTTGAGTTATATCATCTGGGCTACACTTCCATAGTAAGTGATATGAAATTCAAATTTGAATATTTCATTCAACTAAATTGGATCTTAGAGCGTGAACTCTAGTAAAACTGTGGTTTCATGGTAAATTTTGCTATCTAAACAATACAAAGTTTTTTTGTATGTGAACTATTGCAAAAACATTCATTGTTAAGCAGAAATAAACGTATTTTAATTACAAAAGTGGAAAAAGAAAAAGAAATTCCCATGCCGGGAATCGAACCGGACCGCGTGGGTGGAAACCACGAATCCTAACCACTAGATAACATGGGAGGACATTTGGGTGGCTGTTCTTCTTGGCATACCACCGCGCTCCAGACATGACACATCCGAGTATTGAACTTCCAAACTCGAGGAAAACAGACAATAATACAAGGACTTGTAGTTTGGGTTATATCATCTGGGCTACACTTCCATAGTAAGTGATATGAAATTCAAATTTGAATATTTTATTCAACTAAATTGGATATTAGAGCGTGAACTCTAGTAAAACTGGGGTTTCATGGTAAATTTTGCTATCTAAACAATAAATTTTTTTTTCTCGACAATAAAAAGTTTTTTTATATGTGAATTATTGCAAAAACATTCATTGTGGTGGGTGAAAACCACGAATCCTAACCACTACACCACATGGGAGGACATTTGGGTGGCTGTTCTTCTTGGCATACCACCGCGCTCCAGACATGACACATCCGAGTATTGAACTTCCAAACTCGAGGAAAACAGACAATAATACAAGGACTTGTAGTTTGGGTTATATCATCTGGGCTACACTTCCATAGTAAGTGATATGAAATTCAAATTTGAATATTTTATTCAACTAAATTGGATATTATATTAGAGCGTGAACTCTAGTAAAACTGTGGTTTCATGGTAAATTTTGCTATCTAAACAATAAAATTGTTTTTCTCGACAATAAAAAGTTTTTTTATATGTGAATTATTGCAAAAACATTCATTGTGAAGCAGAAAAAAACGCACTTTCAATAATAAAAAAAAGACACGAATCTGCCTGTGGGTCGATTTCTGACTGCTCGAAGTACTCTCGGAAGTCCGCAGCATCTGAAAAAATATCGGGGTCATTTATATAGCAAATATGTACATTGTTATACGCCGACTCAGGTAAGATCTAGACGGTAACTCATTTTGACTGATAAACATATAATATCGCAAACAGTGTCAACGAAAAGCGGCAAAAAAAGACTTGTTTCTCTTTGAGAGTGAGTGTAAGGTAGTCAAAACACGTCCTCTACACACGTCGTAGTTCTCCACTTTTCATCGAAAACGGGCCATTTAGTAAATAGGTAGTGGAATAAGGTTAGCGCAGAGTGATTTCACGTTCTGAACTCTAGACATAATGATAGTTTAAGTAAAAACTGATAACGGTATAGCATGACTTACCTTAAAACCACCAACTTTGTTGTGGCTGGCAGACATGTGAGTGATGTGAAGATTAACAAAGTGAAACAGATACAATTGGGCCAAACTTACAAGGGTGGGTACAACGTTGAACAAAAGTTTGAGCGATTCAGTATTCGAGATACAGGGCTTTTGGTGTTTGTTGTCAAACGAGCTCTACATGATCTTTCAAACACGTTTTGAGAAAGCTCTAGTACAATGTCTAGTACACTGATGAGTTTAGACGATCAGACATTCAATGTAAAATATTTGGTTGTCTAAAAGTTCTAATAAAAACATGTAAAATGCAATGTTTTGGTGTACTGATGGTTCGAGCTAGATACCGACTATTTTAATAATCCAGGCAGTATAGTCAATATCGAGTTAATTTGCAAATTTTCTTTACAAAATCTCAAAATTATCGTAAATTTAACGAAAAACGGGCTCTGTTCAGTAGGGTAGTCGATTCCCACCTTACAACAAAGATAGACATACACAATACAAAATATATGTAGAGAAAGGTACAAGTGTGCGTGTACAAAATACGACACACCGAATTCGAGCCCGCAATCAAAAATATTTGGGCGCGAAAGTACCGTAATTCAAATTTTTAACTACTGTAGTTAAGAACATTCCAAAATTATGCTGTTTTGGTTTGTTTTCTCAGAATTTGAATAGAGTTCCAACACGGAATAGTGATTTCCCATGAATATTATCGATTGTTGAAGCAAGTGAAGTGTAATTTAAGAAAAGAATTCAAATTCAAAACAGTATCAAAGCGTTCACACACCATCATGTAAATTTGAAATGGTCGTGCTATAATGCTCTATGATTTTTTCACTGCTTTCCTCGTATATTTCTGAGCTAGCTGTGTTTCAAGCGAATACCAGTGAGCACGGCGTCATCGAATAACTTAACATGTACATGTTGATACTTGATCTTCGTGTGGCAATTAACCACGATAACATTATACTCACTCGTATTTTTCCAAACCAGATTCCAGTTTTGTCAAGAAATTGTAGTGTAGTATTACTCAGTTAGTTAACAGTGGACTCATCAACGTTTTGTGAATGTTCAACCGTCTTCAAAGTCTCAATTTGTGAGTCAGGATTTTCTTTAAAGTGAACAAGGGCACATTTAATATTGTCTCCTTGAATGGTTTGATTTGGTGAACTATCTTTCTAGAAAATATTTGATTTTTTAATTGAGGACTAACTGTCGTTTAAAGTGTGGTTAGCTCAAAAATATCCCATAATCTTTGTATACGTTGCCTATATTATCAACCCCAATTGAAGATGTGGTGTTAGGGACTTGGTTATACTTATTCTGTGCTAACTTCCCCAAACAAAATACATTCAATTATTTCGTTTTGGGTACAATAAACAAACATAATCGGCTTCGTTCTCTCTTATTATCTCATCTGTGAATGAAGGTGTTCGATTACTTACAACAACTCCCGCAACAACCATGAGATTCATTCATTATTGAATAATTTCCGTGATCCTTATTGAGAAAGTGATAAAACCAGCAAAAACTTCTCAAAAAATAGAAAGTTCTTAACTACCGTAGTTAAAAATTCGAATTACGGTAGTTTCGCGCCCAAATATTTTCGATTGGAGGCGCAACTTTGGTGTGTCGTATTTTGTACACGCACATACAAGACACCAGACCGGATGAGAAAGATAAATGTTTAAATATAGAATGGAGTTTTTTGTTCAAACTTGAGACTGTATAATCGTCGTGCAAGATAAGCATATACTCACAAAGAGGTTATCATACCAATCAAATGAATGTTACTGACAAGAAAATTCGAGAATACAGAACTATAGAACAATAATGATAACATAGAACCGAGAATATAGGAAAAACGCCGCATCGCATTGAGCGGCAAAAAACCGCTAAGGTACGGTATGATGGCATGTACGTGATACACTGCCAAAATTAGGAGCAACTGGGAGCGCGGCGGGAATTTGAAAAATATTGAAAAACACATCAAAAATTTTGCACACCATGAATTGAAAAATGGTATTTCGGGTACTTGTGCAACAGGAGACATAGAATAGAATACTGAACTAGTCTCATTTTCAATGTTGGCGTGACCCTTGGTCTTTAAAACAAAAAGTACTTTGGTGACGAAAATATATAGCAAGAAAGCAAGCACAGCGTTGATAAAGTATTTTTCGTAATGACAACTTAATGATCATCAAAAAATTTCATTCGATCTCGGTTTGTTCGATATCTATGCTAATAAATGCGTAACTGTTTCGGTGGATTCAGAACTTCGGGAAGATGTTAGAATGTATAGTATGTGTAACGGCCTCAATATTCAAACGTAACTGATTTTGCGCTATTCCGGTCCGGAAAAGTACAAATCCAACAACCCAAATGACCAAGTTCAATGCAACTGAAACGCAAAAAATGCAAATCACGCACATCGCGGATTTCATTACTTCATACTCACGACGTTTGGGAGGTGGTACAACGTAAATTGATGTCATCTCTTTGTGTGAAGAAGAGCTCCTGGAACAAAATTATCGGAAAACTAAAATATACTTCTCCCTTTGTCGAATCTTTCTTTCAATATTCATATAGTTGCAGTGTTTGGAATCGTTAAATTCGGCCAAATACTTACATCCAGGTCCCCGTTGCTGTGGACACAGAAGCACATGTATTCAATAGCGGTTCGCCTGAACGAGAACTAAAACAAAAAAACCGCAGGAAAAGTCAACAAAATTGGAAGCGCGAAGCTCACCGTGTGATCATAGCGGAAATCGGACAAAAAGCAGTCCTAGAGAGAGAGAGAGAGAGAAAGAGAGAGAGAGAGAGCGATAGTGGAAGTCAGATAATTGCAGACTGTGTAATACTGTCTGCCGTCTCCCGAATTTCCCAGTTTCAGCAGGCGGCAAAAGACCTTCGTGCGGTTGTCATTTTATTCGGTTTCTACATGTCAATTCGTTTCATAAAGGTGACCTTGATATTTATTGTTCTCATCGTTTGTTCACAGTACATGTTGCAGAAAACTGATTGTCGTTCAATGCGTGGCTTTCTATCTCATATGTTCCTCTTCGCTTTTGAAGTCAATACTGAAGTTGGGATGAGATCGGTTAAGCAACGGTGATGCAGGTAGCATGGTTACTATGTTTGAGCAGCAACTGTCGATCGGGCTATACTCGCCTACCGCCTCGGACCAGAGCCACCCATTCCGCATGGCATAGCAATTGTTTACTTTTGTTCCGAGTGGGAAGAATCGAAACCGAATGCGGTCAACACTGCCAACTCGTTGGTAGTTTGTGACTGTAACGTAGTCATACTTCTCTAGACTTTTGTACCGTTGCGCTCCCAGAACACAGTTTTTCTTAAAATCCCGTTGACGCCGACCCCACCTTTACACGACATTCGGGGAAAGGCAAGCGGCGAGCGACTGAGGTCTCAAACTCTTCCCTGAGCATGTTAGTGACTATCACTTTATGACATTTCATTGTATTTCTACATTATTTCTGCCCACTTCGAGCTGGTCCCCTTGTTTTAGTGGCTAAAATGTGCGCTGCTTCCATACACGAATTCGGTTTTGGCCTCGCAACCCTTTCATCCTTCCTAATCGCCATTGGTTTCAGCTCATCTCGGTCCTTTATCCGAACTTCTCAAAGGTCAGTTGCTCGTTTTGCAAGAGCACACATAATTCACTTTCACTGATGAGGTTACAAATAATTCAATACTATTAATCTGTCATGAAATTGATTGAAAACGATACTTATGCAGAAATCTGAAAACTTGATTGGAGCCTACATCAATCAATACTCATGATATGTACCATACGAACTTTATAAAAGTTTGTGTTCTGTTTTTAGAAGTTCTGTGGACATTCACTTATTTCATTCGTCATACTGTTATCTGTACTGCTTTCAATTGGTTTAACACTTCTCATTTATTACTGTGAGTTGGGAAGTCATTCATCATTACAACTAAACTAGAAGTGAAATGAATAGTCACGTAAAGTTACCATTTCAATGAGGCATCATGCACTTTGTTATTGCAAGTTTTTGAAGTTTGCTGTGTTTATCATGTTTCACGTGATTCTGCAATTGACTAACAGTATAGGAAACCTCAACATTGTTGCACTCTGAACCTTGGTCCTTCCTCGCTCAAACAGCACATGAAGCAAGAAGTTGAGAGAACATCATGTGATACATTAGTTATTGTGTGTACTATGTTTCGAATACAGAAATGTGTTTAATACATATTGAAATATTGAATAGGAAACAAGCGTTGAGATAGTCCTCACCATTCCTATCTTGAATTCGGCGGCGTGCCAGAAAAAAAGTAGCTTCGATGTTTCCGATAATAAAACATTTTGGTTTCTAAAAACATCGTGAATGTCTTCTCTTTTCAAAAACAACAGATTATGGAGTAAAAGCCTGCAAGTTTAATTGACATGCTGCCAAATTCTCCGTTTAGAATGGCTCAAGCAATTCTCAGCCAAGCCAATTTTGTTCTGACGTTTTGTAGATAAAATCTCGATAAAGTATATGTGATAGAACTTTATCACAACCAACCACCATGAAATAGAGCGTTTCAGATCAGAAGTTTATGGTGGCTTCCTTAATATAAATTTCCATTAACATCTGCTAAGTACTTGTGAGTTTTCCAGTTTTGAATACAACACTTTCCGTTGATATTCATTTACAAAGTGCCGCTATAACGATATGACTATGAGATATCACGAGAATGTTTAACTAACCTTGAAAGACACATTAATTTTTATTGCATTGCAGATAACCCTTCCAGTAATTTCAGCGCCGTCATTCGTAGTATTTATTTATTTATTTATTTATTTATTTGATGCACTACGAGGTGCGCTAAACGAGAAAGAAAAAACTAAACACAGAATAACTTGGATACAATTGATCAAAGAAAAAGAACATAGTAAAATACAGAAGAAAACTCGAACAATAGTCAGGACAGTACACGTGTAGAATTATGAAAAATACGTCTACAAAGTCCGCTAACTACACAGATCTGGTGTATGGAGTGATGAATTCAAAAATCAGTGTTTCGCCAATCGAAGCTACATGCTCTGATGTATATCTGAATAGGAATCGAATCGTGTTGTTACCTTTCTCTGCCACAGAAAGTAAGGTGAACAACTACAGACAGTCCTGAACAAACCCGTACCCCTGCAGACACCGTAACTAGAGAAGGGAGGGGGCTACGTGTTAGACTACGATTGAGTTATACCCGTTAGATTTGTGTTTCCTAACCTACTTATAGTTTGATATTTGATATTGTTCCTAATTTCTGGTAAACCAGAAAATGTCAAGCGATTGTTTGGGGTATTGAACTAATATTGTTCGAGTTACCTAGTTTATTGAGTACGACCTCTGCGAGATAGAGGAAAGCTCAGGACAAAAAGTAGTTGAGCCATTTACTAACTGTGACAGAAAAAGGTTAGTTACACAATTGTATGGAAGTGATTAAATGGCAGTTTAGTTCATTGATTCATCTGGGTATTCTCAAACGGAGGATGAAGATAGTAAACTGTGCGGACAGTGCAGAGCTACCAATAAGAATTTGTACCTATGTACCAACTAGATCTACATCTACAGTAACATTTCTCTACAATTGAGAAGAAAAAACATGCTAGTGGCGACGATGACTTGGAATGTAGGGGCCTCGTGATCAGCATGGTAACTGGAACTGGCTGGACGGCACGGGAATGGCACTTGAACCGTCAAACGACTAGGAAACATCTGTAATCTTAAACAATTGCAGAACGTCTATAGCTCGTAATTTGTGTTTAAAAGAAGCAGAATTTTGACTTGTGATCAGTTCAACTGGTAACTTATACAACCAATCAGCCGTTCTAGTAAAAAATTCATTAGAAGTCAACCGAAAATGAGTTTTGTTGAATTTACGAGAGACTATTGCAAAACTACCCGTTCTCCCATTACTAGGTTTGAAACACCAGTATTTTGAACCCTGCAAACGAATTTCTTTCTTGAAAACTCGAAAAGCAAATATCAAGTCTAAAACAACTCTTCTGTAGAACAAACTTTTCAAACCTAACTTTTTCAATCTTACCTGATACGTTGGTAAACTTGCCGGATAACTATCACTAGGAAATACTCTATAATAGAGCATCCTTGTGAAAACGTGCTGTACTTTTTCAACTTTCTCAATGTCCTTCTTCAAATACGGAGACCAGACTTGGCAAGCATATTCTAGATGTGGCAAAACATAGGTTTTGTACAGTTTCACTAGGATGGAAGGATCCGCTAAAGCAATATTTCTGAAAAGAGAATGTAAAACACCTAGAGCTTTACGAGACACCGTGCAAACGTGATGTGATACCTTCAGTGTTTTCTCGATAAAATACCCTAAGTCACGCATAGTATCTCTCGAACTCAACAAAATACCTTGATGAGAATACTCAGGTGCACCGTTTGAACCAATTTGCAGAACTGCACTTTTTGATATGTTAACATCAATACCCCAGTCGTGACCCCATTTAACAAAACTGTCAATTGACTTTTGTAAACCTTTGCGTACTTCACAACTGTTATTTTCATCAAACACCCCATACACTTTGACATCATCAGCAAACATTACCACACTGATTGATGTGTGCGTTTTCAACAGTTGTGGTAGATCACAAGTATAAACCAGGCGATAAAACACCCCCTTGAGGCAAACCACTAGTGCAGTGATAACGATCAGAGTAACAGTTATTGATTTTGACTGTCATATAACGGTTATGGAGGTAAGATGCCAACCAAGCTAATAAACAACCACGAATCCCCAGCTTCTCCAACTTGAAAAGTAATTTTTAATGATCAACTCTATCAAATGCTTTTGAGAGATCAAAATACAAAACATCAACCTTTTTCTTTTCGTTTATAGCACGAGTCCAATCGAAAACACAGTCAACGAGCTGCGAGCAAGTTGAGGCTCCTTTTACGAAGCCATGCTGCTCTTGAGGTAGAATAGAAAAACGTTCCAGCCATTTTGTTAACTTGATTTTCAAAAGTTTCTCCAGAACTTTGCAAGGCGGTGCTGTGATACTAATTGCCCGAAAATCTTTTACGGTGAGTGGGATACTTATTTTTGGAATAGGGGTGACAAGGGCTTCTTTCCAGCTATCTGGAACTTCACCACACATCAGACTGATATTGAAAATATGTGCAAGGGGAGTAGACAAAACTTTTGCACATTTCCGAAAAACGAACTGAGGAATACCAATTATAGTTGAGGCAAGTGATGGTTTTATTTGGCGCAAAATTTTAAATACCTCAGAAGAATAGATGGGTCCCATGGAACATGTAAACGGAATAGATGTGGAAAATTGTGCACTACTGGTGGAAGAAACAGAAAAAACAGAGGCTAAGTATTTTCCCAATGCAATGGCTTTTTCTTTGTCGGTTACACAGCGGTTATTCCCTTCATCAAAAAAAGAGGGTAGATCAGAATTTGGCTTAGTTTTCCGATTCCAATTTCAGATTTACATACTTATTTTGATTCAGATTCTTTCACTAACATGGCGAATAAGTTGGAAAATGTATCAAGAAGAATTGGGAAAATCAGCCCTGCTTCGAAGATACCAGGGAGGTTCTGTAAGTTTCATTGGAATTAAACCGTTTGAAATATGGTCTATATTCTTTCTAGAAAGACAGCAGCGGACTCAATTGATTGAGCGAATTCAGAACGGCTAGCGCGAATTTTGTGCGATTGGTCTGCTACAAAACAAGAGAGTATGCAGGTCAGTGAAACGGTAGACGAGCGAAGATAGTCTGCGTATCTGTGACCTGCACACTGTTTCGTCGAGGCCGCTACAAAAGTGGTTGGCCAATTTTCTGGAAACTGTCTGAGAAACGGCGCGTGAAGTTGTTGTTTACTTGCCAGCAGACGAGAGAGTGTGTAGATCAATGATACGTAGATGAGCTGGACGCTCACCAAACCTCGCCTCCTTCTAAATTCACCGTACGCTCGACAAAACTCTGATAAAATACAAATCAATAAACCAGTGCTCACTATGTAAGAATACAACTCCGACTGATTGAAGAAATCTCCAGAACCAACTGGTATGAGTTTCTTGTGAGTTTCTCATGAGATACGTCATGATCGACTCGTGAGCTCCTAAGGTTGAACAATAGCGACAAATAGAATCTCATGAGAAGTTAGTGAGAAATTGCTCATGACGTATCTCATTAGGTTTTTGGGGGATTGCTACCGCGCCTGGGAAGATATAATTGCAGCTATCCAAAATTTCCAATTGGACGCTAACCATACTGCCCACGGCTATTATTGGAGTTTTCTCGAAGCTTCTCGGACTATTTTTTGTTTTTCTACAAGTGGTGATTACAATGGAACTTACGTATCGCAACTGGTTGCTACACTGTTTGCGAATGGTCAGTTGTTTTCAAATCAGCATTTATCCTCTGTGAACAGTTACGTGGAGATAATTGCAAAACTGTACTCAACACTGTTCCAACCCAGAAAATTCCGCGTCCATAGATGTGGCACAAATTGTTTTAACGAAAACACTTTTGTTTTAGGTGAAACATACACATTAAAGGAGACCGGAGAGCAACATGGTTTCTCGTAAAGCTGCTGTATCCTACTTTTGATTGGACGCGTTGCGTGTCGCGGGCATGGTCATGTGAATGTCACGTGGACTGATCAAACTGATAAACGAGTTATCTGTGCTCTCTGATCTCAATACAGTTGAAAGCAGCTCGAAACAAAACCTCTGCTCAAGTTGTGTTCCGGTCTCCTTTAAGTAGAAAAGTGACTGATTTGTTGAATAACACGTAGAAAAGAAACTGCTCCAAGGAGGGATATAATGAGTGAACTATTGTCCCTCGGATAGGTCCGTGGTTTATCCATGGTAGTGTAGTGACTCCTTGGTAGGACGCGGCAAATCCGGGGAACCTGGAGTGAAGATAAGAAGCAGGTCCCTAATATGTGGAGCTACTTCGCTCACTACTTCACACGCAGTCACTGTGCAGTGGTAAGGGTGCTATTTTAAAACCGAATGCTCGAACGTTTGAATCCCATATGACGCAAACGGGGCTAGCTATTTCAGCATAAACCAAACAGGTTTCGAAGTATATTGTCTGAAACTGGCCAATCTGGGCGTAATTTGCCCAAAATACAATAGTCAGACGTTTCCGATTACAGGTATTGTTAATACAAGTCATTATTTGCCCTTCGATAATTTTGTATCGACATCGTAGACTTCGCACCAAAACGCAACATCTCCTGTCGTTTCTTTTATGCAGAAAAACTAACCAAGGTTCGAAAATATTAATGATAATAATGAATGAAAACCATGATAATGGTAAAACTAAGACAATAATGAAACAAATGAACTAACTCATAAATTTTTCAGTTTGATGGGAATGTGCTGAGTGCCTTACCCTCTATCAATGTCAATGAACGAAAAATGTCCTCGAGAAATAATGTACAGTATAAAGTGGAAATATTATTTACACGTTTTCCATGCCATTTCGTAGTGTTCAGACTATACCCGTACTAGAACAACTCTAGTAAAACCTCATATTTTCTTTATCCTATCAGGAGAACCTTTTAATTTCAGTGGAAAACGCTGACAACGCCATCAACATTCACGCCTCCGCTGTGCAAAGGGAACATTTCAAAATGCTGGAAACGCAGTGGATGTGAAATTATTTCTAACCGAGTGGCCTCACTTCCTAAACTTAAATAGACAATAAACTGAGCTAAGATGATATAGTGTTTTAGCGACTGATCACAATTTCTCTTCTTTCTGATAACCTGATTGCGTGAGTGTAACTGGCTCACTTAGCGAATGGCGGGAACAAAAGGAAGAGACGATACGATATACTATTTTATTTCACTGTTATTGATATTTTCTCCTATTAACTATCTTATGTTTGATAATCTATGTGTTTGTACCCAGTTCAATTTGTATAAGTGTTGGGGAATGTAAGAAAGTAGAAGTAGGACGTCACTGGTTGAATCGTGAACAAAATCAGTTCTGTTTTCGTGAGAATATGGTGAAATACTCGAGTTTCATTGCTTCGCACCATGTATCACCCTATTTTAAGAAAGTAATCAATATGCATAATGCATTGTAACATTTATTAAATAACAGAGATATGGGAAACTGACAGTCTGTTTCTACATGTAAATTTGTAAATATCGGAAAGTCGACCAACCGGGAAATGGGGAAACAACAGCGAATCTTAGGACAAGACAAATACTACGCTAGACATAACACTGAAATAGATGGAGATTATCAATTTCAATCCACATAAATGAATCTATCATGAAAATCTGATACTAAACATACCAGGTTGATTTCTACCGGGTTGGTCGTTCCAACGAGGAATTAGTATGCACTAGAATGTATATTCCTCTAAAATACACTCTGACTATTACAGTATCGGATTTATAGGAAATCGAACAATGAGGTCGGGCAAGAAATGACAACCACAAAAACGTGATCAGTTAGAGATAAAATCAAATATCTCGAGATAGAAAGATATATAATTTCTCTTCTTTAGAGAAAATAAAAAGCTGTAAAACCCGAATGAAGAGAGAAACAGTGAAAAACTATCACGGTCTTTACGTAATGGAACAAGGGACTCTATATTGCCATCCCTGCACGGTTTTGTGGGTGTCGTGCACCGCTACCGCGAGGTTTATACCTCGACTTGTTCAACGACATTCTTGAGTGAATCGAGAAAACCGGCAACTTTTTGGAAGAAAACTTCAGGTTCAAAGGACTGGTTCGAGCGGGGCATTGGTTCTGCCATGAAGCCCATCAGGGAGTACAGTTCGTCCTGAAATGTCAGAAGTTAGAAAAAACCTGCCTCGGGTGGAGCTCGAACCCAACTCAAATTAACTGGAAAATGTTCTTTTCCTAGGGATAACTTGACAACATCTAGTTATTTTTAGTGTTGTCAAACCCAAAACTGCAGGATATTAGACGATAAGAGTAGAGCATGCCTGCAAACTGTGAACAATACTTATTTATGTTCCTATTTTGCTCAAAATGTTTGATTCTCTTCTCTTCACATTTCCTTTTAAACGCTTTCACCCGCGTTATAAATCAATCGCAGTACTGTGGACTCAAGAAGAACCACCAAGGTGTGCTGTCGCTAAGACATTCCCAGAAAAATAACATTCCTAGCTGGATCAGTAAGGCTAGCTTATACGGAACGTGTCGTTCGGGAACCTGCGAGAGAAGTCGTGAAGAAAAGTTTTTGGAAATTTTCTTCAAGAGGTACTTCACGAGGTGACATAAAAGATAACGGAAAACTACTGATGGGGCCAGTTCTGATCTCGGGTCCGCATGCGCTTCGCATTTCCAAAACGCACCTTTGTCGACAATGCCTGTTCGTAGACATCATTTAGGGGAGTGCGGCTTCTTTCCAAGAATGACATCACCATCTGATTGGCCCCGCCCTCTTTCAGCTCCTGCTCGGCGCGAGCATTACCTTCCTCCAGTACGGAGAGACACTCAACGATCTCATGGTAAGGAGCTGGAGAATCATTCATGAACATGCTAATTATTCAAAGTTCTGAGATTCATTGGGTAGTGCTCTTTTTTCGCTCAGAAAAACAGTTCGGTATTTCCATAGATTGTTTTGTCAAGTTAGTTCTTCAAAAGAGTCGATGGTCGATGTCAATTGGTGAAACGGCAAGTTTCTAAAATCTACAGCCAAAAGTGCGGTACACAGTATGCTACCGTTGTTGTTTTCTGGTATAAGTTTTCCAATTGAAAAACAGGTAGGCGCATGTTATCTGATTGAGAAAACTTTCATTGTTATATTCAAACTCACTCTGCGCGGCGACTCTAAGAACTGGGAGTATTTCGAATACACTTATGACGTCACTCGGAGCATCTCGCACGGAAATAGCCAGAATTGAGAGGAGAGGAGTGCCGGAGGGCAGGACAAACGCACAAATCTGGCAAGAAAGAAGGTTTGTATGCGTATCCGGAATCTCTTTTCTCTCTTCTCTTTTCTCTCTTCCATTTTCACTTTCTCTGTCTTTTCCCTTCCCTGTCTTCCTTTTACTATTTCTCTCTCACTTTCTCTTTTTTTCATTCTGCTCATTCTATAGAATAATTGTCTTGATGCCGAATAGCCGTAATAAGCTTTCCACGGTGTTTTGGGAGGACACTACACAGAATAATATGCAAAAATATGTGTACTGTAGGAGTCGCAGTAGGAACGATGCGGACTACACCTCTGCCATTCGGCTGACTATGAATCCCTTGATGCTCTCTGCCTCTCCGTGTCCGACCAGCTGGTTTTCCAGAGAAAGAACAAACTGGAGCAACTGCTTGAACGGGATGCAGTTCAGAAGAATCTTCGACGCCGTGCGCAGAACGTTCATTTTCTGAAGAGAAGTCAATAAACTATCGCTATCGTATGTGCCTGGATTTATTCCTCTCTTTGCTTTCCCTCCATCTTTCTCTCTCTATGGTTCATGATTTCATTCTATTATATCTTTTTGTTAATTTCTCTCTCTCTTTCCTTCCTTTTCTCATCTCTCTCAGTTTTTTCTTTCTCTCTATGTTTCTCTTTCTCTCTCTATTCTCCCCCCTCTCTTCTTTTCCCACTCCATCGCTCTCTCCTCTACTTCTCCTATATTTTTCTAGTTTTCGAACCTCTGTGATGGAGATGAGCTCCTTATCGAAACAGCTCATGTGCAGCATGACGGCCAACTTCTCTTCTAGACGATTGATTTTTGACAGCTGAAAAGGAGTCCCGGTCATATGCGCAAATCCAAATTGCGCAAAGCACCGGGGGTTAGGAAAGAGGCCATACAGGCAGATTGCCAAAAATATTTACTCAGACGGGTGACATGAAAGGACGCAGAAAATCTAGTTAACACGACCGCGGTTGACCCCCCAACGGGAAGGCTGCGCGGAATACACTACCGCGGGTCTGAGGATCGGCACTTTTGCATTTCACAGGATTTTGTATAGGGTTTTCACTAAGTTGAAACTTCTAGTAACACGGATTAAGTTTTAGCTAAGTGAAATGTAATCACCCGATCGTTAACAAATCCATAGTTGCATCCTATTCCTTATCTCTCTTAGGAGTCTCAGGTGTATGAGTTTTGCATGAAGTTCGAAACAGAGCAGAAGTTAAATACAGTATTTTGAGGCATAAAGTTTGAAAAAACAACGACAGAAAATATGCGGTGAATGCTCTGTTACGCTCTATTCGATCTCCGTGATTCTAAGAGTACGTATGCTAAAAAGATCCCGTTACTTTCATACCATCCTGCGTCACTAGCTTTGCCTCACTATTTCTTGTCTCGTACATTCGAGCGGGATCTAAGAGCAGAGAAATAGCGTGTGTTTGAAGAGACGCAGGATGGGAGGAAGGTGCCGGGATCTTCTAGCATACGTAATCGGGTGAAGTTTGACAATTTATTGTTTCACGTGATTATTGTCACCCCCGACCCCAAAAAAGGTGACCCACCGCCACAACGTACTGCTCCTCCTCGCTGAGAACGGTAGTGGGGTGGGCGGTCTGATAGTCGTTTAGACGTTGCACATCCACAGCTGACGGGGCTATAGATGCGATGCTCCTGACCTGCTCCGGAGACAAGAGTTCGAGGTCCATTCTTCAAAAAACAGTAAAATAACCTATAGTTCACAATTTGTACTGAGACTCCTATGGGTCATCGTTGAATTTTCCAATAACGGTTTTTGATGCGAAGTGGTACTGATCTCACGTTTCGGCATAATTATCATCTTGAGAGCTATTTTAAGTGAAAACAAGGCCGATAAAAATTGAAGGCAACCAAGGTATGCAGCTGACTGGAGCCATCCTCGAAATAACAGTTTCCTCGGAAGTGAGAACAAACATAATGTCTGAAAATGGTTCAACGCTGAACAACCATATGTGGAACTTCAGACTCGGTGAACACAACAAAACAACAGAGAAAACCTGAAGATGGCTAGAAGTATTTCGAAGGCTTGCAGAGTGAACTGATGGCGCACGGCAGCCACTGCGGCGGCCTGCTCGGAGCTGAGGAGCGGCGAGGGCGCGGCGCGAACCTCCGCGAGATGCGCGGGGTCTACGTTCTGGAGAAAATGCATCTAGGTGACCATATTTGTGACTGGTACTTAACGCCCAATAACTACAGCAGAACTACAGAGGTACATGATAAAATGTGCCATTCTCTCTCTCTTTTTCTCTCTCTATCTCTCTCTCTCTCGCACTTCCTCTCTCTGTACTGACTCATATAGATATTGTTTCTACTTATACTCTGTTTTTGTTAGTATTGGTCGATTGTTGATCTATTATCTACTCTATAGTACTTACTAGTTCATTCTCAACCGGAAGAGTGGTGAAGACGGTGCTTTTCGTCTGGTCATCATTCAGAACGGACCAATCGATTGGAAGGGCCTGGTATCTTAAAAGTGGCAGAGTAAGTAAGAGAACAGAGAAAAAGAATGCATGAGAAAAAGAAAAACAGAAACAGACGCAGAAAACGGACACATTAGACAGAAGAGAAAGAGAGACAGAATGGACATAGATGAATAGAGTCAGAGGGGGGGGGGGGGAAGAAGAGACAAGGGAGAGAGAGTGAATGATACCTCGGTTGCAGATTCTTCCCAGGTCTGACTGGTTGGCTGATTGTCCGAAAACTCGCCATGGACAGACTGCTCCCACTTGCTGGAAACAGAACAAACTATGATACAATATATCAACAAGTGGTGATATAATCTCACTAGGATAACTATAACAGCTCATCTACTGATGAGGACATCCCGTTTGACATATGGATCGGCAAGGTCCCGAAAAGTCCAGGTAACTAATGTTTGTAAAAGGCAATCTAGGAATTGACACAGTGAAAATAAATTCATCTCTCACTCTTGTCATTACTCTCTCCTCTGGACTTTTCCCTTTTCACATTATTAAAGTAGACCTATATCAACAGTTAGTTGAGCTTGTTTGTACAAGCAACGTGATTTTGTATAATAATTTCAATCTCCTAGTTTTTCTTATAATTTAATGATGTTCAGTCAAAAATAAATTACATGACTTAAATTAATGGGGTGATTTGTCCTAAAATAATCTACAAATCTCATCTTTGATACCACTTGTATGTTTCACGAATTTATGTGGTTTCCAACAAGTTCGCCTGCCCGCTGATAGCAATAAAAGAATTTCCACATATTGATAAAATGAAAATTCCTAATGTTGGCTTCAGTATTAGATACGTGCATCTAAAACTTTCCAATGCTCTTTATTTTGCTTCTGTCATTTCACATTACGACCTAACAAACAAAAACGAGCCCCGCCCACCATGTTGTTGTTGCAGATTACTGATGACGTCATCAAGAGAAGAAGAAGCCGACGACGACACAACGCCATTGTCCTGAATCTCCGATGTTTCATTCTGAAAAAAAAACATTAACTTTTATTTGTGTCTCTCATTTCGCTTGCTCCCCCCCCCCCTCTCTCTTTCTCTCTCTCTCTTTCTCTATCTCTATCGCGCGCTCAGTTTCTCTTCGACACTGATTACGCCGCATGTTCTAATTTGGTAGTTTTGCGTCGATAGCCTTGGTAGTATAATGTCAAAACTGCTCAGAGTGAAAACAACTGTGAAAACTGAAACTGTTACCCTTGGTGCTGCACCTCCATCATACATACTAGAACTTTCATTGGAATTATCAAAGGTGGTCTGACAGGAACCGAATATCGTGCGCTCCACGGTGAGTTCCGTCGCTCCAATGCAAATGTGCGACAGAAACTAATTCATTGCTATTTTCTGGAAGATTTAATCACAATTCATCTGCGGAAATTTGGGTTTTTGGGACGCATTCGCGTTGGAGCGCAAGACACGATATTTGATTCCTGTCAGACCATCTTCAAACATCGTTTAGCGAAAAGTTGAAATGTGCGTTTTGTGACCACCTGTTTTGTCGCTCTGGCATCCGGGCAACCACAATTATCGTGAAACAATGTGCAAAGCTAGAAATTCGTGATGAAATCCATGATTACGAGATACCTCAGCGTACGTAAACGTAATCATAACGAATTTAGGTAAACTGGATCAATGGACCGTTGACAATCTTCCAAAGTGCTGCAGATTATAAAAATTCAGCGCGTCACTGGTAATGCCGGGACCTATTTTACTGAAAATCCCTATAAGCACTCCTAACTGAAACAAATTATTTGGAGATCACCTGAAATGACAGAAGACAAACGTCTCTATGCTATACTAGATTTGAACGTGGTTTTATATTCAGTATTCAGTATTCAACTAGCACTAACCTTTATAGTCATTGTAATGTTCTGTGTCGCTCGTGAACTGGTATTGTTGTTGTTATTATTGAACAAATTCGGAAATATGGAGAGCGGATTCAGGCTGAAAATGTGGATACACATATACACAAACAAACTGATACTTCTAAGTTACGTTCCCGTTTTTCCACGCCATACCGTGGGCGTTTTCATAGCCCGTTTCCGCATGCCTTTTCGAGCAATAAAATTGTTGTCACTTTTTGGGCAACGCTGCACGTTGAGTAAAACTGAAAAAGAGTGCAAAACCATATCTGGAAAGGTATTTTCCTCTCCAACTGTAGCCTCTATGCGTCGTTTGCTTTGATTTAAGCCAATAACCTCTCCGAACGTTGGCAAACGTTGCAACTATCACAAGGCACAAGATCAGCCGTACACAGTTCTAAATAAGATCAAACGTATATTTTGTAGCTTGGGGGGCAAAGACCGGAAGGGAATAAATGGAAAAGCCGCTATCAGCGGATCGGCACCGAGCCGAGTGGTGAGACCTGACGACCTAACGATAATCCTGGCTGACATCACTCAACTAATGAAAACCAGCTGGTGATACTTTGATTTCTGAAACTGAAAATGCAACGAAAATAGGTTTATAGTCACCATAACGTGGTGGCTACAACTAAAATCCTTCTTAGTATTTGGGACTGGGAAGTTACTAGCTAACAGGGAAATAGATTGAGCAAGAGCTTGTCCCAGATAAACATACTTCTGCTATTATCATGTTGAGCCGCTTGAAATGTAGAAATGAAAATATCTTTCTATGCTAACTATTTGTATCGTGCGTCATTTTGTTTAGAATGTTGCTGGTACGTGATCACACAGTTTATTTCATCATCAGTAGATGAACTATCAATCAGTGTAGGGGGTGAAGATATAGGTATGGGTGAGTTTCGATACCAGGTCATGGGATCCTTAAAAATCAGGCACCGTAGTTCAGTCATGCAAATAGGGAGATCAAACCGGTCGAGACCCTGATCAGGGTAATACATCACTGTCTCTCATTGTCAGAAAAACTCACCTTTGAGCTGAACTATTTGATCACCTCCTGATCGTCTGGTCACCTACACCATGCTCACACAAACTAAAATGACAACTATGTGGCCAGAATGTTATCAGGTTTTTGATCGGATGAGCTCACCGTGCCACGGTGCGAGGTCTGTAGAGTGAACGCAGTGACAGGGTTTCTCAAATCCCACTAGGTGAGAGCATACCGTATAATAGCGTTAAAAACGTAAGACTTTGGTTGTTTACAGTATATTTTCCAGAGCTAGCCTATCTATTGCGTTATTCCTTCCATACCATGTTACCATTGTTCTCTTCAGAGTACGTATGCTAGCACATGGCGACCACTTCGTCCCTTTCTGCGTATCTCACCAAGCGACAAAAGACTTGAGGCCATGTATAGAAAATTCCCCGTATTACTATTTAAACCTGCTCTTATTGGCGGTCTTGCAAACTGTAGGTGAAGTGTTTTCTTGAAGAGCCAATGTTTGGGGTGACGCAGGTCGGAATAGAAAGTTTTGCCTATATACGGCCTCAAGTCTTTGTTCACGTTGCGCTATACTACTTTTGTTATAGATTCTGGCGCCTACCTACCATGATTCCTTACCTCTGCGTCTGCGCCATGAAGACAGCTTGTTGTTGCTTCTGCTGGTGTTGGGCGAACGCCAAAAATTCGTGCTCTTTCACTGGCGATGGGCGATGTGATATTGTGTTCTTCTGAAGAGAAAAATGTATTGATAAAGTAGATAAACACATCAAATTAATTCTGGCGCGAAGCGTTACGCTGAGGGTTTGATTCTGGTAATCGGAATAATAGGAAGATTCCCAATCTAGCGAAAGTGCGTTTTCAAAGTTCGCTGAAAATTGGGGTTTTGGCATATCTGCATTGGAAGCATGTAATACTTTCTTGTTAGAGAACCACAAAACGAACGAAAAGTATGACCATATCACTATCTTATCACGATTTCCGATCATATATGGTAACTAGTAGATTATATTCTCCAAAACAGGCCGAAGTCTGTCGATTTTTTTGTTTCAGGCTCGTTTCCTGCCCCTTCTTACCAAGATGTTTGGCCCGGATTTCAGCCAGGGCCAGTGTCGCTCAACATCTTCAATCATACAATAAACAGGGGTATCAAAGGCTTTGGCTAAGGCAGAACAAGCGGACGAAGTTGAAAAATTTTCCCATTCCCAAGTCTTACCATGTTATGGATACGCTTGAGCCAATTTCTTTCCTTGTAGAAGGGAGCAGTATTTATGAAACCAGTTTTATGTCTACCGCCTAGATCGAATTGCTAGATTGGCCAAGACATATACATATCCATATGCCTTTATACGGGGAGCTTTCCCAAAACTCTTCTCAACTATCAGTTAACACTTCTTTCAATTGTTTATTATCTAATGTACGGTCGATCGCGTCATTTTCTCGGGCTAAACTTGTTTTTGAGCATTGTTCTGAACACAAGATCGATTTGATATTTCTGACAGGAACGTTTTTGAACGATACGTGCAATTCACATAATACTTGACAATGATAGCTACAACTACCTACGTTTTGATCGAAAATTTGACGAAAATGAACGCACAGGTGGTGATGTTTTACTTCTTCACCATCCACGGTTGAAAATAATTGAAGTATCTCTCAGAATGGAAACTCATTATGATAACCATCATTGTGACGTACTGTGTTTTGACGTATTTGATAATTCCGAAAGATTTCGTGGAACAGAAAATATTTTGGATTTAGTGTTAACTCAGAGACATGATCTTATGCAGAAATTCCGGCCTTCTCCTCCATCAATCAATAGTGATCATATTTCTGTGACATTTTCGCTACATCTAGGCTATAGCGCGATGACGAACGAAAACAAAACTGTCACCAAGCGTCTTGATTTCAGATACACCGATTTTGAGATTGTTAATAGAAAACTAGCATGCATAAACTGGGAACGACAATTGTCATTCTTTTCTTCTCTGCAAAGCGAATACGATCACTTCTGCACTTCTGTAGACTAACGAAAGAAGTTATTCGTGACCATACTCCAATCATGAAACCTTGTAAACAGCAAAATTTTCCTCGTGAAATTAGATCACTTCTCAAGAAAAAGAGGTTGGCTTATCACCAATGGCACTCTTCAGATCATCAGAAAAAGGTGTATAGAGATACCTGCAGATGGATACGAGGGAAACTGGTTACGCATCGGCTCAAACTTGAAAACAACATTCTTGAGGGTAAAAAGTCTGCTTCTTTTTTTAGACACATTAATCGTAGATTGAAAAACCATCAAATTATACCACCTCTCGCATCTAAAAATTCGATAGCGTTCTCTGACCTTCAAAAAGCTGATTTATTCGCGGCTCAGTTTTTTTCTGTGTATGCACCTGACAATACTTTGTGTGCACGTGATACTATTCCTGCTCAGAGTAAAATAGACTGTACGATGTCATTTGCGCCCTCTCTTGTCTATAAGTACCTCTTGAAACAAAAACTGTCAAAAACTACTGAGTCTGAGGATTTTCTCAATCAGCTGATTTTGAAAAAGTGTGCGGTATCACTGGCTCTTCCTCTTTCACTCATTTTTACTGAATCATATAGTTCTTCCATATTGCCAACACAGTGGAAATTAGCATATGTAGTTCCAGTGTACAAAAAGGGCTCCAGGACTGTAACTATAGACCTATCTCAATAACTTCGGCAGTATGTAGAGTTATGGAAAAAATGATTGCATTTAAAGTTCGAAAATGATTCAAAAATAGATACTCGAAAAACCAATACGGCTTTTTAGAGAATCGATTTTGCAGTCTATCTTTGCTATCCTCTCTTACCGATTGGAAACGTAGTATAAAGGATAAAAAACCAGTTGATGTCATATATTTTGTTTTCCAAAATGCGTTTGACAAAGTATCTCATGAAAAACTGATATTCAAATTGCAAAACTTTGGTTTTGATACCAAATTGGTCAACTGGTTTTTTCGTAAAATCAGTTCAAAGTCTCTTTTGATGTACTACAAGGTACTGTAACTGGACCTCTACTATTTTTGATATACAGAAACGATTTACTTTATTCTATGCCCCAAGATGTTCATTGCTCATGTTTAGCCGATGATTTAAAAATCTACAGTTCCTGCAATAGTTCACTGCAAAACGCGGTAAACATTGTTGAAGAATGGTCAGAAAAATGGCGGTTACCACTTGCACCTAATAAGATAAACGTTTTATATCTCGGAAGTAACAACCTCAGAGCACAGTATAAAATCGGTGGTGTCGAAATTGCTAGTGAAGAAATAATTCGTGATCTAGGTGTCATGGTAGACGAAAAACTATCATTTAAATCCCATGTGAACGGCCAAGTTAGTAAAGCATCAGCCATCTCTAATAAGATTCTCTGAAATTTCTCGTTCAAAACGCCAGAAAAGTACATATCTTGGTTCAATGTTGCACCAATTCTGCTGTATTGTACAGAGATTTTCAAGCCACTCATCGATAGTCATCTGTCAGTTATGTTAGAGTCACCATTCAAACGTTTCACTGCTAGAGCGTTTCAAAAATGTGGTGTTTTCTATATCAGCTACAGTGATCGATTGCTGCAAGTTGAACAAAAGCCTTTCTATTACCGGAGACTGAAATATGATTTATTGCAGACGTTTGAGCTTCAATCGAGTCTATCCCATTTGCCAGAAAATCCACTTTCTTTCAGTAGTTTACCAAGGGATAGACTCCGATTGATCATTAGGGATAGAAAAATTCTCAGTGATTCTAATGGATATTTTACTAGAGTAATTCGCAAATGGAATACCATAGGTAAAGATATTGCTGCTTTCAAAAATGTAGATCAATTCAAAACATACTCAGATTGCATTGATGTTTCGGTTTTATATCCTAATGTGCCTCTTTCTTTACAGTAAAATACGCGAGAATCACCTGAACTCCAGACCCGCTCCCCATTTCAGAAGACGGCAGGGTTATAACCCCGTCCCTTTGGGGTTCTAAGGTTATTTCCGTGGATATTCATTTGATAACATGTGTGTGATTTTTGTGGAATAAACCTATTATTATACATTAAATTCACGCAGAAGAATTAAACTACAAAATGACCAGATCGGAACAAAAAAACACCCATTTCTACAATCACGAAACACGCGTGAAACATGAGCTGGGATATTGCAGTTGTTGAGAGTTCATGATTTTGACCTACCTTGATGGGGACGTGGTTGTTACCGCGCTCGACGGCCGCGAGCTGTTGCGGAATGGCAGGAGACGACGGCGACCCGCGGCCCTGCATCTGACGACCGCGACCGCGAACTGGAACAGAGAGCTCTAACAGTCGATGAGAAACTCTACTATGTTGTTTTGAACGAATCTCGTGCCTCGCGCTCCACACGAAATTTTCAAATCTCCGCTAAAGAGTTGTAATCAAATGATGCACAAAATATTGATGAAAAGTTTTGTAGCGCAATTGCATTGGAGCGACGGAACTAACCATGAAGCGCAAGCCACGAGATTCAGTCCCTGTCAGACCAAGAACAAAGTGCGTATTTGCTGTTTTCATTCACTAAGAACCGCAGCAAATAGCACACTCAATTGAATAACATATTTTGGAACCAGAGAGTGTATTGATTGAATAACATATTTTGGAACCAGAGAGTGTATTGATCAAAAACGCGCAGCTGCGCTCTTCAAAACCAACTCCTTACAAAATATAACTGTACGCTTTCCAGTTCCATGTTTCCGAAATTAGAACGTCGACTTGTTTTCTAGAAGGATTTGCAGAACACATGCTGTTCTTCATGGTAATATCTCATAATAGAAGCAGGAACCGGAACTCAAACCAATTCTAAGCCAGATAAATCCCACGCGGAGATTTACTACTTGTGTAGGTGGCATACACCGCTAAGGCCACCCACATCAGAGTACTAACAAAAATCATTCAAAGTTGTCGATAGATTGTCGGATCGAATGTGGGACAAGAATTCACATTTCTTTGACGTGTATATTGAAAAGTTGAGGCCGCGAACTCAAGTTCTCGTGTTCCAGTCATGTTTATAGTAGCGAATAATGCATTAACAGTGTATATCCGACAACGCAGCTGTCGAACAACACGTGGTCAACCACGAATGAACAATCCACAACTAAAAACTCGGCCCGTGGTTAGTATAAAGTTGGTATCAGGCTGGTATGATAATTAGACCAACCAAATTTGTTTCAGACTTCGCAAAGTTTCAAAAAAATGGCGAACGCCATTTTTTTCATTCGAATCTGTATTTTTCCTAACTACTCAATAAATTCGAACTTTAAAGTTTCGCTGAGTAATTTATCGATGAGTCGTTTTCATTTTCTATTTTGGGAAAGGTTCATTTTCTGAACTGTAAAATCTGTGTTTGTTACCTTCAAAGTAAACACAGTACCTAGATAACATAGTTAATACCTGGAAATAAACAAGTGGTAGAACTCAGACCCGTTTTTGATTTTGTCTCCATTTTTTTTTTTGATTTGGTTTTATTTGCATCGTCACTGGGTTCATCTGACGTTATGATACGTCCCATACTATTTGAAAACAGACTGTTTACGAGCGTTTTTTTTTCAATTTCTCTTGTTCATAAAATATGAAATTTTCTGACCCCCGCAATCACTATCCCTGTAGTAGTGTTCTAGTTCAACCTGAGTTATTTTTCTACTTTCCGGTTTTATCTACAAACAAATGTGTCCCCATAGTTTCAGGTTTTGCGTTTTTTTTTCTGCCTCGTGTTTTGTTCTGCCTCACTGTTTCTTGTCTCCTATATCACGGCGGGAGTACGAGCAGAGAAGTAGCGTATGATTGAGGAGACCCAGGATGGTATGAAGCTGTCAGGATCTTCTTGCATACGTAGTCAGACTAGAGCTTGTGACGTGTCCAGTGTTCGTTCCAATGACACATTAGCTTCGAGGAGGGTCGGAAATCATTAACTCTCGCGGAAACTACTCAGTCCGTTTGATTAAAACCTTATTCAAAAAACCTACGAATCTTGATACTTGATGCCTTCAAAGAGAATCTTGATACCTAATAAATGTAGGACTCCAACAAAAGGTTTCTAACCTACTTTATAGCTGAGAAAAACATTGTATATAAAAACGAAAAATAAATAAGTACCGCTCGATAATATCGGTAATAATGTCGCGGAACCAATTATCAATCGATTGCCTTTTGTGACAAAACCTGAACGCCTTCGCCACCCCTTCGCAACGCTTCTCTATTGTATCTCGGCTGTTCTACTCTGTATAGATCTTGAACTTTCCTCGCTTTCATGTGCGTAATAAACCAGTCAGTCCAAACATTCCCAAAATAAGGGCACTTGTTATGATTGCCAGATTGAGATATAATCCGGCGATGAGCCGCGCATTGGTCACAAGTCGCTTAACTACAAATGAGAGTGTTACAAACGAGAACTTATCTGATTGCACGCGGGATAATTCTCCAGAGTACACGCATCAAGAGAAATTAATAGATTTTTACCGTTACAAAGGTTCATCAAAGAAAACACTATAGAATTTGCTCGAGGGAGATTGAGTATATGTGAAAAACGCACTTTGGTCAAAACTTACAAATTGCATTTTCTCGCTCAAACTCTCAATAACAGTCACTTAGACTGTTCCAAACAACATTTAGGAAGTTTTTGAAAGTTTTTGCCCCGTGTGCGGGACCCTTACATCAACCCCTGAACCGCTGCATTTGTAGTTTAATCTCGTAATAAAGTTGCAAAATGTGCTGCGCATGCAGATCTAACTACAAATCCCACATTTCTCATTCCCTATAGTAATTCGCTTCAAATGGCGAGATTGTTAAAGTGCTAGTGTTGAGTTTCAAAGAAAATAACGTCGTCAATGAATTTGTGTTCACTCAGTTAAGGTCAAATCTGCGAACAAAAAGTCAAAAAACTATTGAAGAGAAAAACTGACCATTTGGGAAACACATTTTCATGAATTCTTCGACGTGTGGAGCATAATTGTCCATTTGGGAAATGGGATCTCCCTGGAACTTAATGACTGAACTAAAAATAAGTAGAGATGGTGGAGAGGGTACTGCGAATAAACGAAAAAGTAAAGCAAGACAGCGAGGGAAATGGGAAAATGGAAGAAAAAGAAAAAAAAGAGATAGGCAAGAGAAGAGACAAAAAGAAGGATGCGAGAGAGAGCTAGAGATACCCACCGTCAGTCTGTGTAGCGAGACCATGTGACTTTTCACGTTGTTCTTTGAATACGTCGACGTGAAGTCGCAAGAAGGACATTGGAACATTGGCTTGGCCACGTGACACTGCCGGACGTGGCAGGGCAGTTTCGAGGAGTGCACGTCTCTCTGGCAGAGAACACAGAATTGGAAATGGCCCGTATTCGCCTGAAACTGCGAACATTCAATACATATGATTTTCGTGTCACTGCAATCAGACCTATTGTACTGTTGTTACAAACTTCTGTATATTGTGAACAATCTAGTATTTCTGGTGACGACATAGAACCAGCGATTAATAATTCCGATAGACTGCTGTTCTTACCACTACACCAATTCGACGTTCAACCTGTTGGGACCACGACAATCCAGAAATGTTTGAGCTTCGAATTTGTGACCCGTCCGAAACATTCGAGCTGTCGCGGGTTAATGGTAATGTATTGGTTAGCACTTATGACTTGTCTATGGATCGAATCTATCGCGAGACTATGTTGTATCTGATAGCCCCTTTGACAAATCATACTTCGAATTCCACTCACTTCTAGAACGTGCATTTGTTATTCTCCTAACATATTGGAAATAAGGATAGTCTTCAACATTATGTAGTGAAGTCATACAAATCTCCTTCTCCGAAGCGTAATACCTACAGCTCAAAGCTAAATAAGCGCGATGTAAATTTATGACCACAACATATTTATCAAGGATATGCACAAAGCACAGTTTACTGAAAACTTTTCAGTTAGATTTAAATCGTAAGATATTGAGAAAAAAGTCTTTGAAAATATGCTTAAAGAAGGACGATTATGTGGTCCAATCGCAACGGTTGAGGCCTTTAAACTGCAACACATTTTTCAATTGCAGTTTAGAGGACCGTTGACACGAGATCGGTCCACATTATCGTCCTACTTTAACGACAATATTAAAGTTGTGTTTTTATTTAACACATCAGTATATTAACGAAGAGATTGTGATCAAACTACCTCTGCTTTACCTATACTACCGAACGGGTGGTGAATGAGTTCAACTCATGAACTTCTCAATTAAATTGTAGTTTTTTAGAACAATACCTTTCTCACCCGCATTCCCTTCAAAATCACAGTGACTAGGCGGAACGTGTCCGCATGGCTAGATGGACGCATGTCAAACAAACCGATTTGTATAAGGCTGTAAAGGTTGGCATACTCTACCCGTTTAGGTTCTGTCTGTTGCTGCTGCTGATGTTGGTGTGGTTCCTCGGCGCGTTGAGCAGCGACCTTCAAAAAGCAATTTCCTAGGTTTGAAAAATCTTCATTGTAATTTGATCTCGATACACGGAGAAATGTTACATTGTATTTCGATTTGGGCTCTTCAGCCAAAAAACCCAATAGGGCTACAGCCCGTAAAGTTATGGATTTCTTAAATCAACCTCATTTGAATTCATTTCAAGCTCTTGTTGTACATATAAAATTCATAGCACCTCTTACAGCGGAAAAATGTAACATACATTGTGTTGTATTAATAAAACTCATTACACCTTGTACAGCGAGGAAATTTAACATACACCCAAACTAGATTCAAAAGTACTCTTAATAAAATATTAGTTTGATGCGGGGCTTGAAACCGTCCTCCCACCTTTGGCACACCTCGACGCTTATCAAAATACCAAACCGTCAGTCACTTCTCCGGTATAGTTCGACAAAAGATCATTTCCGCCGCATTTATCTTACTCTGATTGAAAACCGTACACATCATAACGTGTGACATGGTATGTTTCTAATTCCAAAAAGGCGTCAAGTATTCTTGGTTTCCGAGTATGCTTTGTTATGTCATAACATCAATGGTACGGTCAGAATTTAAGCAAACCTGGACCATGGTACTTTGTTCCGTCTGCTGGAAAAACTGAAGCAGAGTGGTGGCGTCGGGCATCGCAAACGTCTGCGACGACACCTGATCCTGCAACTAGATTTCGCGTACATTGATGTATCCTCGGAAAAACGTATGTGCGTATTATTTGTATGCTAATTGTTACAAAAAGTGAACTGTAAACCATTTAAAATCTTATGGCTTCAATTATTTCTCTATTGTTCTTCCCTGTATCTGATGAGCGAGTGCTACATTATTTGAATGTAGGTAAATAAAATGAATAAATAAAAAATATATGAAACTGTTCATATGTATACTCATTTTATACGGAAGTTTCGGAAACCCCGTAGAACGTAGAAACAACGTTGTAGTATATTGGAGACACAGCTAAGAATCACTGTTAGACTCTAGAATTCAGTCTAAGTCACCAGGGTTTCAGTATCAATAGAACTTTCCGATATAATAACTTACTAAGTTGATTGTGTTTTCTTGTATAGACCACCATGTTTCACAACTTAATGTCACACTCCGATTATAGTGGCAATTGATCATTTAATAACTACAAATTTGAAACAAGAGCCTATAAAGAGAACTAAATTCAATCAGTGTAAGTCGCTCTAAGCTCACGGCTGACGACCAGACGAATCATATTGGATACTGTATATTTCAGTATCTATGTCTGGAGCTATGTAAGAATATACACTCGAAATGGTCGTAGCTTAGAGAAGCTGAATAGAACAAACGTCAATGTTGCTAACCTGCACTTCTAATTATCGAAAGTTACTTGTTGGGTTCACTCTTTACGGAAGAAAAGCGTTACATTTCATGTTGCCCGATCCCGCTGTGTTTGTGGTTTGATCACGTTGTTTCTGTGTTCTTATTGGTGAATTTTCGCCCCTTCAAACAATGTAGGAATTCAGGTTAGAATGACGTGAGCTACTTTGAGAAACGCTGTAATAACATCGAGAACTAAGTCTGAGATAGAGCCACTTAGATGCACTAGCACCTTGATGTTAGTGCATCTCACTGATCTCCAGCTTTGAGAACTTTAAAACTCGGAAACGCTCTTGAAGAACGTTCTTCAATAAATACATCAACTTCATTCGTATCACTGTTCTGTTTTAAATATAGAAACAAGAGAAAAACAGAAAGATATGTGGCAAGCGAAGATCTAGCTCGTGAGGTGACCGTGAGCAAAATGTAGGTCGGGTTCCAGGCTATTCCTCGGCATTAGATGTTATCAAAGAGCTACCGAGATTTTTCATCCTTTTTTCGACTAACTAGTAAAAACTGTTCGTCTTTTTGAAACTCGTTGTGTATTAGTGAACAGCACGGTAATAAAACAGTGGTCAACGCAGCGCGTACTGTAAGAGCTACATAAAAAAAACATACCGCGCCTGATGTTAGTGCACCTTTCACGACTTTTCCTCTACTCTAAATGTGTATTACTGTAACAAACTTGTCCATTTCCGCTGCTGCTGCTCGCGCTCGAGTCGTCAGTGTTAGATGAGCTGAGGAGCATGAGGAGTGAGCTGGAGGACGCTGGGGTCACTTCTCGAATGAGAGATAAATTCGGGACCGCCTCATTTGGAGCTCTGTTTGATCCGACGGCTTATAGCACCGTATTATTATTCCCCGTCTAACTTCTCTTACGTGATTAGAGATTAACGAATGTAAGGTAGCAAAAACTGAATCGTACGCATGGCACACTTGTGATGTTCCATTACTATTTGCGGGAAATAAGCTGTCTCTCAAGATGATTGAACACGACGTTCTCCAAGCACACCGGGAACACTTAGGGAATTACTATATCTGAGTTGTGCTTCACAGCGTCACAAAAGACTGCGCAAGACTACGTTGTCTGCACAACTACGTGAATGCAGGCAGTTATCGTTACCATTATCGTTTTTATGGATGGTCCTGTAGATTCCCTTTAGATCTCTACTTATAATACAGACGGAACAGTGTCTTTCAAAACCTTGACGTTTCATACTACATTTCGTTTACAAGTTGTTTATCTTCGGTACGCTACACATTGATGAAACGCTAAGCCTCTTGCTGGGGTCGAAGCAGTCATCCGAAAGACGAGTTGCACAAACCGCTACAGCGCCAGCGCACTGCTTTTCGGCCATTGTGAACATAACTGAAAGGAATTCTACACAGCATAAATACAGTTTGCTCCCGGCCCAACGAAAGTTGTAGCCAGAGGGATTTTGCAATCAACTTAGGAACAATTCGTTCACCACTACACCTTAATCTTGATCCCGACCAATTCTGCACACGCAATCAGGTCGGGACCAGAGTACGATTCACAATTAGGGTTTACCGATCAGTTGCGATCTGTGAACTTTACTTAGTGGATTCGGACAAAAACTTACAGCATGGAAGTGAAACTTTAAAATGTTTCTTCAGATTGATTATTGCACTCACTTTAATGGAATAGGGACGTAGCAACACATAAGCTAAAATGCCCAAGTTTTACACGTATTTGTTTAGCAGCAAACTATAAGAAGGACCATAGCAAAGTTTTAGTTTAATCTGCATGCACATCACCAATTGCGAACTACCGGTAAAAACTAAGGGGATGGAACCCCAAATACATCAAATGTGATTAAGATGTAGAGTTGTGTTCGCTCTTTCTTGAGCGAACCCGTTCAGGGTGTATTTTTTTCCTGCTGTGTTTGTAGTTTGATCTCGCTGTGTTTCATTCGTCTTGAAAATAGGCTTTGTACCAAACTACAGTTTCAGTTTGTTCCCACCCTATATCCTTTACTATTGGTTGATTTTTTTCATACGTCGAATGGCGTAAAATGACCAGAGTACGTATGCTAGAAGATTATCTCATCCTGCGTCTCCTCCAACATGCGCTATTTCTCTGCTCTTACATGCCGCCGGGTATGAGACGAGAAATAGTGAGGCAGAGCGAGAGACGCAGAACGGGATGAAGGTGGCGAGATCTTCTAGCATACGTACTCAGGTGGAAAGCAGGCTGAGCTCGCATCAACCTGATTACAACCCTGCGTCATCTCATTAGCGGATGAATCCTCCCCCAGAGATGAAACATAGAGAACGAAAAACGTTCACTACGGTGAATGCCAAATTTATATATTTCTGTCTCTCGCCAGAATCGAACCTGCAAGCAAAAGACTCGTAGCAAAGCGCTAACCACTGCGCTATTAGAGCACATAACGGGCAACCTTTGGAATCGTAGGCATGTGTGCGTACACAGCGGAAAGTGACATGTACAGTACCCTCCCGTCTTTCCGTTGACAACGACTATACACACGCATGTGGAGTCGTACAGTGGACATACATCCAATTTCGTGTACCTAGAAAAATTTCAGGACATCTTCAAAACTCATACGCGTCCGAAACAAATTTAAATCTCAAACACAATGATAACTTTCTACAAAAATTGCTATAGTAGACAGTTTTTGAACAATGCTAACAGATTCTTATGTTCACCGCGGTTCTGCTCATAAGAGGGACTTCTTTGCGAGACATTTGTTTATAACTCGTTCTAAAATAAAAAGTTTCATTGTTTCAATTTGTTGTTCCAAGATTAAGTTATTGATGTTTCGTTACTTAGTACTACTCTTGTCGCTTGATTCAACTGAGTGGATTCCACGTTATTGGACTGAGTAGGGCGGTAAAATAATACAGTTTTAGAAAGCTCTCTATTTAATTGTTCAGCTCTATCTCTAAAACTATTACGGAATTGTGCTATTTAAAGATACGTAATTCATTTCCACTTGAGATCCATAGAACACTTCTCATTGTAAGGGCATCAGAGAACGTTTCGTTTAAATAAAAAATTTTAATTGATCGAACTCTTATTTTCGCGTTTCGGGTTTTCAGGTCTTTTTTGTTGGTAATTTTGCGGGTCTTGCTTGTTTTCATCAATGATTGGAAGCGAGTTTTTAAAAGACGGTTATGTGGACCAATCCCTCGTCATAGGTCCTTCAAACGGCAATTGAAAAATGTATTGCAGTTTAAATGACTGAAATGTTGGGATTGGACCCCATAATCGTCCCTTTTTGATTCGGCCACATCATGCATACGACTTCCAGACCCACTTCAAGCTTTCCATACTTTCCATCTTCACACAGTTGATTCATCTCTCAACACAATGAAAACAAAACTACGTCACATCTATCGGTAAAGGAACGTTTAATGGAGAAACACAGAAAAACAGATAAATGAATCATTTCCAACTCAGGGTACTTCTATCCAATATAAGCTTTTAAGATGTTGAGCTGCGTGGGCTCCAATCCCATTCCGAAATAAAGTATAACTTTAATACGCTACTTTCTAGGTTATGCCTAAAACTTCCGTGATTTTCCGATTTCCATCTCGAACTAAGCTTAGTCGGAAGTGATGTCAGTTACTCCCCCAATCTGTCCTCTTCAGACGTTTCCTAAAGTCCTAAATGTGTACAGAAATATGGTACAGGATTTGTCCAACCGTTGTGGACACCGCACGATCGATTCTCAGAACGATTGGCGCAATTTTCTTTGATTGGCCAGCTACAAAAGCGAGAAAGTGTGCAGGTCAATGAGGGCGCAGACATCTGCGTCTCTCTGACCTGTCCACTCTCTCGCTCAGCCAATGAAAAAGTGAATGGCCACTTGGCTGAGAATTGTCTGAGTTGATCTACACACTTGCTCAATCGCTGGCAAGTGATCAACGACCGCTCGGCCCACATCGCTCAATCAATCGAATCCTCTGATGTCTTTATGGGGAAATGGCGACTGCAACGTCTACGCACTTTTGAATAAACTAGTAGAATTAGGATATCAGTACTAAAACCTTAGCGAAAAACCATCCAAATAACAATTAAGAGTTGGTGATTTTATCTACAGTGAAACCAGCCGTCGCGGTGACTGGACCCAACCCAATTTGGTAACGTGATTTCGATCGTGGCATTTCCCTATTGTTCAATGTCGTGTTTTCTTCCGTCTGCACTCTCAATGTACGCGAAAACTTCCCAAGAAAAGATGTGTATGTCTGATCATAAAATAAAGGACGTCAAAGACCAATATTTCACCATGACTGTTTGCGCCGCTGAGAAACCGTCTGCGCCATAAGGTTCTCTAATTCTATCTAACCGCTCCTCATTCGCGTCGTGTTTTGTTCCACCGCACGCTATGCTTGTTCCCAGTCCCCTACAGTAATTTTATTAACTGTAGTTCAACTGTATCCCTATGTAGATCCCTATTTTTCTCCATTCTCCTATAAACCGTTTTTATCAGCTCCTGATGTTGATTAGAAACATACAAATTATTTTTAGTTGTACTACATTCTTTAAGTGCGGTTATCTTTACGAAAACTGTATATCTTTAGTATGACTTGTACTTCAGTTCAATAAATGGGAGACATACACCACTCAGAAGCGTCTGCAAGAAGCATAAAGTTGGAAAAACAAGTTTTTTGTGCGAGTTAATAGGAAGGATAACGGTGAAACTGACCACTTCTAGATTAGAACAACAACAATGAATTTTGAAAATGTGATTGGCGTGATTGGCGAACTGATACAAAAACAGCCTTTTTCCACTTCGTTCATTAAAATCTGAGCTTTCTGATGAATCTGAGTCATTATAGTACAAAGACATAGTACAAAGATCTTTTCTCATTTGGCGCCACTAGACGTCAGCGTTCGGCGCCTAATGTTAACCACGGTACCACAAATCTGGAAAAAGCTGGAACTCAGTATTTCAAACTCTATGCAAGATTTCGGAGCATTTCACTCTCATATTTTTTGCAGCTTGGCGACATAAGCAACATTACATCACCAAACTTTTGACGCCGAGCTACGTTCGGGGTTTACACGCGTGTGCTAAAATTTAGCCAATTTGGTTCAGTGGTTTTTTTTAAACTAGTGCGGACATCGGACGGGAGACGAGGAAGGACGGATATTTTCATAACACAAGAGCGCAGTTTTTTTTTCAAAATTGACCACGAAAAAATCTTCTGACCCATTATTTATGGGGATTTCAATTTGAAAACGCCAATCTTTCATCATTTCAAACTCGACCGATTTTTCTAATTTTTTCACACAACATGTATTTAACAGAACTATAGCGTTCTCTTTTTTTAAATATCAAAAAAATGTTTTATTTGAAGACTTTTGTGGTTTGAAAGCTAAAAATGGGTCCGCAATGGCCAAACCAAACACAACTCACAGGCAGCGCTTTGCGCTGCGCGCGATAATATGGAAAGTAAGTATGAGGTGGAGTATGGGAAAAAATAGAGAAAAAAAAAACACGTTAGATCATGGTGAAGTATTTTTCTCTTTTGGATATCTTCACTTTCACTTGAAGTTTCACTAGGAGTTACCGTTTTCTAGTAGTCTTGAAGAAATTACTTCCCGGTTAGCCCTCATTTCTGATGAATATTAGTATTAGTCGGTTTACCCGGAAATTTTTTCAGGTTCAATCACAATCTACTGTAAGTGTTCGTAGTTTTTGCGCATAAACATGTCTGACGAATACAACTTATTCTTAGAACTCAAGGAAACTACTATAATTTTTTGTAGCCGGAGGCGTTTATTTCATAGAACTGTAATATTGTCCCTTTACAAATTAAGTCAACTGTATTGAATGTCAGTCATCGTAGCAATTTATTTTTCATTCGTAACACTCGACAATGAACTAATAAATAATGCTTGCTTTCGTTCCTACTTCCACTAATATTTTACACCAAGAACACCCGATTTTGTGACCCAACTGAGGCCGCGCCAAACTCGTATTCTTAGTTAAGAAAACCCAAACTCGTGTTCTTAGTTGAAAGTTTTACTTTTTGACGACAGACTATGGTCTGAGTAGTTCGTTCCATTCGCACTGGGACTTATTGGCATAGCGCCAAGATTTTCGGATGGCTGCTCAGAACGATTAGCGCCAATTTTCTGCAATTGGCCAGCTACAAAAACGAGAGAGCATGCAGGTCAATGACGCGCAGACAGGCCAAGACAGTCTGCGTCTCTCTGACCTGCACACTCTCTCGTTCAGCCAATAAAAGAGTGGCTAGCCAATTGGCTGGGAATTGTCTGAGTACTCAGACAATCCCTTGCCAATTAGCAAACCGCATTTGTGGCGGCCTCGGCGAGAGAGTGTGCAGGTCAGAGAGACGCAGACTGCCTCATCCTGTCTGCCACCTCAGTGATCTGCGTGCTTTTTCGCTTTTGTAGCTTGATAATCGTAGAAAATTGACGCCAATGTTTCTGAGTATGCGTCAGAGCCAACATAGTTCTGTACGTGCTTTGATGGAGGGGGACATACGTTCACTGACACTTTGAACTCCAACATGGTAAACGACCTGGAACTTAGGCACATTGGCACAGTGCCAAAGTGGAAATTGCGAAAATGAATTAAATTTTTCAGTCATGAGTTGCGTAATACCTGTCAGTTCAATATGCAACACCGCAATTATATGGGCTGCCGCAATTCTATACATCATCATGTTAGGCGCACTTATGAAAGGTACGTGATGAAAAACATCTTAACGTGGTAAATCACCTACAAATTTTACTTTGGCCCGAATGGGTGGAGGTTTTCAAGCCAATGAGTGATGATCATTATAAAGCTCATCCAAGCGTTTCTAGAACGTGAAGAACGTGAACTGCTACAAAAGCGCACAGTCTCGCGAAACGTTTACAACATAGTTCGAGAGCGCGCAAAACAAAAGTTTAGGTGTCATATGTTACTTTGTTCCCCACGTTTCACGTGTCTGCCCCATTTACTTTCATCATGCACAACTTCTCGAAATTCTCGAAAGTACTGAAATTCGAGCGCTCTTGTCGAGTTCATAGTGTCAGACGGCGTGGCAATCTTTTTAACCCCACGAGAAGTTTTTATGATTTTTCTCATGAGAACCACATTAAGATTACCTGAACTATCTGGAAGGTACGCACGAGGTTCACGAGAGATTGCTACCGCGCCAGAGGCTGTTTTGGAATTGAACAAGTTATCATGTGTTGTATTCATTTGCAACAGAAATATTTCTTGTCATTCAGACTCAAAGATGGTATTAGGAGATAATGTTACTGATGATGAGCCAGCCCTCTCAGAACAGCACCAAGATCGTCTTGAATCAGGGTCGAAGCGATATTGAGTGCCGCATTTCAATGAGCGCATAGTTTTTCAAAACTCTACATGTACCTCCATGTTCAACATTGCAGCCCGTCGTTCACAACCCAAGTTCCGAGTGTCTTTCTACACCCTCTTTCTAGTCCATGCCATCGCTGATTTTGCCATGTTTTTCTGTGCAGAAATATTCGTGAAGGCTCGCCACTACAACTACTTCTCACTTTTTGACGACAGTCAGGTTCTACTCGCCGAGGTAGCTTCACAAATACCATACTATCATAATACAAGCAAAAAGATGTACATGTTCTGTGTACTGCATAGCGGCTGTCATGCGGAACGGGGCGTGATAGCAACATTGCTGGTAAAAAATTTCCTTTTAATTCTGTATATAGTGTCAAATGGTTCTTCGGCGTTCGAACATGAAACGCATCTCATTATCTTTGTGCAACAAAGATTTTCAGGCTTCCCCCCTAATAATTATGGTTTTACGGTCCGCCGTATGTCTCGGTCATCTCACAATCGCCCTGAACCGTTTCACCGTCTTCAAGTTTCCTCTCGCTCACAAAAAAGTGAGTTTAACATTGAAGGAGAAATCGTGAAAGTTAAGATGGTTGCTTTTTATAGCATTCATTGTCATGAATGCTATAATACGCTACTCTTTGGTCTACATGTTGTGATGCAAGTTAGATTTCGTTGCGATTTTGTCGTTATTCGTTTATCTTGCTCTGTATGCAGGCAGATCGAACCACAACATAAGTTTGTCTACCCTAACCCAGTGGTAGAATTCCCCCTAATTATTCTCAGTTCTGGACCAACTCCACAATCTATCTACTCACATTGGTGGTGTGGATGTTCATTGTTGCGGTAACTGTTCCAGTCTGGTGGATTACAAGGACAACAATAAAGTTTTGGACCGACGAGAACGGCTGCATTTTTCTCACACCGGGATCAAACATTTATGTGAGTTGTTGAATGTTTCTCTACTACGTGAAAGTTTTCACATATAGTGTATTGTACTGAGTCAGTCATTTTTCTCAAAATTAAGGTGGGAATCGTAAATTTACTCACTCTTGTAATGAGAATAATACTCGACTACTTATCACAATTTGATGAGATTTGTAGGACAATGTTTTCGAACTTTATGTAGTGTGACATGAGTAATCTAGGTTAATTACTTTATTTATCCGCATATATGATGTTTTTCGCAGTCGTGGAAAAAAAAATTGAATGTTGTTACGGTAAAAAAAAATCTTCACTCCCGACACAGTTTTCATAAGGAAAATATTCAATCGGCCCATTATTTCATGGACAGTTTCCGAATTCCAGGCTCACAGTTTCACTCTAGTTGGAATACCTGTCATTGTGGTATCTGGTTGCTCTGTGTTATACGGGTATGCTGTCTACAAGGTGTCGAGCACATCTCTAGTCAATCGGGTAACTATAACTCACTCTCTGAAAGCATTGCGGACAATTAACTAAGAAACATTTAGATCACTTAAACTTGTACTACATCACCTGAATTTTATGAACATTAAAAATTGCATGTTAGTAAACTCAAAGAGAGTATAAACACGGTTGGAATCTATAATGCGAAGAACGGAGCGATCGTTTTACTTACGTGGAAAACGCGGGTTTGTAGTTGGTTCGTTACATTTCGACGTACTCCGCAGAATGTGATGTGTATTCATATCAATCACAACTTCGATAATGGTCTTTCCGAATTATTGAATCGACTCATCAATTGGAATTAAATTAAAGAGAATCTGGAAGTTGAATAAGGTTGACTTAGATGTTCACGGGACAAAATCAATAAAGTGATTCCAGGACATAGAGAAGAGATATCTGGTGTGCGCCCTGGCTTCTTCACTGCCTTTTGTATTGGAATTGGGCAGGGTTTCGTTCGCCTACTACGGAATATACGCTGAACGAAAAGACATCAAAAAGGCGGCCGCCGACTTCTGGTAAACATAAATTACTCATCAATCGAAATTTCAATGTTGGACTCTCTTCTGAGCGGTCATTAAACGTGGACTGAAGGAATATGCCAATGTCATTTGACGTCTGTAGTTCTAGTTGTAATTGAATGATTATGCATGGTGCAATCGGATCAAGAGAACCTATTCATGAAAACGCACTTCTCAAACTCATTGTGGAAATTCAGAAGAATAATCACCGATTAGTCTCGGATGTTCTTGTCTTGGAACATTTCAATCTGTTCACCTTCGAACATGGGTGGCTCAAAATGTGTATCCCATGTTCTGTCTTTTTCCAACCAACAGAAATCTGAATTTGCAGCTTGTTCTGAGAAGAAAATACAATTGTTCGAAAGTGGTATAGTCTGTTTCACCGATCGATGTACTCCTACAGTAATCCGTCAATTATTCAAGGGGGTGTTTTCTAATAAAAAAGTCAATACTTTGGTTTCAGATTTTCAGAGTTAGTAGTAGAAAACATTCAGAAGACATAAATCAACATTTTGAGGGGTTCTGAACACGCTAATATAGCGAAGTTGGACCTGGAAGAGGTAGCAGATTACTGTAGAGGGTTATAAGTGGGTGGAACAAACTATAACGACAACCCTGAAAATGTCGGCGTTGTGTACGTTTATCCAGAGCTGAACCTCTGTTCGCAAAACATGTGAAACAGATTAGAAAACAAATCCATCAATAATAGAGGGCAAGTTTGCGGTTTTTTAACGTTTTGACCTGACCATTCTATTTATTTTCAGTACGGGCAGTGACGTTTCAAAAGCTGCCAATTTTCAGGCTGTTCGAAGAAACATTTTCGTTCATGGTTCAAACGGTTGCCCAGCTCATTCTCAACAAAGATTTCCGAGCTTTGACGTGCGGAACGTTTTGGAAAAAGAAGAAAGTTCATCCCATCAATTTGATTGTTGTTAGTTCTGTAACCACTCGATGATGTATGTCTCGCTTGATATTATCGAATAAACACACGTCATTTTTAAGTTCACGTGAAATAACTCCAGAATAATCTTTCTGACTTTTTGACCAATCCAGAGTAGCCAGCTAAGTTCTTCAACTTCAACATAGAATAGATCTAGTACAAAGTCCTGAAATCCAAGTGAATTTCTTTGAACTTCAATCCTTATTCGTGTTTCTGAGCCTGTGTTTTGTCTCATATGCAGTCTCTCTAATTCGCAGGCCGGAAACTCAATTTTGAATTTCAGTCCGACTCCACAAATTGGAACATGTCCCCATTATTCACACTGCAACAAGTTCGAATTACATATTGTTTATGAAAAACTCACACAAAAAACCCATATTGAATGAAGCGCTTCGCTATGAAATGAAAATGCTTTTATTACACGCCATTCAACACTTTAAAATGTAGCTGTCGCACACACAAAATATTATCAACGCACGTGGAACAACCGAAACTCGCTCTGAAAATAGGCTCAAAAATTGAGAGAACTTAGCGAAATGTTTTGTTTTGTTTTTCTTTTCCATTTTTTTTCATCTATGGTTATCTTTACACTTACTTTCTTTCCACACGAAATCTCTCTGCGAATATAATTTCTCCGGGAATGTTTGAATGCACATAATACAAAACTTAGTTGGTACGAAAATCTTAAAAGTCTCTGAAAACATTTTAATGCCAAAGATGATGGGAAGTTTGTATTCATACCAAGTATGCTTTAAAGAGACTATAACATTCCCCATTCTCAGTTACCAACATATTAATCATCGCCTTGTCAGAAACACTAGGAGCATAATATTGCGCGCAGCGCGGAGCTGCGCAGATTAGTTTTCGATTACAACATTGCGAACTTTCAAATGTGGTTTTGTACCATTTTCTCAAAACTCCCGAACGGATTTTTGAGATTTTGATGCTCCTAGTGTTATTATATTTGTGATGAACATATTATGTCCATCACTAAATGCATAATCAATTCCAACCTTTTCTTAATGCTGTTTTCTCACCAATTTGGCTCTTGAAATACAAGAAAGGCAAGAAACGCGAACTCGATCGACACGAATATCGTGTTACATCTTTCTATTCTTCTCCGCTTACATAATAATACATCTGAATGCCAAGTGGATTATCGAAATACAACACCGGCTTTGGTCACATTCCCCATATCTCGATTGATTTCTGAATAACAAATAAAGAGTCTGGCTGCCTTAGAAGATTCCATATATTATTGAGAAGTCGCATTGGTCGTTTCGATCGATGGTGCTGTGCTTGTAATTTGACTAGATAAAAAACATGTTGAAACTTTGTAATGCTCTCATGTATACACGTCCCTCACTTTAATTGCATTTTTTTAAGTCTCGCAGGGTTTAGCTAGTAGTTGAACAGGTAATTTGAGAGATAAGTTATGTACCGCATCCGACATTCCGCCTCATTTGCGTGATGGTTGTGATGAATGTTTCAGCAGGTAGTCCCAACCAGCAGTCGATTCCATTTTTGTTTACTATCAAACATTGTTTAATTATTTAATTTATCTACTTTTCTATCTTTTTTCCAAATTTTTCACAAATTAAAATCTTATGTGGTTTCACTCAGAAAATTGGTGTTTCCGAACTTTTGAAGAAGAAGAAAGAACGAAATGCCGTCAAACTCAGCAGATATGAGATCATGTCAGTAAAAAATCAGCAATTGAGCACTTCATAATATGACGATTTGAAATTTTTAATCATTCAAATAGCAGTATACATTTTTCCTGTCAAACCTTGCTTTTTGTAATGGTTAGAGATGAAACGCGGAAATGCCACTCCCAGCTCTGTCTGTTTGACGACTGTCATTTTGAGGAGTGACCACAGTCTGCGAACAGCCTCGGTCTATATCACGGCTGTCACAGTTATGGGTTACTTGCCGAGTAACCTACAAGCACCTCAAACATTCCACTTGCAAATTAGCCAGCCACTTTTAAAGCAGGCACATCAGTCATTGGCAGACTTCCCGAGAAAACTTGCAAAACGTGTCACTCGGTTTCACTGTACTCCTAAGAATCTGTTTAGTTGATTTCGGTAGCCTACCCTTTATTATTTTCATGATTTGTATTGGATGTGTTTGGCTTTGAGCTTTCTCTACAGTAATAACCGAGTTAGGAGAGTTAACACATGTTTACACGATTAATTTTCCTCAATAACTGTTAATTACGGAATATTGGCCGTTTAACTTGGTCTTGAGAATTTTATTTTGTTTTCTATTCTAACAACCGGTTTCAAGCGGAACTCGACCAGTAGTTAGAACCTTTATTAATCACCGGTACGCATACGAGAGAAATCACTGATTCGGTAGAACGCTAGTCATTCCATAAACACTATTTGCTTATTGTAGGCGGGTATGATTGCTAAATTATATCGGCAATTCCACGCGTTCAAGCCATTTTTAAGATTTCATATACGGCTTCGCGCGCGTTGGTACTGTAGAATCGACCGATTCCAATTTCAAGTTTAGTAATGTATTTGTATCGTCGAAAAAGAGTCATACCATAGAACAAAAATTCATTTTTGTTATAATTTCCTTAAAAGGGTCACTGGAACAAAAAAGATCCTGGAACATCCTGCAGTTCTGGGAACGTTACCAGTAACTGTGACAGACTGGCGAAAATAATACACCACACATTTTTTCTCTCTGTTATAAAATCATGACCAATTTGTGTGCGAGTACTGTGTGTGGTAATTGTGTGAATGGTGTTCCGGTGACATTTGGCCACAATTACCGGCCGCACTCTTTCATTCTCTCAAGTGGCCGCGTTTCAATATGTAGTCAAGTAGGTCATGTCAGTCTTTTCAAAACCCACCACAAATACGACCATAATCGCACGATAAACCCCACAACACTTGTGCTATTTCAGTCTTCTATAAATTTTTAACATCTTACATTGGTTTTGATAAATTTCCAAAACATAGAAAATTAGAAAAAAAATTATGAAAATCGAACATACTCATCCTGGTGAAAACAGTGATTGGATTGTATCTGAATGTTTTTCCACAAATTTCTTTGAAAGGTGACTGGAAATACGCAGAACCCTAACCATGGTAGGAACTTGAACATTCCAGAACTCCAGCAGAACTGTCAACTATATTTTCATACCGTTTGTCGCATGTTGTAATTACTACATACGAATAGAAAACGTTGAAGTTATTATGTAGTCGTGAAAGCAGAAAACACTTTGTGTAAACACGTTTTAAACACGTTTTCTCTTACTGAAACTTCATTGGCACCAAGTGTTTTTGGAAATGACATGAACTGTACGTGTCAACTGATCTCTGAGAAGTAACAACGAAACAGAATGTCTTCAGTTACTTGAGCATAATGTCATTAGTGAGTGTTTATTATGCAGTTTTTGGTAACTCGAGTATTTCTGTAAGGGCTCATTTTCAAGAATCAAAGTTTCGTGAAGTCAGTTTAAGTTTCGTGAAGTCAGTTTCTGATTTTTATCTTCATTCCAATTCCCCGTTCAAGATAGGAACCTACTTAAGCAATTTGCCAAGTTCTTACCTAAAAATACGCTTGGCTAATCGATTCGCATTGTTGTTGATTGACAGATGGTTTTGACAGTAGATAATACAGATAGACGTACGACTTTTTTTGGTGGCTGAACTGATAAGTATATAATTCTAATGAAATTACGTGAACCAAGGGACCAAGTAGAAATGTATACAAGAAAACACATACTTAAATAAAGGGAAAAGTGCAAAATGTGAATGTGAGCTGTGTTGTTTGCCCGTTATAAAGTGTGTGTGGTCGTCTATCTTTGCAACTAATTCTGTGAACTGGCAGCGTAGCAAAGTCTCCTAAAATGGTCAGCTCCGAGCTGAACTATCTGGACACTACCTGACCCAGATTCGGGTCACCCCCACTATGCTTAAACACGGAAAGTTGGCAACTATGTGGCCAGACTGTGATTACGTCCTCAATCAGGTTGAGCTCACCACTTTCATGACTTTGCTACGGCGCCTGGTCTTCGCGAATCCTCTCTAAGTTGTTGTGAGTTTATCAGTTGTTGCTAACCATTGAGTACACACAATGAACATCAAACTCATATTTAAAGTATGTGAAAGATAACCTGCATTGTTTACAGTCGTCTATTTCTCCCAACATTGTTTCAGCTCCAAAAACAAATCGTAAACAATGTAGACTATTGTATTTTTCCAAGACTCCGTTCTCGTAGTATTCTATCATTCAATATCCGTCGGTTATCCAAATATGGCGCTGCCACTGCTTATTTCTCGGTGTATATCTAATCCAGCACATTAGCGGAACTGGTTCACAAACACAGCACAGTTTATAATAGATGTCCCATCAAATATCTGGTTATGCATACACAAGTAGTTTCACTAGCGATTTATATTACAACCCCTTGTAACATACAAAAGTTCAGTTTGATTCATACATTCATTTTTTCCACACTTTTACGACATTTATTGAGAGATTTTTTCTATATTTTTCCAGAAACAACATGTCGCCATTCACGTATTGCTTCTCATAAACATAAATAATTACTATTATTATCAATTCACAAAAGTGGAAAAACGGTACGATAACTAACCTTGGTCTCCGAAAGTTGCCGTCGTTGATCCGTAAAACGTCTATTTGCATATGTGAAAAACATAAAATGACTTCTGTATTTGTTGTTGCTATACTTCAAAGGAAAATTGCCTCTTGTTTGTCTACATATCTTCCTAATTGAATTGATGTCCAAACTGGTTTTGACGACGGAATTGTTAATCTATTCTCGATTCCAATTACAGAATGTCCCATGCGATACTCATCTGCATCTGCGGCATCTTCTTGACACAAGTTCAATGCTATTCGGACTCTACGGCAAGTGCAGGTACATGTATTACATTTACCAGGCGGCGTACAAATCGTCCATCCTCATGAGAAGTTCATATGAGTTCATATGAGTTTCTCGTGAGATAACTCATGAGCTACTCGTGAACCCTCAATGTTCTAGCATAGCGATCAATAAAATCTTATGAGAAGCTCACGTTGATAGGTCATGAGGTATCTCGGGTTTTTTTAGGGATCGCTACGCCGCCAGTAGCCAGTGGGATCTAAAACTGCGCAATTCGACTCTATAGTCGTTTCCATTCCAATTAATCCCGCTACCAGTACGATTACATATCCTTTAGTTCTAATCGCAGGTTTCATCGGAAAAAAGAATTAAAGAGTTTAATTTGATTACACATTTATAAATGTTTCCGAAAATATTTCCGATAAGTTTGCAATAGTGTCAATATGTACTGTATGAGTCTTGCTAGAAATGATGTTTACACGTTCGAATTCTCGAAAAGCCAAACCTGAATGTTTTTAACGTTTTCTTCGTTTCACCGACTTTTTCTTTTGGTATAGTCTGTTTTAATCCTACTGATACTCCTACAGTAGGATTATCAACCTTTAAATTCGTTCACAAAAAATGGCACAGCCCTGTTAGTTTCTCTGAAAAAAATGCAAACGAAAAATAGAAAAAATAACTGTTTTTGTAAACACGTGGATGTGCGTTTTGTTTTTGTGGCTGCCAATATGAAATAATGCCCAATTACAAACAATGTGTGTTTTCGCTTCATTAGATAGACATCTTGGAAAAAGGCGTAATAAATATGAAAATAGAATTGAAATGGTGGGCGACCACAAAAACAAATCGCACATAAACATGTTTTCGATAACACGTAGATAGGATGATTTGCAAAAGACTAACAGGTGTGTGAGAAAGGTGGAAATAGTGTAACTAAATTGCTTCATCTGCAAGTGCATCATCTAGCTAGCGGCAAAAGTCAAGCGGCAAGCAATCACCGCTCAATCAATATTTATTTAACACATTCATAATCTAGACACATAGTACATACATAAACTAATGGAACACTGGTGTTCTCTTAACGTCTTGCTTCATGTGCTTTTTGGTCAACGGCCAAGGTTTTAGTTTCAAGGTTGGGGCGCAAAAAACAATGTTAGAATTAACGATAAGTTGAGGTTTTCCAATCAGTACTTGCCACAATATATGGTTTATCGAAATAGGTCTTTCACACGTTCAACCGTATTTACAGAGTTGGATTCGTTGAATGTTCGTCTAACCGACCCGAGTATCTTTCCTTCTACCTCTCCTCACCCTTTCAATCGACAAATCGGAGCCCCCAGCAGGGAGGATAAGGCCGTAACACCCGTCCCCAATCGTTAGTTTCTCCTTCTTTTCTGACCGAATAAGCCTATCCACGTTCAATAAATCAAGTTCACGCAGTGTGTTTATAACCGGTATGTATCCCAAGCAAGTCGATCCTATGAACAATCATAGATTGGTAATAATAGCTAACAAACCATCTCTCACTTTCTGGCAACACAGTTTCTGTGACAACTGCAAGTCTCGCTTGGGAGAGGGTTGTAACGCCACCAGGCGCATTCCCCGAAAAACCTCATGAGATACGTCATGAGCAATATCTCACAAACTTCTCATGAGACCTATTGATTGTTATGCTACAACAATAAAAGTTCACGAGTAGCTCATGAGGTGTTCATGAGATTCTCATGAGAAATCCATATGAACTTCTCATGAGGTTGAACGTATTGCTACGCCGCGACTTTCAAAAGAGGCATCCTCATGATTTATCCTACAAATGATACTAATAAACTAATTTGCGTATTTCAGGTCCTCTTCGATATTGAAAGTTCAGAAGTACTTCCACATCGATTCGGGTCAATATGCTAATAAGAAGTAATAAGAATGAAGTTTGTGTGCAAACATTATTCATCATCGTTCTGCGTTTCAATGAATATATGAACAAACAAAATTGTTCTATTTTTCCTGATTCACGTGTTTGGTTGTAGTGATTTGGAATTTTTATTTGGGAATGTTTTCGTTTCGGACATCGACTGGTTTACACTGGATAAAACTAGTCTACTGAAAACTATACTGCAAATCACATTCCAGAGCAATTTGCCCATAGAATCTTTGCTGTATGCTAGTGTTCGTTACACGTTAAAAATTTTGAAATATGTTTTCGACTGTAACAATCTGAACTTCTTCAAGCGTTAGAATACCTTAATACCGTACGATCAGTAAGCTTATATCCGGGAAATGCGCAAGTTATATGCAATTAAAGAAAGCGTTCCGCTATAATCTGATTATCAACATAAAAATAAAAGGCCCCATCGGTGTCATTACGTAAGCCACTGTTTGGTGAAAACGATGCGAGATAGACATGAAAAAGTAGATATCTTTGATACACGTTTTTCGTTTGCGATAAGGTCAGAGTGTACTCAAAAGTCAAAGTTAGAGAGGGGCGCTTCTTTTGAGCTTGCAGCGCTATTCTTGGGGATGTTAATTGAAAACTTCGAATACTAAGGAACTGACAGGTAATTAGCAGGATACCGCCTCTGATACGGGACTGAACTGACAAAACTACATGAAATTTAGTAACTTCCTTCACAGGTTTTTGTGTTTTCATGGCTTGTATTCGTCATCCATTTGATGAAATTAGAGCTGAACGGTCTTTGAGTGAACAAACGAAGACCCGATTCCTTTGACGTGTATCTGTTGATTATTGTTTGTGAGCATTGGGGAGAAAATCATGATGTTCACCCGACCAAGAAAGAGCTGGCCAAATGTTGTTTTGGCAAATACAAAAACGCGAGTGATGAGGAATCATTCATCAATGAAGCTCCACCTCTCATTCCTTTTGGGAGCTTTTTTCATACTACACCAACAAATCATAGTAGTAGTTTCTGATATAGTCCTCATGTCTCTTTGGTCCTAGATAGACTTCCGCACCGTACCAATGCGATATCCGAAGGTTTTTCAGCATGCTAGAGTGATTCAAAAATGGAATTTTTTGTAACCCGTTGTTCAACCCTATCAAAGCAAGTAACATTTGGCCAACTCACGCTTTATACAAAAATCAGCCATCATAAATCATTTTCAGCCATCATTAAAAAAAGTTATGGAATGTAAGGAGGGTTGTTTACCAAATTACCTTGGTATAATGTTCAAAATTCGAACACATCAAATAACCGAAAAGCGTAACAGTACCGTGCATTATTCCTGATCACTTTTCAAATCTCACGCAACTACTACGACTGACTTACTTAACCAGTCATGGTTATAATCTCCGATGATCTTTTAGGGCGATCTGATGAGATATCTCGTGGCCAAAATTCACGAGATACCTCGCCTATCCCATGATCGAAAAAATGTCCATGATCTATCGTGCAGACTGCCGCGCGTCAGATCTGATGAGATCTCGCAATTTCATTGGGCCAGCAGGTTAGGTTTAGGTTGAGTATGCACTTCAACGATTGTTAGACTCATGTGATCACCTAATCAGAACTGTCCTCTAATCATCTGAATGAATAAATTGGTGACTACGGTTTTCCGCAGAGTTCAGAGTGGAGATAATCATGTGTTTTTGCAGATGAGGCTGTATTTTATGGTCCTAGCTATGGTGCTATTGATGGTTCTTTTACTGACCGCGCATTTTTGCCGTGTTGGCGAACGACAACTGATGCTCGACAACCTGACACAGTCGGAAAGGTCAGTCTTTTAGAGTACCATTTATTTGAAATGGGTGAAACTTCCCCACGCTCAGACTTTCTTTTTCTAGTTGTTTTTCTATTTGACATTTCCAAAAGATGGTTTATTAAGAAGTTTTAATGAATCCTTCGTTATGCCTGAACTCTAATTGGACTTTCATCAACATATTGAACAACATCACATTAAACTGTTTTAGGTAATGAAAGTCGTATTTTGGTTACAGTTTTCTAACTTTGAAAATTAGAAAGGCCAAAAGGTATTTACGTGAATTAGCAGATCACAAATGTTATATGCATCACGTGATGCCAACGGAACGATGTACCTCAACTGCTCGGCCCTGGAGAACGGGCGGAAATACGTGAAGAAGTGTGTGCTTGAGGAGAAAGACGGCAGGGAATCCCCTCCCATGCAGTTGGCCTGCTACAATATTCTTGGACAGAATGGAGCACAGCAACAGGGCTGCTGGTTACACCAACAAGTTCGTTTTTTACGTGTTTCGACCACTACTACATCGATTATACTAGAAGTAAACTGGATAGTCACGTAAAATTAGCATTCTCATGAGGCATTATGCACTTTCCTTGCACGTTTCTAAGTTCTGCTGTGTTCAACATGTTTCACGTGACGGAGCAATGGACTAACAGTATATACATATACTTGAAATCTAAAAACCTCTGGAATCACTTACATAACGGCAGTCATCCAAATATATCCAAAAATTCATGGCCATAACTGCCATGATCGCACATATACACGTTTGAATTTTGATTGATTTTCTCTCAAATTATCCTTTTGAATTCAAAATTCGATTCCCCTCATTTTTCTAATAACAAAAATGTTTCGCACCTTGATAATTGAGTGATAGTTAAGTTGCAAAAGGTTCGAACCTCCATAGGTGTCAACCCCTACAATTGGAACTGAATGGTGTTGTCGTGAATCAAAAAACTGGCCGAAATTTGTTTTGACACGATGTCGAAATCTCAGTTAAAATGACCATTATCGGCGACTAGAATACTATAAAATGGAGCGTGTAGGTCAGTCTGCTTCTCTGTGACCTGAGCACTCTCTCGTCATGGCCGGAACAGAGTTGAGATTAGCAGGGAATGGTCTGAAGCCTATGGACATATTGACATTTCAGGCAACCCTCGCAGGCTGTACTCTCCACAACTGCGTGTACCACCACGTTTCTTTTGGAATAGGACTGAATTTCTGCTGCTGCCGTGGACACGAATGTAACAGTGCACCAGATATACAGAATTGAGGCCGTCTTCATAAAAACCCCGACCAATCCATCCCAACCTGCGTTTTCTCAAGCATACAACTTTTTTCCCTGCTCTCACGTCCCGCCGAGACACTAGTGTCGCGAAATAGTGCGCAAGGCGAGAGACGCAGGATGGGATCTAGAGACCGGGTTGTTTTAGCATACGTACTCTCTCCACATTTCCTTAAATTTCATCTGAATGGGTATGCTAGAACATGCTGGCGTTTTCCTCTAAAGTCTCTCGCATTGCGCACTACTTTGTGACACTCGTTTCCCGGCGGATGGAAGAGCAGAGAAAGAGCATGTGTTTGAGGAGACGCAGGTTGGGAAGAGATAACCGGGATTTCATTAGTACGGCCTGATTAGTCGAGGTTTCCAGTTTTTTTCCTACCTCGAACGTCATTTGTTTTATTCTGATGTGTATTTGCTTGATTAGATGTAATTGTGATAACAAACATGCGTAGTTAGTTTGCCAATGTGAATGGCTGTGATTGCTTTGTTTAAAAATCACTTTCTATGAGTTGCCCACTTATCGTCCAACCAAAAATTACGATATATTAATAGAGTAATAATCAATGTCGACATGATTTTGGTGTGATTCCAACGCTACTTATTTACACTCTCCAATGAGTGTTTCAAAGCGCAAACTCAAGTTTTTCGAAAACATTCTCGGAAAATTAAAGTGTCTAAATTAAAAAGAAATTAGAAACACTTAGTTTACGGCGAGTTCACTATTCGTAATGTATGGTATATAAATGACAACGAATACTCTAATAGCTACTATTCTAGGCTAAATGAGTTGTGGAACTGTTGTGCAAATTCTGTGGCGACACAAACAGCCATGTAACAAGTAACGACATATTATTCTGTATGTTGTTGATGTTTTTTGAACTCATTCCAGCTACCTTACAATCTTTTGTCAACAAAAAAATAAAATTTTCTCATCTTTTTGTGACGCTTCAAACTCACGATTGAGCATGTTTGTGTACGGATGAGAACCAATTTATCTAGCAATTAGACCCTGTTTGCCAGAAAACCTCTCAGAAAAACAGGAAATCACATCTTCGTGTTATCACAAGATCTGAATCAGATCAAAAAGATATAGGACCCGGCAAACTAAAAGATTTCGGAAAAGGCCATTTATTCTCCGCTTTTGGTATTTTTGTCTTGTTTCCAGGGTGAAGTCAGCAAACTTTTTGATTTGAGCTAAAATTGACGTAACTTTCGAATGAATTGGTTGGTTGTTATTTCTTGTACAGTCGCTAGAGCAATGATTCATTCCAAAATCCTTGAAATCACTAGGTGAAAGTTCCCGGGCTAGACTTGAAATCAGGAAAATTTCCATTGCAAGAAGATCGACTGTCCGAGAAATTGCCACGGCAAAAAGTTCGAGTTTGGCGCGACCGGACTGAACTGTCCGGTATATGAGAATGATAATAATCTTATGTTGAGTTTATATATTTTCACCGTTTACATAATTGTTTCATCTATGCATCTCGCAGTTACTCAGGTCTACCTACTCTATTTCGATCTGAAGTCTACATTGTGAAAATGTTGATTTGAATAGTTGTTAATTTTAATCTTTCGTTCAGTATTAAGTTTAGGTTTTCTTTTAAAAAGGTGCTATTTAAGTTTTAATTCTTATTTCATGATTTGAATAGATCTTGTAAGCTGAACCGTGTGCCATGTATGCGTCATGAACCAATGAGTCAAATCAATCGATGGCGCATTGAACCTGTCTCGCGTCGGCGCTCTCTCGCATTCGCATACTCTCTCATTGTGGCATGTGCCCATTGGCTCCGCCCACTCGCCCATGGCATGGTATCAGACAGCCGAGCTTCCCCCATATCCGACCGTGAGATTCACGTGTTGTACCGGGTGAAAGCTAATGTTGCCAGGCCTTTCAATACAAGTGGACACAAATACAATTAGTTTCATAGATAATAGGTGTTTTAATGGGAATACGCTACGGAATGAAGTATTTATGTAAAAGAAACCATTCAAAGACGATAGACAAACAAAAAAATGAATATCAGCGTGGTTAGAAGACACACTTTTTGAGCAACAGTCTCTTTTAGAAAGGTAGCAATATAAAAAGGGTTTAAGTGAACTCTAGAGATGCAAAATTAGTTTTTGGAGTTTTTCTCGTTATTGTAGTTTCATTTTCTGCCAAGGCAATTTCATCGAGTGCGAAATTTTTGCCCTGCAACATTTTTCGATAAACACCTGTGTTCTCAGATGTTCGTCGGCTATCTTGCCGGGGCAACAGTTTTGAATTTGTGAGTTCAACCTCCGCACTTTTTGCTGTTTTTTGATACATTTGGGACGCAATCAACGTTTTCAGTTGAAAGTTCGAAAACCTCGAAATTTCTAAGGCTTTCGTTCAATTTTCACCTTTTCTCTGAGCGATATCACCCTCCGGTTCAATCTTCGACAAAAAAGACCAAAAGCGGAGAATAAATGGCCTTTTCCGAAATCTTTTAGTTTGCCAGGTCTTATATGAATGTTATCCTCGAGTTATGTACTCGAAAACAGTAGCAACGAATTTTACTCGAAAATATTATTTCAATAGTTGACGATGGGTTGAAAAAACATTGTTTTAAATTATTGGGCATATTTTTGCGGAATCTGAAACTGGTTGTTGTGGTTGTGAAGAAACTTCCAGGTTTTTTAGTTACTCCCAAAAAACTACAGTGCGGTGTTTCTTTTGGCCGAAAACCGCCGGTTGTATGCGATTTGGCACGGAATCGCAATTTCAGATGTCGGGTAAAACCATGCGTGTCTCGCCCACCACGGTATACTATATTATCATCGACCATGCGTAAACACAACGGTTCGGACATTTTATTCTCTGAAATGTTTTGGTCAAAACAGCTAAAATCTATTTGCATTCCTGTCACGCTGTCTTTACAGTAAATAGTTGTCGTTTGCAGAGTCACGTGAAGCGTGTTGAACACAGCAGAACTTAGAAACGTGCAGTGACAAAGTGCACGATGCCTCATTAGAATGCTAACTGTTTGTGAATATAAGTCTGGGGTTCGATTCCCCATACCTCCACCACTACGGAAACGTTTCACGTTTCCGCGCCCAAATTAAGTTAACACAAACAGAAAGTGATAAAATGTTCATGTCGCAAAAGATCAAAAAACTCCAAAAAAGAATGTCGATCGAAGAGCCTGGCTGACTCATCACTCTTGCTTATAAGCCTTTCCTCGTATCTGTAATGCAATCTATAAAAAAACGGACACGCACTGACGTCATGGTACGTGACGTGATTCTGGGATATTACGGTAACTGGTAGAGGATTATATTGCTTTATATAGATTATATAGACCCCTTTCTATATTCAATACGCAATGCAGCCTGTTCTACACAGAGTATACATATTTCCAGCAAACAACCTCGTTGTACAGCCAGAAAAAAAACGTATCTCGATCACATCGTGTTGTTTACGCTCCCGTATACGTTTTGATACCCTATACCTAAAGCTCGGTGAGCTGTTCGGGTGAAAAATACAATTTACACCCATATTCGTATTTTCTGTGACGCGTTGACCAAATATTCATCCCATTATCCGAACATGATTGTGACATCACGCTGTTGTTAACCAAAACCAATCCTGTTTACGTGGACAATTAATCATGCAATGTGTACACTACAAATACAGGTGAAATCTTAGGTGGCGTAAATAGCTCATCGAGCAAAAGCTTTACTAGTAATGAGTGAGACAGAGTTTCGGGAAAAATGGGTACGGTAGGTATTGGGATCATGCTGCATTTGTTATTAAAACCACCTTTTCACTATACTCACAAAGAGAAATAACGGGAAAAGGTTTTTTTCGTGAAGAGTTTACAAACAGTTGTTGCACGCTTCTGAAAATATTGCGAGTTTACTTGTTAGTCGATTCAAGAATACATTTAACGCAATCACGATCGTTCTACACTCATACACCTGTTTTAGGTAGTTGAACGTTTCTTTCACGTTTCGTAAAAAAGAGTGGTGGAATAAAGATGAAACCCATGTTTTTCATATCCCATCATTATTCTCACTTCCTCTCAAACATCAGGCACGAATAGGTGATTATGTGTAAGAGAAGAGAATATCGACCAAAGTTTGTTTACAAGAATGCAGATACAGAAGATTGTTATCGTGAATACAAATACGCAATATATAAATACCTCGGCCACACCTCTCAATTCATTCAGTTATGGAAGAAATGGTCTACTCAAGCCCGGACCGTTCGGCTTATCCTTCGTCTCACAAAATGGCTCACGTGAGTTGGCGAGTTACAGAACCCTTTGATGACGTCAACACTATCTTGCGTTGATTGCGGGAGTGTTGCTCTCATACCGGCCTAGAACGTTAGGACAATTATGATGAACAAAAATAACTCGACATTCAATCGGGAATGTGTCAGTTGAGTGCGACATTCTTAATGGATACTCGCGTGGCACGTGAGCAAAGCTCACGTCAGATGAACAGGCACCGTTCACGTTCACTTTGCGGAAACAGTGACCATTCAGTTGGCAAGACGAAACCCGATATTCAGATGCCGGGATATCGAAGCACACTTACTCTGACATTAGAGGTTTCATCTGTTGAGAGAGAAAGTTGGATAAGAAAGTTGAATAAATCTCACAAAGTGAACCATAGTCACTTAAACTTTATTGCAAAATTCAAATGGGTAATATTATTTTGAGCCACGAGGCTAACTGTAGCGCAATGAACATGATGTGTGTTGCAGGTCAAACTCTCACTTGGACTCATGCTGGTTGTTTCTCTGGTGGGACTAGTGGTGACCGTCCAGTATTTCAGTGGAGCTCTGCACTCAGTTGAAACCTCGGGAAAGGCAGAAAGGTCAAAACTCAATGAAAACCTTCTTTCTGGAAATCGATCGAAAACGTGGAGTGACTCTACCGTAGTTTTCGCAGTTCCACGAAACCAGCCAGAAACACATGGCAACCTGCTTTAATTCTGAAATTCATACACATGCACAAAGCTTTTACGAATAGCTGTTCCATCTCGTCTGGGTGGTAAATTGGTAGAATTCAGTTTGGATTTTGAAGGTTTCCAGTGAAATTCCGATAGCTCTAACTATTCCTTTTCTACTTCTGATTATTGTTTCTAGGTAAACATAGCTCTAAGCATGTACGGCGAACTTACAGAACAGTTCGGAAAAAACCGGCTGAACTGCTCTTCAGGCTTATCAGGTGACATATGATCAGAACAAACAAGCATGAGACAGAAAACAATAGGAAACCAGTGTATACATTTTCAGGGCACTCCCGAGAAGTTCTTTCGGTTCATTCGATTCGGAGGGACGGCAGTACATGAACTGTAGTTCGATGGAGAACGGGCGCAAGTCGGTGAAGAAATGTCTGCTGAATGAGGAAAAGGCCATGGGAGCCCGCCCACTTCAGCTGGCCTGCTACACCGTTTTCGGGAAAAATGGGCCACAGTCTCAAGGCTGCTGGATCCATCAGAATGTTAGTTTGGTTGATTTGTCTGATAACTGTATCATAGCTCAACATTTTTGGCAAAATCCTACATAGCAACTCTAAAAGTACTATTGATATGAAACAAAACACGGGAGTGTGGTATGACGGCATTGCTAAGATGATCTGACCTTTTCGTTTCTCAATGTTCCAGAGTGTTGAAAACGGCGAAGCAGTTTTCGACATCTTACATGAATTGCTGTGTAAGCGAAATACTCAAGTCTCAACATATATCGGAACAGAAAAAGTGCATTTCTAACCTTCACTTATTCCAGGAAGCCCTCGGTAGTTGTGAGCAGGACAAGTGTGACTTCGACAGTGGACTCGAAGAAGAATTCCGCTTCTGCTGCTGCCGCGGACACGGATGTAACCGTTGAAAGAAAAAGAAACTGAAGTCGTCCTAACCCAAATTGCAAAAATCGAAAGATGTCGAAACTGTCTTCCAAACAAACTTGTCCACTGATCACGTGTAGTTGAGATTTGTTCATTATAGTTGAATCCAATCAAACAAGTAGTATTTGTAGTCGAAAAGAAACAGAAAATTCCGATATTAACCTCCCTCAATTACCTCCCCCGATCTCGCTGTGTTGTATGTGTGTGCGTGATTCTTCAATAAAATGTCGCTGTCTTTTTTATACGGAAGGGACGCAATTTGAGATCGAATTCAACATCCGTTCAAGAAACAATCTAAGAAAAGTGGCATCAATGTACAATGAAAAATGGAAAAAAATGAAAGAAGGTCATTTCGTAAACATGATTGATCTGCAAAAACGGCAAAGTTGTTGCCCGAAAACTATCGAGAAAAGAGCAGATGTATGCAAAATGAAGTTGAGGTCAGCTTTTACTACTATTGAAAACATTGGAATTTACTGATTAGTGTTTCTTAATGAAGTCTCTCGTTCAGAGACTTATTGACCTAGAATAACGGAGTTCGTTGTGTTTTGCGCGTTTTGTATTTTGTCTGTAATTTTATTTGGCTAGTTCAGTTTTGGCTCGAGCAATATCGATATTTCACGAAGCGACAGTAAAATCAGCAGTATAGCGCTATAAAATGGAGAACTCTAATGTGTTTAAAAGTGGAAGCCTACAGATACGGTTTGCTCTTTCCGAAACAAGAGTATACGGTGTAAGTTCATCAAGAATGCGTTTGGTTCATGCAATGAATGTTTCGTGTTGGTATTATCTTCGCTTTTGTGTTGAGCGTTTGTGAAAACGCGAAGTCATGCTTCAAATAACTTCTCCGAAACTAAACTCGGTACTTTGTCACACTTTCGAGTCCCCTCTACGAAATTTCACTCGAGAAATATTCTAAAGATGTAATATACCATTTGAGTCCTACACTGATCGATTGAACTTTCTCTAAACGCGCCCGTTATACTATCGTAGAATTAAAACTGACATTCTACAAGCACAAAAGATATTAATTGGACAATCACTAATGCCTACAAAATATCTCGTTCGGTCTTCTTTGCCTCGCGACCCGTTTAGGTTAATATTCCCTAAAAATAAATTCTTAGATCATAACTGGTTTTTCAATAGGGTGGTTACGTATTGGAATTGTATTTCTAAAGCTATACCTCATTTCAAAACAATTGACCAATTACGAGTCTTTCTAGATGTGTTCAAAATATCTCGTTCGGTCTTCTTTGCCTCGCGACCCGTTTAGGTTAATATTCCCTAAAAAGAAATTCTTAGATCACAACTGGTTTTTCAATAGGGTGGTTACGTATTGGAATTGTATTTCTAAAGATATACCTCATTTCAAAACAATTGACCAATTACGAGTCTTTCTAGATGTGTTGTTAACGGAGACTTTTATTGAACCACCTGCACAGCTTACTTAGTCTATCTATATTCTCGTTGTATAGTATAATCATAGTTATATGTGTCATAGTCATTAGATTCTGTTTTTCTGCTTCACTGGTGACTTTGTTTATGTTTCATGTTTTACCACTCCTTCTACTCCCGTGTAGTATTACGAGTAAGCTCCCCTTAACTTGTAGGTAAGGTTTTGTCGCCTTACCCCTTAGGGGTTCTACATATTTGTTCACTATTTTTCTGTGTTGTTAAGTTAACACTTGTGAATGAATATATATATATATATATATGAAGCAAATTGAACCAAGAAGACGTCGAGGTCAAAATCCGCAGAGTTGCACTCGGATGCACCAATGATACCCATGCTGTTCCACCTCGTCATCGACAATATGATGAACACTGCCAACTTGCAAGACGAAATCCGGATGAATAGGGAATATCTAGCGTGGCTCGGATATGTTGACGACACCGTACTCATTTCGAAGAAAAAAACTGGTTCGGACAGAATGCCGCAGTTGTGTCAAATACATGAATGCGTTATTCAAAAATAATTGTGTTGGAATACTGTGCCGCTCACACAAATAACCCTCTAAAACTCTAAGGCGCTGGAACTAACACATTCTAGACTTTTTTAGTTTTTGAAATGCCAATATCTGCAGAATAATTGTTCACGAGCCTGATTTTCTGCTGACTACTGCAGTTGTGTACGAAATTTCAAATCTTGGGAAATGTTTTCCATTCGTTACTTGTACAAATACAAACACTACCGTAACCATTGAGTTTTCTATGACGGAAAGATATATTGGTTGTTCCAGAATTTTTTCGGCTACAAAATGAGTACCACGTCACGGTTGTTGACAATTACGCGTATAATTGTATGCATTTGCTTATTCCATTATATACTCAATCAAATGAAAAATGGTCAAATGAAAAAAATTGGTCAAATGAAAAAATGCTTGGTTGAAAGCCTTTGTTTCACACTTCTCGTAGAATAAAATGTGTTCAAACTTCTACATTCGTTAATAGTGAGAAACTGAGAGAAAAACTGATGAAATCGAGCGCCACAAGCCATACCAGAACCAAAATGGATTAAATTCAAATAAATAATACTCAGTGAAAGCATTTGGAATATTTCCGTCTTTTGTTCGACATGATGTAGGGGTCTAGTTGAGTTCATCTTTTTTAGGACAAAAATGACATAAAATATTTAGTAATAACAAGGTTGTACATATTCGAGATGAAATACTGCATGAAATATTGCGTTAAAGTGGCAACGGATATCGTAGACACCCAAACTTCTGAGCAATCGAGAGATTTGTTGATCCTTCAATCAGCAATCGAGGAATTTGGTGATTATTCTATGTGTAGTTGCCAACCAGAACGCAAAAACGGCTAACATTTTCCTCTGGTCATTGACAAGTTCAACATGTTTCCTAATTCCGCTGTATTTGATCTCGTCTTTTTTCATTAAAATGCGAGCACTATAGCCAACGATGTGGTTATTTCCTGTTTGTTTAATCTAGTTCTCATTTGAGTTATATATTTTATTCTTTGCATTATAGCACTATAGCCAAAGATGTGGTCATGCTACGCTAAAATATAGAAAGTTGGCAACTATGTGACCACAATGTGTGTGATCAGGCTTGTACAAAGTCTCATAGAAAAACCACTTCCGCATGAACTACCTCAGTTTTGTTGAAGTTGTGCTCACCTACACTAGCCATAAGCATCGGATTTTGAAAAATGTGTGCACAAAATATGATTAGCTTTCCAGATTGCTCAGCTCAAAGGTGAGCTTTTTATGAGCCTTTGTCATGGTTCCCATACTTTTTCTAGAGAATAGGAATCTAGTAACTATGTGATCAGAGTGTAACTATGAACCGCCACAGAATCTCGAGAAAGGGAATCTTTTTCACAGCTATCTGGTCACCACCTCATTGGGATTTTAGTCACTAATACGCTCAAGCATAGAAAGTTGGTAACTATTTGGTCATAGTTCGATTAGTTCTTTTGGATCAACTTGAGCTCACTACTCACATGCCTTTGCTGTGATGTCCTCCATGGTGTCATGGTTCTTCTCTTGATTCGGGACGTAGAGGATGGCTGACAAATGGTCCCAAAGGGAACGGACGTCTCTCGACTATGCCGGGCAGAACACATTCTCTACTTACTGAAGCTGACCGAATGACATTCATCTGGCCAGCTCTGCTCTATCAATCGTTCTTTTATTCATATTTCTCTTCATTTTCTTTTTTGCTTATCTTTTTTATATTTTTTTTCTTGGTCTCTTCCCTCCCCGGTCGTCTGGCTAAAACTATCTGAACTATGCCGCGGTTGATGAGTCTTTCATTCTTACTCTTTCTTCTCTTCCTTCTCCCTCTATCTCTCTCATTGTTCTTTTTTTCATTCTCTCTCTAGATCTCTCTTTTCCTCTCTAAACTCCCCAACTCAATATTGGTTGAAGTGACAAGAAGAGCTCTTCACTGCCACATGACCCATTCAAAACCCTTCTTCACATCAAAACTCAATTGACGCCAAACTTTGATCAAACGAGTTCACGTCAGGGTAAACAAATGACAACGTGCTTTCTTCATTTCTTCATTTATCAACCACATAACGCATGCTCCGTTGACTCTATCAGGTTTCTTCCAACACCTTCAGCTAAGAAGAAGTTTACTTCTCGTCATTCCCACTGAGACTTTGGCAACGTGCCAATGAAACTTCGAATGAACATATTTCATAGAAATGACCGCTTTCATGAGTAGAATTTTCACCCACGCATTGTAACACAGATTAAATGTCACTCCAAAAAAAAAGTTTAGTGTTTAGGGAAATGTTATGATGAAAACCTGAAAACTTTGTTTGCACGCTGCCGAGGTCATATGGAAATGATTGGAACTATAACGCCGTCAGGATCTGTTATGTGAAAAACCTCTATGAAAGCAGAAAGAAGATTTGCATATTTCTCACCTTTCTATCGTAAATTTAACGAAGATAAATTCTACCAAAATTCAACCACATGTACCCCCTACCAACGAAGAGTTGAACATACGATCCTCTAACGGGAGAACGGACGTTAAGTCTGAAACGAAAATGTTTCCCTAAACTGATATGATATGTTGGAAATGCATGGTCAGTCGTGTGGTTGATTTATAGTTGTGTGATAATGGTCTGTATCGTTTCTGTCTGTCTCCCTATTAAATCCGGTCATAGCGTGGCAGAGACAAATCGACAGATATCCCATGCATTCACAATTCAATCATCACCTCAATGTTTCAGCCAGATGTCAAATAAACAATTCCCTTATTGCCAAAAGGCGACCGCCGTTTTCAATATTAAGTCGAAAATGTTGGCTTCTCTTTCGACGCTGATATTGAGCCTAGATTGATGTTTATCCTACTAGTAAAATGTTAGAACACGTGAAACGAGTTGAAGATATGAGAATTCGGTGTAACAACAGAGTGTGAACTTTCTTATGTTTTTTTGTTGTTTTTCATGACTTTAATTTCGTATTTAGTTGGTTTCATGCCTAATTCCTCAACATATTTTTTCTGTATTACTCTCACGGGACACTTTTTCCCTGTTTCAGGGCTCTACCTAAAAATTGTACGTTCACTGTGCATGCACAGTTACATTTATGTATTTGAAACCGACTAACAATATCGTGGCCATATTGTAGGAGTGTCACTAGGAAAGAAAAGACTATGACCGTGTCCTATTTCATCATTTTACCCTTGGTGGGGGAACCCTCAATTCACAGTTGGCTCGAACTAGGTCAGGCAGAGGTCGTATTTGAGTGGCAGTTACAGGGACAATTGCGAGGTAACTTTGACCAATGTACACTATTTCTTTGCGAAATTTGGGTTTTCGGTTCATGCTTGCAAACGTTTATAGTAGTTCTTGTCATTTCTGCGTGGATAACTACAGTATCCAATTGAACTTGTAATGTAGTTTTTTAATTTGAAAACGGTGACTCTGCAACAAATGAGAATGTCAAAAAAAAAACTCACGAAAAATTGTACCCGTCCACATTTCCAATCATGTTACATACCTGTGCTCCAAAACTAATCGACGCAGCGCTTCGCGTTGCACACGATTTTACGAGACCATACGAATGTGGTGCGCATATTTATCATTTTTATTTCAACCCACCAATTAATTGACAATAGAAACACTCTGGATTAGAAGACTGTATCAAGTGTTTTCATTGGACTTTCTGGCTTTTCAGCGTTGGACTTTTCTTTCTGAACATTTATTCATTTGAAAACTCGGCTCATATAAAGTTCAGACACTTGAGAAAAAGAAAAGTTCCGCTGAATCTGTTTCCCATAGCTTTTTGTTTCATTCTATCCAATTACTGCTTATGTCATTAATCATGCATTATGGAATCTTGCATCACAGCGGTTCTTTCTCTTTTTTCTCTCTCTTGTCTATCTCCGTTTCTCATTTTTTTCTCCATGTGTCTATTGCTCCCTCTTTTGTCTCCATCTCTCTCACTCATTATTTATAACTCTCTTTCTTTTGCTCTTCTCTTTATACTTTCACCTCTCTATCTTTCTCTAAATCTCTATTTCTTCCTCTCTCTTTTCTCCTCTCTCTTTCTCTCTCTCTTCGACTCTCTTTCTCTCTATGTTGAACCCGATGGGCGATCCATCAATGTTTGCCAATCGTCTAGGTCACTCCGTTGTTTTGTGGACCACATTCTGGCAAAACGTAGTTCTTTCACAAGTCAGTAGCTGGGTTTTCAACTGTTCTGTACAGGATGTTCAACTATTGGACATCCTGTATTCATTATTATTTCAAATCATTACGAAACTCTCCGGTATCTTTATCTCTGCCTACTCGGAATCCGAATACGAGGAATTTGTGTATACCAGTATAAAACATAAATAGGTAGTATTCTCTTTCATATAATGTGGAATAAATTCAGTAATCTTGTGAAAACCACAATCAGATTAAATTCAAATTTCATTCGGCCGATTACACACAGCACAGTCGAGCTGGTTTTCCCTATGTCAATTATGATCTCCTTTATTCCAGCCGTTGAAACAAGAAAATGCTGTTGATGACGTTCATACTTGTCATTTTTCCATACCACGTAGCAATTCATGTGTTTTACACGTTTTACGTGAGTCATATCTCGTTTGATGCCACATATCTTGACGAAGTAGGCACTAAACAAACCCCAAATTCAACCGGAAACACTCACATGTCGCAAAATTCATTGTGCAAACTGGATGGCATCATGGTGAGCGTGCACGAGTTCTGGTAAGGGTGTGACTATTTCTGAGATGAAGTTTGGTCCACTTACCCAGTATAGTTTGCAAAATTCGACTAGAAAGTAGTGGAATCAAACTACAAAAAGATCTGAATAGCCCAACTTGTACCGTTTGAGCCGGCGTACTCCAGTCCGATGTTTATATCTTCGGTAGCAATACAGTGTTATCTCCTCTCTCTACCACTCCCCACCCCAACCAGTTCTCTCTTCTCTTTTTCCTTCTTTTTATTCTCCTTCATCCTTATATTCTTTCATCCCCTATTGATCGATTGCGCATTTGCATGTGTGTTGCCGGTCATTACAACGCCCTACTATACGGTCCCATTCATTTCAGCCAACAAAATATGTCGCACCAATTTTCGATTGACACAAAAAAGACTGACCAACGCTTCGAATAACGACGATAACCTTTTGTTTGATCTTTTTGTGTATCTCCGTACACATGACCGCAAACAAGTTGTGACATTGTTTTGAAACGAGCGCTAAAGTTCGACAGTATTTCAAGCTACTCATTTTCACACAATCCTCATAGTTCTTTTCACAGTTTCCTACTCGTGAGCGTAAATCTCACGCAACTTCGTCACCGTCCGTCCGCAAATGTTTGTAGCATAGTTGCCGAACCCAAAATTTTTGATGCTTCTAGATTCGGCGTAATGTGTGAACAACTAAAATGTGTGAACGTTCGTAGCGTTTCACTTTTTTTGTTAGTTTCATTTTTTCGAATCGAAACCAATCAACCCAAGCTTCCCTCCACTATTTGATGTGTTTTCTCGTAACCCTTATATGGCATTGCCGCACACACTTGACCTTTAAAACGTTTACGAGACACAGCCTTTTTCCATAAAACATACGAGAATGTCCTCACTCAAACATACTTTGCTTGACAACTTGTGCATTACTTACTTGCAATTCAGTTGTGGTGGTTCACTCTCTGTTTTTTGGAGTAAGAACTATTTGCATTACGTGATACAAATATGAAGTAGTTCGTGTTTAAACATAATCTCTTACACAGCTTTGTCACTTATTTTTTGCTCTTCCTGTCTAGTCCCCTTCTTCTTTAAGCTTCTCTGAGTGGCTGGAATTCAAATGACGTGATGTGACGTGTAAACGTTTTTAAATACCAGAAGTTCCATTGTAATGTGAATATACTATAAGTACATTGAGTGGTCACATAAAACTTTGTCATTGCCCGTTTCTGAGTTCTGCTGTGTTTAAAGGGGGGGGGGGGGGGGGGGGGGGGGGGGGCAGAAAGGAAAGTTCATATTATAGAGCTGCTCAAGAGAATCCGATTCCGATATATACAAATCTTAATTCACTTCAACGAACCTACTTTGCATACGGTTCACATGTTTTAACCTGTTTTGGCGCGCGCAACCATTCTGCCCCCCTTTAACATGTTTCACGTGACTCTGCAATCGACTAACAGTACATGTTGAGCTGAATTACGGTTTTCTGTGCTGTTTTCACGAGATATATCCATTCACCAAAAGTTATAAAAAAAGATTCACATTATATTTATTTATGTCACGGATGAATCTCTTTCGTTGAATAGGATTACTGCTTCAATCTCTTTCAGACGCTAAAAAACAAGTGACAACAAATTGGCTGCTTGCTCATCCAAAACACATGAACCAGGGCTTAACTTAACGGAACAATTTGTGCTTATATCTTGCTCAGCTTTTTCAAGATGGTTCTTTTCTCTCTTTCAGTTTTTCGGTGAAACTTATCTCCTTATTTCCGCGGTTAACCATTCTACCACTTTCACGCGCGTTTTCTATCTGGTTTCTATCACGTAACCTTTACGTTTTCGACACTAATGTGCTACCTTTTTTTAGTAAACGATATATTATATTCACTCGCGACTAAATTATGTAGATGCGTTAGTAATATTTTTTTCTATGAATGGGCATGTTTCGTAGTGTTTCTTATGAATAATTGACAGCCGAGATCGCAAAAAAAACGTCTCGGATGCGTCATAATACACACGAAATTTTGATAATAAAAAAATATTCACGTCCGATACAAATAGATACTTCAACGCAAAGGGGAGAATGAGAGAAAGGTGAAATACCGTGAGATTTACTTGTCTGTTCGTCTTCGTCCAAGCAACTTTCCTCATAAAATTGGTGCAGATTGTATTTTGCACCAGCCTTGCCGTGCACGGGAATCATGATGTATCGACACTTTCCACACGAATTGTTCACGTGTTGTCGTGACTGTTACTAGAATTGATTGACAGCTACGGTAGCGAGTTCTCGCAAAACATTTGAGAAACAACCCGTAGGCAGTATAGTCCGAGTTTGTCAATGAATTTCGCGTTACAGTACCACTGTTTGCGGCTCTGAATACGTCTTGACGTTCTCATGAGAAGTTTAGACTGTTAGTCAATTGCATAGTCATTAGTCACGTGACACATGTTGAACACAACAGAACTCAGAAACGTGCAATGACAAAGTGCACGATGCCTCATTAGAATGCTGGCTTTAAGTGACTATTCAATTTACTTCTAGTATACGCAAACTTCTCATAAGTTTGTAGAAGCAGTCTGAACCTTGCTCAACTTACTCCAAGCGAGAAACAATAGTGTCTTCAATCGAGATGCCTTCCATTAGCCGATTCCCGCATTTCTCATCTTACTGTTTCTCGCCTCCTCACAGCCATTTTACTACTGAATATCAGGAAGTGAGCTAACATACAATTATTTTTTCTCTAATCCCCCAAAAGGTTCAAATTAGGGTACTTGGTTTCTCTACTATCTCTCTCTTTTTTCTCCTCTCTCTCCCGCTTGACTGATGTCTATCAATCTCTTTACAGCTTCACACGCAGTACCCTTAATTCATACACTGTCTTTTTTCTTTTTCCCTCTTCCTCACGCACACACATGCTCATTTTCTCTTTTTTCTTTTTCATTTCTCTTCAGTCTTTCCTTTTCGTTCCCCCATTTCATTGCTATAAAAAATATGGTTTTCTTTAATTCCTCTTACTCTTCCTCCCACCTTTTCTCAATCTATCTATCTCTCTCCCTCTCTCTACTCTCTCGTTCTCTCTCCTCATTCATCGTTCTCCCACTCTTTCTTGCTCTGTTTGTTCCATGATCGTTCTGTATCTCACTCGCTTTCCGTTGTTCTTTCTCGCCCGTTTATTTGCTTTCAATAAAAGTCCCCTCCAAGCCTCTCTAGCATGTTCGTGCGCCCGTCTGACCACCCTGTATGTATAGGTTGTCCGCAACATATATCACACACTTTTTCAGAGTGACTATAGGAGGGGACCATAGCTGAGTAGTTTGATCTCGAGACGCGTCATGAATGACGCATGTCGACCGAAAGGCAATGGGATCAAACTACAAACACAGGGGGATAAGAAGGACGATTATGTGCTCCAATGGCAACGATTCAGTCCTTTAAACTGCAATACATTTTTCAATTGTTCAAAGGACCGTTGACAAGAGATTGGTCCACATAATCGTCTTTCTTTAAGGCAAAACACATCTAATGTTTTGGAACGAGTTGTTTCGAACTTCGAATACTTGCCCGGAAGCAGTTTAAAGTGTCCTTGTATGAGAGGCTTTGCAATCGGACATGTGTCCGTACACAGCGGAAAGTGAGATATACAATACCCTTCCGCTTTTCCTTGGGCGACGACTATAAAACTCTCCACTAGAGTTGGCCCTCATAAACTTTTTCTTCGCCCCACTTCTCCCCGGAATTCAATTTACTGTGCTGAGATATCCTATTTGTCAAGTACTCCTCCCCCACCACCCCATTCTAGAATTAGTGCCAATGCTACATCAAATTTCCGTTCTCGCTTAGCAACAAATTCAGTCTGCACTAGGAAAAAGAGCCTTTTTTCAGCTTTCCGATTTCTCGGTTATATTATGGTATGATTCAGATATACTCGCTTTGAGTGGGCAGTCAAAATTTGTCTACGTAAAACGTGTGAATCATAAGTCAGAAATCACCTTCAGGCCTCAGGGAGTGACCCTTCAAATCTCAGTTGTAGCTTGATCTCGAAACGCGTCAGAGTTCATGAATTTTTATCGGAAGAAAACATGATCAAACTACGAACACAGCGGTAAAGGGCATACACCGTATATGATCGTTTTCCAGAAAGGGAACCCTATACAGGATACAGGACAACTATTGATCCTTCACTTTTTGATCGGTGAGCTGACTGTGCCTCAGGAAACATCACAACAATAAAAACTTGATATTTTTCTATATTCTAGAATTACATGTTTATGATTGAGATTTTCATTCGTTATCAATTCTATCATCGGTTCACACCCTTTCTCTATTTGTTATGATATCATTCGTGCGAAAATGAACTCTGATTTGTTATTTGAAGTTTACGGAATTGAGCCATGTCTGCTTCCATGACTGTGAACATTTTTTTCAAAATAATTCAATTTATTGATTTCTTGTAAGCAGAAAGATGCACATTTTGATTCATCGGGTACACCCATCACATCTTTTGAGCGGTGAATTGTTCAGAGTGTCACAGGGATCTAACTACAAACACGAAACTCATCAAACCATCTCTTGAGGGCGTAAACAATATGCTTTGTTCACGTTTTACGTGATTTTCCGAAAGTACAATGGTTTCACGTGGTTTTTATCGTTTAGTTGTCGTAGTCTTTTTTTCTGGTTTTGTGCCTGTTTTTCGCTGATTCCGAGGAAATTGATAGTAGGGCTTAGTGCTTGAAACCGGCCCGCGCAGCGTGGTCTGTAAATTTATGTGATCGCAATGTCATTTACGCTCGTCATTTACAAGATATTGATCTTTGTTGACATTTGAGACACAATTCACATCTTAATATAATCTATTTTTGAGGAGACCTGTGGTCAGGCGAAAAGTTAGACAATGCGAGCATCAAGCGTGACTAATATTGAGATCTTAAATAACTCTCTATAATTGAAATATTTACTTTTCTTTGAATTCGTAGTGTATTACTCTTTATCTTGAAATAGATTATCTATTGAAGTTGTTCATTATCGAGTTTTCAATTCAAATTGCTTTTCATCAGACTTCAACTTCAAATGTTGTCAAAACTTCATTGCTGTTTTTAAATTCTAATCATGTGGCAACATATTTATCATCTTCTCGGCTAACATAATCTGTTATTCACTTCCTTCATACATCTTGAAGTTGTTTGCTATAACATGGGTATCGTATACGAGAAAGTGGTTATAAACGATAAACCTGCTCTTACCACCCTATAAATTTTATTAGCTCTGTGTTAGAACCAGCTGGAGGGATTAAAAAACAGTCGCAAACTGTGTCGAAGCATTTCCCGCCTGCTTTTGTACTAACATCGAATTCCCAGCTAACTTGGTGTGAGAAAGGTAGTTCACTGGAAAAATTGAGAGAAAGAAAGACTATAATTCTCAGTCGAGAGAGAGAGAGAGAGGGGAGAGAGAGAGAGAGAGAGAGAGAGAGAGAGAGAGAGAGAGAGAGAGAAAAAAGATTACGAGAGAGAAAGAGAGAGGATATGAGAAAAGAGAGTTTGCATACCTGTCAAAAGCAATTTCATCTATGTTCATCATCTCATTGTTTCTTCTTCATCCAATTTCTTTCTTCATTCCAGAATCTCTTAATTCTTTGTTTACAGGATATTGACTATTTCTGCATATACCTTATAGTTTATTGAAATCTAAGCTTTTTTCAGCTCCCTTTCTCTTAGTTAACTAGGTGCCGAGGTCACACGTCACACGATCAATATTCATGTATTTGTGGAAAATATTCTTCAGAACCTTTCGCATAGATTAAGTCTTGATCTACCAAAGTACCATCCAGGAGGTGAACTACCCTTTAACTTCATGACGTTGAGGATCTTGCCAATGTATAGTATAATATTACATGTAACTTGCATTCTGACTTGTAGACTACACTCTATGCTACTTGTACTCTGCTCTCATATCATGCACAGCACACGTTTTAAGGTTTGAGTATTCCCGAACTTCATATACACATAACAGCGAATCAAATAAAAACAAACACTACTGGTTTTTCTCTGAAGTTGTCGCTGTAACCACAATCTCCATTCAGGATTCTCAACAAGTATTTCCAAAAGAGAAACAGTTCAAAACAAACAAGAATTACAACTGTACAATAGTCCCATAAGGTACTTTTTGTCTATAACTCTGCTTATCATGTGCATCGTAATGTTGTAGAAAAAAACGTTCCAAAAAGTGTATTGTACTGTTGCGCTTGTGTTTTTTTTATATTTTACGTCTTCCCATAGCTTTTATCACATTGCAATATTACTATGCCTATTTGGCCCCGTCACGTTTTTATGAGATTTGCTTAGCCTCGAGAAAACAATAACAAGAATGTTTACTTTTCTGCCAGTTGCACAAAACATCTGCATGTCTACACTTGCTGTACAGCTCCTAAGGTAAATTGAATATATTCATGAGTATTTTGTCAGTTCGACATATAGATAGTATTTTAAAGAATACTCACTTACGTGTTCAAAAAAATATTTGCCCGAGCAAAAAAACAGCGAATTGCGGGAGATGAGTGAAAACTGAAAAAGTTTCGAGAGCTCAATAAGACGTTTTTTTTTTAAATTGAAAACTTGCTCAAATCGTCAAGTGCTTGGCTACGTGAATGAATGGAGACATTCATTCTACGATCAAATGTGATAGTGAAGTTCACGAATGTGTTTCTCAGTTTTCATTGCTTTCAGTTCCTATTATCTATATTGAAAACGTAACCCGTAACCGCCAATCAGTTTATCACAGCTTTCAAAGTGGATTTTTCTGCGGGTGACCTGTAACCTTTTCGAAATAGTGTGTTTTATTGATATATTTTTTATAACTGGCAGAAACTGCCCTCTCAAGTCAAGGGCAGTCGAGGATGAGATAACCATCTGCCTGTAAACCAGCAGGTGTAACGATACCCAACAATCTAATTGATTACACTGCCTGTTATAGATTATTTTTGTTCGGTATTTCAACTCAATGCTTGCACGAACCATGGATATTTTTGCCAAATCGACTCCCAATCCACCTTCCGTTCCAAACTCAGATCAGTATAACATTTTCAAGGATATTTAGTCCGTATATTTCCCTCGCTCTCTCCCTATATTCTTTCTCGTCTCTCTTTCTCTGTTTTTCCTAAACATCCCAAAGTTCTCTCTTGGACTCGTTGTTTCACTATCAATTTTTGCCAACCCGGTACCGTATCTTTTTCCCCTTCAGATTGTTTTTACCTCCGTTCCACCAAATTCCGTAGCCCCTACCCGACTTTTACTGTCAATTAAAAATAGCCGTTGGGGAAAATTAGTTTCCTACATTTCGAAATACGGCAACCGCACAACTATTATTTTGACATTTCTTCTTGATTTTATCATCTCCTGTCTCTTATCAATGCCCTTTTTTTTCCCCGAGTTTTCTTCGGTTTCTAATTATCTCAACTAATTTTTATTCATTTTGCAGGTTTCCTGTTGCTCATTCACGATAGAAGTACAACTTCTCTGGGTGACTAGTGTCTTCGTTTTCTTCCTCTGACCTGATGGCCGCCCTGGCGTCTTTCTCGCGAAACAGCAGGAGTTATGGACAGCAGCCGATATCTAATGGTTCCAGTGGACAATCACGTGACCGAAATGTCAACGAATCTACCAAAATATCAATGTAAGTGTAAAGTCAGTTCTCTTGACAAACATCCTTATTTCCAACCTCTTGACCTTCACGAAGGGGTTTGAGTGTAGGTATCTAAAGTGCTTCCCAATAATGTTCTAATTCCCAAACAAGTTTTAGACCGTTTTCTCGGATATTTTCAACTTGTGGTATGTTCATGAAGATCAACTGATCACAACAAATAATTGGCCATGTTAAGCGCGGTAATTGAAAATGATGATTTTGCAATTCAATTTGTGTCACCAATTCAAAAAGCACATGTGACAAACACATCGTTCGTTCTAGCGTGCACCCGCACCTCACATATAACTTAAATGAAATGCCGCTCAATTACTTTTTCACCAAATGTAGACTTTAGAATGAAAGATTAAACAGAATAAATTGGAGCTATGTTTGTATTTGTTCAACATTTGTCATATTCGCCTTATCAAGTGGCAACTAACAAAAGTACCCCCCCCCCCCCCAACATCGAAAAACAGTAGCTATTTGCCTCTAGCCTGTTACCTCCCTCTCCGGTGCTTCCTTCTGCACTCGCTACCGCTTCCTGTTCTGCTGGTTTTCTTCTCCTTTTCGCACTTTTTGTCGCGCGCCTCACAATAAGCACCTCAAGGTTCATGTGTGTGTGTCTGTGTACAGTGTGTGTTTTCTATTTTGGCCCGCCCCATTGGTCGTCTATTTTTGGAGCCTCTTTCTGAGTCCTTATTTGTGGTTCCGTCATCCACTCTTTGTCCCACTGCCGCAAAGGAAGTTTGCTCACGCCGGCTGGAACGGACGGACCATTTCCCAATTCCGCATTTCGTTATGTCATTGTTCTTTTTGTATGCTTTGTGTTGGCGGGATATCGTACTGAATGCACATCGCGTTTGGCTATGTGACACATTCGATATAATTGGAGCACAACATACAACTACACCTGCTATTCAACATTCCCTGTCGTCTGTTGCTTTGCTCAAGTGGCTCATCTTTTTAACTTATCGGACTTTACCATTATGATGGGGGAATAGAAATCCTTCGCTATGTCCGAGATATAAAACTCAACGTGCACCTACAAAGTTACAATACAACAATTACCAACTACCTACAAATCAGAATGTGTTTTGCTTTTCTCACGGTTTATTGTGTTAATGTGGTTGCTTATAGGCTCTATTGGTATCATCTTGTTTTATTCAGTATTTTAGTAGTTTTCCGAGTTCCGACCTTGATGAAGTTAACAGTTCACAATGATTCGTTTACGCTTCTATCACGCAACAATACTTGTATAGGGCCTTACCTGCAAACTGAACTTCTCTCTTCATCCAAGCATTTACGCCCAATGTGACATTTTAAGGATTTCGACGGACAACTTAATATGATCCACCTTGTTTATTATGAAGGGCGCGTACCGCGTACTAGAATGTACTGGCACCGGGTCGTTCATCCAACATATGTTTTATAACCACAGCGATGATGGTAGTGCGTGCTCGTGCTAATTATATACAAAATCACATGCGTCGGGGATTGCCCCCCTAAGCGCTGCCGTTTTGTTACACGCGCTCAATTCGATGTTGTTATTGTGGCGTTTTTTTAAACTACGACTAGAGTAGATTGCGTTGTGCGTTTTTCACTCGTTTCCGGAGGTGTGGTTCACATGAGTATGCTTTCGCATATTTCTTGAGTGTTGGCTGCTTTCGCATATATATTTCAGGATGTTTTCGGATATTAATGTCTGGATGTTTTCACATATTTCTTGCTCACAAGTTATATTGGAAACTAAAAGTTTCCGAGCAATCTTCTACGCACGCGACCGTTCATAACAACTATGTTGCTGTTATGATGCCAAATTGCATATTCTGGGGGGGGGGGGGGGGGGGGTTTAAAATACGAAGCTACTCGAGAGTAATTATATAATTTTACTTCCAACTGCAATTATTTGAAATGACTAGAAATTTAACGAACACTTATTGGAGTAATCTTGTGAACGTTTTTGCATTCACTACAGATAATTTTTACATTCACTAACATGTACTTATTCATCTATGGGTAGAAGTAGAAGGTGACAGCTAACTACGAGATATACTTGGACACTTATTTTACCTATGTGTAGGAGGTGCGAGGAATGTCTGTGCACTTATTCTACCTCAGGTCACACGCTAGAAGGTACGAGAAATGTTTGGACGCACTCATTTCACCTATCGGTGGTTGGGGACAGCTAAGTACGAGTTATGTTTCGTACCCTCCCCTGTCGGCCTGGTGTAACCCAATCCGCAGTGTGGGTCGCCTCTTCCCTATGCCCTCGGACTAGTTGGTCAGTCGTTGAACGATTATCCCTCTCTTTCATATCCGCCCGGACCTCGCGGCAGCCAACCACTTGACTATCATCATTCATTCATTCACTCACTCACATTTCACTAGCATTAACCACGTTGCCGCCATCACACATACACACATCACACATTTTAACCATTACTACGACAATTTATGGCATCAATTAAACCATGGTGTTCGTTTCTCGCTTGAACACGTTACGTTCTCTGTTTGCTGATTGAAACGGGATTCATGAATAGTAACCGTTGTTCTTGCTATCCGTAATTACATTAGCGGATCGGCACCTAATGAGTGCTATTATTATTATTATTTGTTAAATAAATTATCAAACCTCTATCGGACTAGAATTTGATGGTTTATCAACTTTTGAGAAATCTTGGGTTCATTTCCAATGGTCAATGTGCTATATTCCCCGGAATGGCGAGCTCAAGACTCTGTTTGTTTGGCGAAAGGTTCCGCCGTTTGCCTTTTTTGGTCTGGAACTTCCGTCCGGTATTCTGCATCGAGGCAACCGGTCGGCGCGCCGGTCGTGTTTGTCTTTTCCGCATCGGACATTGTCGGAACACTTTCCCCATTCGGCTCTCATTCTAATAGCTGCAAATAGATAGTTTGGGTTGTGTTTGTAGAGTCCACCAACTTTACAATTTGCTCTTATTCATAGTATTCCACACGACTTTAGTTGGAGTAATTATCAAACTCTGCTCGGAAATTGAAACTACCAGTCTGTAGTAGTGCTCAGTTTATCCATATCAATTACATGGTACTCTTTTTGTAGTAATTGATCCCAACTTCTTGACTTGTCTTCTTAAATAGTGGGCAATACAGTCACGATTGATCATTGTTTTCACACTTTTTCTCACGTTTTCACACTTTTTTTAAAACTTTTTCAATGCTTTCAATTGTACTGAGAATGTTTTGAACACAGTTTCAGATAGTTTCTGCTCGAACCCTATCGGTATCGCCGTCTATGCTCTTATTTTGTAGATTATGAGGTGGCCTCGACTCCTTTTTATAAGGTTGAACTCAGAATATAAGGACAGCCTCTTGGAGTATAGCCGTGGTCTTCCTAGATGACTCTTTTCTTTCTCTCCCAGTGCTCTTTTTGACGCCGGCAACACCTCACACAACACTCAGTGATACCATACGGGAGAAAAATGAAATTTGTATTGTAGAAAAAAATCCTCCCCGTTCCGTTCGAAAATAAAATAAATAGCGTTCTTCTGCTACGCGGGGTATCCCTCCCATGTTGCATGGGAACTCGCTGTGCAGTGTTCATATTAAATTTCGTGATCAACAATTGGCGAAAGATCATTTGGTTGCCGGGCGAGCAATAGGGGGCGCCTCGTTTTCACATTCGCATTGTAAACTATCCTGTGAAACGGCCATATGGACGGACGCTGGCTCGCTCAGCCATTCTCCCCTTCTTTTACACAACCCTATTACTATTTTTTTCGCATATTCTCACATATCTCTGTGTTGATAGCAACTGATTTGTTTAGTTTTGGAGTGGAAAGCGGAATTTTGAATAACTAATCTGGTGTTATCACGCTCTGTTGTACATAGAGGTTTTGGCTATCTGAAATAGAAGCATAACTCATGGAAAGAATAAGGATTTGAGTTTGACAGTTCCTGTAATTTTCGATTTACATACCAAAGTGTCTGGTGTGAGTGTGATTACCCTTTGTAGCGTAGGGGAACATTAATGATTAAGTGATACAGTTTGAATGGCTCAAGAAGGATGTAAGTTCAGACAATACTAGCACGAGATGCTTGATGGAAACAAGATAGAATTTACTAGGGTGTTCTTATCAGCTATTTGTATGGTTTTGATTATATTGAAGGGTCAGTGTGATAATGGCCTTCTAATGTGGTTCTAGCCTGCCAGATGTTCGCCTGTTTTCCAGAATAGTATAGCGGACAGTGACTATATTATTTATACACTTAACACTTCTTTATAAGCAGGTAATGGAACTGACCCGTATTTTCAGCAATTTTGCTACAAAAACGTGTTATTGAATTGACTGTTCAGAATATGAGACGGATATTAGAGAACCGAACATATTATGTTCATCAGTTCATCTTCAATTCTGTCCTTTTGTAGAAGTTTTTTCACTTCTTTGTCTCAGTCAATATCATTATACATTAATAAGATTTGCAAGTTCGACTCATGATTCTGCACCTAGCATGCGTTTGCATCTTGTTATTCCTGCTTGAGTTTATTGCCGTTGAAACCAGCCACACCTTGTGTTATGGACGGTATAAAAGTTGTAATTATTTGGTTAACCTCCTCCGTGCGTAAGACTGGGAACAAATACCGGTCACGATGCTATGTGATAGCAGGCTGCCCTTTATGTTTGTAGCTATCTTGGGCTTTCGGGCTCTGTCTGGCTGTTATTCATTGCCATTGTCAATTGTCGAATGTACCATGTTCTATTCACTGTCTAGTCATTTATTTACTTAGTTGACGTTTTTCAGGCCTGCATTCACACGTTGCCACACTGTATCTGGCTTATTTTCTTGTATCATCTTCAACCGCTCTCTGGCATGGCATGGCTGTCTTGTCTAAATAGAGAAACTGGCCAATTTTCCCTTCATGCGATACGTTGAAAAGTTTGCGTCAAATGTGATCATACACCAGTAAGGTCTGACTAAGCGACAAAAAGTAAACCGTTTTAATATGTGAACAAGTGAAAATTTACAATTTTTCATCAAAAGTAGACCGATTTTCATGTTTTCGGCTGAAAAGTAGTCCGTTTTTCGAATTTTTCTGACTATTCGGACAAGCTTGCTGCTGTATGAATGTGATTGAAAATCATGGACTTTGTGACGTGTTTCAATCGAAGAACAGTTGGTTTTTTTTCAAAACTAGTCTGACCTTACCAGGAGGTGTGCTATCATTTGTAGATCATTCGGCTATAGAGGGTTTTTGTTGTTTGGTAAAGTGTGATAGCCTTATGTAGGGTCTGGTAGTCGCTATGTTTACCACTTTGGCTTTGGACTCGATCTCGATTGTGGTTTACTTCTGTCAGCGCACGGAGCACGCACCTGATCTACTTTCTAGTTGCTTATAGTTGATCTACATTGCTCGGGCTGGGTTAGAAGTTATGATGGACGGTGCGTACTCCGAGCCATATCATTATGGCTCACTTACTTACCGACAAATTATCGCATTTCCGAAGTACGGTTTAGAAGTAGCGTTTTTTTTCTGGAAATGAGAATTCAGAGTTTCACTACGTCAAGCCAACATACAACTATATACTATAACATCCTTCCCTTAATAACCACAATTGATAGATTCCTGGTAATTCTCTATGCTGATACACGATTGGAGAGATTGAAGTTTACTCCACATTTTTACTCCATGTGTCTCTTAGTCAGCTGTGTTTTGTCTTTTGTTGACTGCTCTCTGCGCTGGTCAGCCGTGTCTCGTTTCTATTTGGGTGCACTGTACGGCGTCTATTTCGTAACCATCGAAGGTGTCTGGCTATTCTTTGATGACCATGTCATACAGGGGTGAAATACCATGGTTATATAGGGGATTTATCGTTTTTTAATATTTCAAACTGGATTAGGGGGGGGGGGGCATAACTGCTTCAAAAAGTGTTAATTTATCATCTATAGATGATATTTAACGTTTCTGTTTTTTTATGGGGTGTGTCTACTATTATCAAATCTGTTCTCATGAATGACTCTTTTTTTCTGGTGTTATACTGTTTATTGGTTTTATCTCAATCTTCAACGAGATAGTCGATTACATTATATTTTAAGGCAGTAGGCAGTTTACTGCCGAAACCAAAAAGGGCCATTAACAGCTTCCAATCTTCCTATTACATTACGTTCATTTATTATGAAAAGTTGATGTGATCTGAAAAATGGGCTCACATTGGAACCATGTCACTGGTCATTCCATGATTTCGATACGAATTTCTTAGATCTTCGTCCTTTGGACGTTTCGACGATTCAAGGCTGTCACCGTTTTTGTTGCCTTCCACGAACGAGTCTCATGAAATGCATTCGTCTTTACGCGCAAGTTATGGGATGTTGAATGTTACCGTTCGTTTGTATTATATCTGTATGGATGTGGGAGCGGCTTCTTGTCAACATATATCAACGATTCAGCTTGGCAGCCGGTATTGAATGGTCACCGTTGACATGTAAAACGTCTGCATGCGTGTACTTTTGAGCCTTTGACTCTTTTGCTGATCTGGGATCATTGGACGTGGTTTTCGTTTTATATGTACAATAGGACGAGAGAAAGTCACATTTGTTTGTTATTCTGCAAGGAAAGTTTCCCAGCCCTTTTATCAACTCACTCTTAATCGTTCAGTTGGAAGCTGTCTTTTTTGGGCGGAAGTTCTGCAGTCAAATATGGTATATTCTCTTGTTGGACTCAAGTCGGAAGTTTCCTTTTAGTCGGACGTTATCTAGTGGGAAATTGTGTTTTTCGATTCGGAAATGGTGTCATTTTGCTGTTGGCTTCCTCCCATTTAGCTCCTCCAGATTGATTTCTGTGTTGTCAGATGGAGTCATCGCGGCCCGCCTTGCTTAATGCTTATTTGTTTACGTTCCCATTCCCGTGACCACTATAGTGAGGCTCAACTTGTTCTGCTGTAAGCAGGCGTATATCATTCCGAAACTTGTGAATCATGTTTTATCAAAAAAAGTTTAGTTCAATTTTGTTAATAACTGCTTGGACACAAATTATCCCCGTATTCGGAGTAGGGCTCTAGGTCTGTTGTTTTCTTAAAAATGCTGGGAGAGTAGGAGAATTCTTCATTAAATAGTTGAAGATTTACTTTGAAATAGACCACACTTTTTTCATTTTATGGGTTGTCAACATTATTTTTCAGTATAGTGAGTACTGAGTAAGTGTGACCTTTCGGTGATTTCTAGATCGGGGTTTCCCTACCCGTAACCTCTTTGATCACCCTATACGGGTTGCGACTCGCGATAATAGCTCTCACATGTATTACATACTCACTCTACTCAGCAAATCACCCAGTTTTCTTGATGATTCTGACAAGGCTACATTTGTTTTCAACCGATGTGCGCCTAATGCGTTTGAGTAAAATGTTATTAGAAGAAAAAGTGTCTAGGTTCTATGCTAGTGTATTGAAAGTTTTCTCCATCGTAATTCTAGAGGATGGATTTTACCACATTCAAATTTAATTCTATCCTTTCTGTTCCTCTTTCTCCACAGATATCAAATCTTATCTTGTTGTCCAAGTTGTTTGGTTGATAATCAATTTCATTTCAACTTTATCTGCTGAACCACTTTTTCTCTTCTACCAAAACTTTTTTATATGAAAGCATAATGTTTACTGTATACGGTGTTTTCGTATTAAGATGAACATTGTATGCTTTGCAGTTTAGTGAAAGTTTTCAACATGCAAGCAACGAACCACTTTTCACCGATTAACTAGTGTTAACTCTGCTAAACCGCAAAGTAGGATGAGGATTTCGGCTATAATCTGTTTTGCCATTTCCTGGTATTCTTCACTCCTCTCTCTCGAGCCGTACTAACGAGGTTTTTAGTGAATATTTTTTGCCCGGATTGAGTTAATGACTAATGCCACTTCTCCGATTCCAGGGATTCGCCGTGCGCTCCTTCGCTAGTCCGCCAATTAGGTCTTCCCTCTCTGGCACCCTCCACAAACAGCGCACTCTCTCATTCCAGCTCTTCGTTGCTCAATGTAAGTTGATGCTAATCTGTATATTGTTGAGGTTTTATGTGTAGTTTATAATTATAGTGAGTGTTTTGGTGGATTTAGTTCATATAGAAATCAGTGGAGTATATTGACACACCCGTAAGGTGTGTATATTGAGAATTTCTAGTTGAAAACGAAAAATTTAATGATTTTCATGAAAAAGAGAGCAAGTATGATCGAATATAGCAAAAAGTTAGACGGTTTATTTTAATTTTCCGATCTTTAGCTTCAAAACTTTACATTTGCACGGGTATGGCGTATGGGTATGTCTGTCTGTCTGATATCACCCAGCTATGGTCCCCTAGTTTGTTTGTGTGCTCTTCTCGTTAATTTGATTCTAGAGGGATTAAGTGAGGTAGTTAGGTTGAGTGCAAGTTAGAAAATAACGGAACGTCCCGTGAATTTTTCAGGAAAGGAGTAGTTATCTTAGAAACTATTAGTTTTCGATTATTGAATAAGTCTATCCTATGTGTTCGTGTTGGGTTACCTGATTTGCTCACATCGGTAGACAGTAGTTATCGGAATCTGATAGGGGGTCACACTCATAAAACCAAGACATGCTACAATATTTTCGTTTTTTTTCTGGTTTTGTCTTTCGTTTTTTTTCTGGTTTTGCGTAGAACGTACTTGAACAGATTTCTGAGTTTTTTTTACTATAATACTATGCATTTTTAAACATTAAAGTGGGTACTATTCGTATTTCACATTCACCTATGGTTATATCCAAACCGACAGTTGAATGAATTGTCCATTTAGTCTCGCCACTCTTCGAACCGTTCCACGAATCTTGGTTCGTCTGAACTTCTACGCAACTCTCACCACTACGCACAGTTTCCTCATTTGGAACGAAGTGAGTTTTGCCTCACAATTTACAATTGACCAGTGAGGTCATTATAGTAGGTTTTGTGTATGTAGCTTTCGTATTGCCTTCGTATATAGTGTAGGCAACTTGTGCGTGTTGTGTGTGGCACTTTATATAGCTATCGATTTCATAGTCATCATCATTAAATAAACCGTACGTACATGGACTGTCCTACCTGAATTTCAACGATAGAAAACTTGACCTTTCCCTCCCGTAAACGTTCACTTTCGTTCCCATTATGTATCATCCTTACTGATTTTCAACAAATGTCTAATGTCTGTTGATATTTGTAAAAACAAAGTTGAACCGACCCCACTTATTTTCCTACAATTTCTCAGTGGTTCTCTTTTCACCTAATCCTCCGTTTGTTTGAATGACATCTAATCGCTGACAATATAAGGCTTGATACCATTTGGTTTCCCTGGCAACATTAGTCCCGGTGTTAGCTGCAATCTGTCACTTACTTTACTAACACCCACTTCTCCCTTCATCCCCTAGCGTTCTATTCGCCAATTTTTGTTCAATATTATTACCCTATTGTGATAACGCGCGATTTATTGCCCGCTAGACAGCGATGAAACTAGTATTTGGCAACATTGTCAGTTTTGATCTGATGCTATTTTTCCATAAAGTGTGGGTATTGTGACTGGGCTTCTAAAACATGATGTACAAATGGTTCTTTGTCATTCTACTAGATATTTATAGCTTTCAAAAACGCGTGTCATGGCTGGTCGATACTTTGGACTGTTATTAGCTGATAAATACACAACTAGAAGCATTTTTGACAATTTGATCTTGATTTCGATTTTAGTTCACAGGCGACAATGAAATTTTTTTAATTACCTTTCCAGGAGCGCCAAAGCGTAAAATTGTTCAAAAAAGAGATTTCCAACAAGCAAGCGATTGCGAAAGCGACGTAGTTATATCATCCTCACTCGCGGCTAAGGGAAAGTTAAGGATTCTAGGTTAGTTAACCGCTAACCGCAGCAACTCCGGATTATCCAAGTGTTTCTTCTATTATGGAAATAGTCTTAGTCTTAATGACAACAAATATTTTTGTTTTAAATAAATATAACACAGTTTCTTCTATGTTCACCTCGTGTTATCTGTTTCATGCGTTCTGATAGTAACTGATAATTGGCAAATAATTGTAGCAATAACTGATCAATGCCATTCATTTGTATTGTAATTCGGGGTAATTAGTTGCTTCTCAATTAGAATCGAATGTGAGTGACTGGACAGAGTGATTTGGCACGTGACAACCTATTGGAGAAAACATTATGTTATAGACCTACGAAATGCAACCGTTCTGATTGCAATGAGAGTGTGATTCAACATTCTACCCAGAATAGAATTTGGGTAATTATCTAGGTCTAGATTAGGTTGATTCTAGCATTAAGCTTGCAGTTATGGGAGTTCCATGAACACATGATGGAACCTGTTATTTGACTCCTTTCATGTTTCAGTGGAATCAATCTATTGTAGGACAGAGTTTCATTTCCCAATCGCTTTTTTACTCATTTTATACCGCCCGCTTGCGCGAAACTGTTAAGCTGGGATAGTTTATGTCGAATTTGTACTCCTCGTCACTGGTTAAACGTGACCGTAGCATGCACCTAACATGTTCTATTTATCACCCCGGCTCGTCTGTTTATGGGCTTGATTTTTTCCGCCCTATTCAATGGAATGACCTTCAAAAAGACGGCCTTTTCCATGGGACGCGCGGGTCGCGGCGTTTAGTCATTTCATGACTATCTCCAAAATATTAACCCCGTTTTGACTGATTTGATCACCTCCGTAGACCTTAGTTCAATCAAAATTATTTTGTTTTTGTTGACCTTCAATCTTTAATACAACCATAAAATATAAGCTTAGGTGAGATTCGAGATGGTAAGTAGTGGTTGAAAAAGTGAACCGATTGAGATGGTAAGTAGTGGTTGGAAAAGTGAACCGCAATCAACAACAACACTCACTATGCTGATAAGTTGTGTCCGTGGTGTTAAAATAGAGAGAGAAAGAGAGAAAGAGAGCGACTCCGATTAATAGAGTTGAGAATATAAAGAGGAAGTGACATAGGCGGTTCTGCCTATGCACGTCCTCTTGTTTTTAAAGAATATTCTCTCATCTCAGGGCGAGTGTCGACACAGCAACATGAACGAGCTAATAAAAAACCTTATCACTTTTTAAGTGGTCGCCGATTCACGTTTGATCTCTGCGTTTAATTTCTTTCACTTTTATGAGAGCTACGAACGATCATACTTCCGGTTCGATAACGGTAATTTACGTTTCACGTATTTGCTATCTTTTGATCTGTTGAGTAAGTATGAGTATCACTCTTTTGCTTTCGCAACCAAATTGGTTAATCGGGCTCCTGTTGCCTGTTTTGTAATGGTTTAGTGAATTTTGACAGCATATTTTCCCATAAAAGCGGTGTTCCGAGTTCCAACACGATATACGGATTTGTCAATTTTTTCTTCTCTAACCTTAACAGCAATTGTCTTATCTCACTTATATTTTGGGGAATTGTTTTGATTCACCTATCACCTTGTTTGGTCCTAATATCTAGTATCACGAGACCACTGGGGAAGTGCTCGCGACACCCCCTCTTTTTTGAAATTGGTTTTCAATTCGTGACCCCTACTTTTCATAAAAATTAGTTGGCAACCCTCCATCTCATGAGAGGCCTTGGCGGTGTATTTCATTTTCATTTAACCGTAGTTCATAACGAATCGTTGTCATTTCTGATTTATTCGTTACCGTGTATGCTAGTATTAGCATGTGGTTATCATTCATAAAGCGCGCGGATCGCTGAAACTTGATATTAGTCACTAGTATCAGGGGAACAGCTAACACACCTATTCCTATTAGTTGTCGCGTCGCTCGTCTACCAAACCCGAAACCATATCGATTCTCGTTCCCACATTGAACAATCGGGAATCATGGTGACACATTCCCATACACCAGTGAGGTCTTACACATGACTTTCATAAAACCTCAAATTTCTCATTTATTAATTATTATATACAGTCTATCCAAAATATGTGATGAAGATTGAAGAAACCATTTTGTTTGTCTTTGTTGCCTCAATTTGTTCTCTGAACTCAAATCTCGAATTAATGTTTATCGCCACATATTTGGTCGTGTGCCTACGCATAGTCATAAATTCTATGTGAAAAATGAGCTATCCACATCCACAAGTCCAAATAAGCTCCATTTCGGAATAATGTTTGCTGTGCTCATATTCCTGCATTTTCGATAGAAAACAGTTTCCAGTTGCTTACTACTACGTTTATGGTAGCCAGCAGCGCTCGCCTGTGATCTAGGGCTTTCAAACGAGTTCCGGCATAGCCTGAAGTAAGGCCGCAAAAAGGGACATACTAGCTTTCGATTTACGAAAGTGTTTCTGAATGAAAGTGAGTGTTTTCAAGTTTTCATTGCATAACTTCACATCATATCTGACTTGTTCACTCTTTAAAAGTGGAATATGTAAATATGGGTTATAATTGATCAACTCTATTCAATGGAACAAATAGGGAAATAATATGTTCTTATTTGAAAAGATCAAATTCAATTTTTATAATTTTGTTTCAAAATGAGATATACGCAGATAGATCGGAGACAGATAGATATAAGGATGGGGGTGACCATTTGGTATATTGGTGCATTGTTGTTTGTTGTCTCGCCTAATCCTGCTGCCCCCCTGTGACAGTGGTGTCCCGACTGACCTCTGTCGATGTGCCATCTGTCCCCCCCCCCTCCCTCTCTCTCTCTATTTGGCCCGGGAGGGTGGTTGGGGGGCTATTATTGATTTGCCCCCCTTCCTTCTTCTAGTTGCCTCGTCGCACTACTACTGGTCATTCTATGCCATTCGCACAGCCCATAATTCCATTCTCCTATTGTGATATTTTTATTCTTTCAATGAAGATTTTCACCTTCTCAAAAAGCGACCAGTTTTATTTCCCCTCACTATTAGGCTGACCGTGGTATGGCGTTTCTCTTTAGTTTGCCAGACCAGACATCATGTGAATAGATTCTGAAATAGTGAATTCTAATTTGTTGTGTTATGTAGTGAGATTGGATAAGTTTATGGCTTTTTGGTGTTTGGATGGAAGATACTGATGGTAGTTTTACGTTTTGCTTTTGATGATGTATGTATTTTGGACAGAAAGTGAATAATATGCCTTCCGTTTAATTTCCTGTTTTTTCTATTTCCTTCTTGTGTGACACATTATTTCTAAAAACAATATAAAGTCTAACTGCTCCCCTGTTCATTCACGCACTCTATAAAGTATAAGCTTAATCTGTCACAATTTTATCGATTAACTCCCATTTCAATACAATGGTTCCACTCTTGTCTAGCATAGTACAATCTATTATCTATTTGGTGCATTTTAATGGTAACTTGTTTACTGTTTCATTCGTACACACGGTGAGACCGCTCCCCAATTATTTGGAGTTTTGCCCGCAGTTGAAAAACGGCTTACCCCGCCAATTGAAATGCGGCCGGTCATCAGCCTAGACAGGGCGCGTACCCGCGCGGAAAAAATGTACTGTAGCTTTTTGGCACGATGCTTGGTTGAAATTTGCATTTAATTTATCAGAAAGTGCGCTCCATTATTAAAACCGCTCGTGCATTATACGCGGTGCGGTTTTGTCTTTCCTCTGTTTTTTCACTTGGACCGTTTTTGTCGAGCGGTCTCACCGTGTACAGAACAGACAATGTTGTGTGTGAGAGAGCGAGCGAGCGATACGAGAGTACGCATTAGATTATTTTTCAAGTGGTTGTTTGCTGTTAGTTTATTATGATATGTTTTGCCTTAGTGTTAATTGGGGAACCCTTTGACACAAACAATACAACTGTGTGTGTAAATGGTTCACTCACTACCCTGTGGCACGTATTAGCTCTTAAAGAAGAACGATTATGTGGTCCAATCGCAACGCTTCAGTCCTTTAAACTGCAATACATTTTTCAATGGCAGTTTAAAGGACCGTTGACACGAGATTGGTCCACATAATCGTCCTGCTTTAAAAGAAAGTAGAAACTGAATAAACGACGGTCTAGTGTTTCATTCTTCCATTATCTGTCATCATAGCGGGTTGAGTTGTGTCCCCCGCATTTATGCTAATTTCCATGCAGCCCATTCGCGCGGTCATTAGTGACCCCCGTCTTTTGATTCTGGTATGTGGTGCAATCGATATTCGCGCATTCTGAACAATTATTCCATTTCCAAGGTAACCTGTGCTAGGTTTTCCTTTACCTTTTATACTGCGGGTCGCGGAAAACAAAGTACTCTGTGCACCGAGTATTGCTATTGACATAACCCAGTTATTCCGACTATTATTCAATTGTGTTCTGATTGAGTAACGTGACATTTCATAGGTTAACATGAGAAATAGTTTCCTAAATACTTTAGAGCAGTTTAGATTATCCAGTTCAGAAGTGATTTATACTATTTGCACTTAAAGGTGGAACGTTGTTAGTCATGTAGTATGTTACGATTACGAATTAGCGTATTACACCAATCACCAAACGAGAACCAAGTTTAATTATTAAACATTAACGCACATGTTTTATTAGGGGATGTTTGGTTCGAGTTCAACCTTCTTCTAGTAGTCAGTTACAGTACTGTAAAGCATTTCCGATTTGATTACACGTTATTCTCTGTAGTTATGACCCCGTCGTCCTTGAAGTCCTTGTTTTTCACCTGTGAATGTGTTAACCTTTCTCGTATTCAACAATTCAACAATTATTACTGACATCAACATCAATGGTATTTGTATTTTTGCTATTTATATAGATATATTTCGAAATGAGGTTATTCAGCACATATGACACACCAGTAAGGTTTAAGGTTTGACAGTTTTTTCAGTAGGGAATCTGTTTCTCACTTTGCTCTTAAGTTACACAAAATATGGTATTATGGTTCATGTTTTACTCAGTTTACGTTTTTGCATCTGACTGTTTAGGTATGTTTGTCAAAGTATCGCCTTCTTTAGGGCTTTGAAATCGTATATATTGTATTCTGTAGTCAATTATTATCGAATTATCGTTCATTGAAGTAGTTGGCCTTGGATACTTACACATTTAGTTAGTACACATTTACATGACACTTACATACTTACATTGCCATTCACATTCACATCCTTGTTTACTCTGCTTTCCTATTGGCGAGAATGCATTTGTCAGTTGGTTGTGGAAATGCGTTTTTCGTTAATTTCGACGTCAAATTGGCCGTCGTTGCCGTTGATAGGCTAGTTCACATGACTATTAGGCTTGTGAATGACAGGACCATTTTAGCTGAGTCTATCTCGTTACGGAAGAATGGATTAACTATACTGTCATTGAAAATCCAGTATCCTGGCAATATAGCTTTAGTTTGTCTGTCCACGTTTCTTTTCTGAATCATCACAGCGTTAGCGTATACCAGCACAATTTATCGACTTTTGCGCCGAAAAACTAGTAGTTTACATTTCTATACTTGGCCGTGAGTGTAGATAGTGGCATTGTAGTGGTCTCTGTATTTCTGTGATTTTCCATTAGTTTGTATTAGTTTCATTGCTTTCTTATGTTGTTTAACACTCCTGACCTGTAACTATTGTTATTGTTGTGTAATTGATGGCAAGCAATACAATTTTCTCACTTCTTGCCCACGAGCGCTGTTTCATAATAATAACCCTCCATCTCTCTATTTTTCGCCCGACCTTCTCTGTTACTTTCCCTACTTTTCGGTCGCAACCCCCGATCCGACTAATAACGATTCATAACTGAACGACTTTTTTTAAAGTAACGCTATTTTTTTATTAAAAAGCAGTTTAAAAAAAATTTAGAGCCTATCAAAGATTCTATTGATGTTCCTAGCAGCAACAAGTTCAGTTTTAGTCACGCATACTTGATTAAATCTGTCCTTTTCACTAGTCACACTAGCCTCTTTGAACTTTTTGGACCGTTAGTGTGGTCGTGGAATATTTTCGATGTCTATATTACTTTATAGACACTTGAAGTTTGATGTTAATATTCCATGGTTTACATTCAAATTGGCAAATGTTCAGTTTTCAAACCAGAACCCGGAGATTTATTTAACCTCTATTATTGATCTTCAGATAAGTACTGCCTATTTTCGATATCAATGGGTTTATTTTTTTGTGAAGTAAACCCATCGTTATTTATATTAATATTGTATAGCTGTTATTGATTGGTATTGTGTTTTTGCAGACTACCCGGCCTCGTCCAACTCTTCGCTTCTTCGTGCCTCGAAGACGATGATAGACGTATTGGCCCCCATGAGATCCCAGGAAGCCGCCACCAACCTGCCCTCAACCGCCAGCAGCAGCGCTATCGGTACGTTCTCCCATCAACACAGAGGAGTTGGGCAGTTGCAAGTTGCAACCAAAATGCAACCAGTTTTCATGTGTACAAAACTATTGGTTGCTTTCAAATGGGCCCATACACCAGTCGACTTTTTCCCCAAAAATATTTTTTCGAAAAATCGGGTCACAAAATTAGAAAATTTGAAACATCAGAATTCAAAAATTGAAGTTTCGACCAAATGCACCGTTTTTTCTCTCGACCGAATAGGCAAGGGGGGACTTTATTGTAAGAAAAATCGGGTCATGGAGGGAGGACCGCTCACAAAAGTCAGCTGGTGTATCGTGTATATGTCAAATGCAATCTGGTTGTTCACGAGTTCACTTTTAAATTATCACAGATTTCAAAGGTGAACTAGGTTATATTCTATTTCCCAGTGAGGAACTATGATCTATGATTCTGCGGTTTTGTTTTTAGTGGTTTTTGGATTACTTTTGATAATATGTGTAGGTATTCATTTGTGGCCATTGTGATGTGAGGTTGTTGGTAGAATAGTGACAGCTGATATATAATGCACTTCCGGCCTAGTGAATGGCATTAATTACAGCCGCGTGCGATATTATCAACTTGCTAGGCCGGGCGAGACTCGATTAGGATTGGAGATGGGGAGAGGGAACAGGGAAAGGGGGGGGGACAATCATATTAGCCGTTCGCCAAGTTATCCCATTAGGCGGAATGGGCAGAGACCTCGCTTCAGAGTTTGTCTCCCACTCCGAAATGTAGACTGTGGGAATCTGACTTAGGGTGGGGGAAACGACAATCACATTGCAAAGAAGTAGCTTGGAACTCTTTGAAACTCTTGACTGCGGAAAACGCGCTTTAATCCTTTAATGACAATGACAATGGTGAATCTTTCGGAGAAAAAACAAACTACGAGTAGTTTAATCTTGCTGGTTTACTAGAACTAACAACAGTGGTTAGTTTCCTTTCGCGAACGTGGAGAAGTTTTGGCGTGACCACATTCACTTACTCAAGATTGTTGGGACTGTGAAGTGCGGTATTAGGCGGTAATCAGTGACATGTGAACGGAAGTGGAAAATTGCACACTTGTCCCTTGATGGGGAGAAAGCGGAATCAGTTGTAATTGCGTACATCAGCTCTTATTTCCGGGGGATGTATATTCAATTCATTCCTATTCCAATGGGAGAAAAACAATAAGTTTATGACTGGGGACATTCATCCCCTATGTTAAATAGTGAGTTCTCTGAGAGAATCCAACCAGAATTTGACATTAATTCTGTCCATACAGTTGTAAAATGAAAATTGTGACTATTCTACAAAAAGAACCTCGTTTTTAGATAACATACGTAAAACTTCGTAATTTTTTGTATGTCATTAAAGGAAGGAAATGTTTCCGGCTATTGGGTGAAGAGGAGCGCATTGTTTGGATTTCTTGACTATTCGGACAACTTTGTGGAACAGGGATTCTGGTTGTGTGTCGACTGAGAAGGCTCCCTTTCCGCATCGATATACTGGTATATTCCATTATGGGATGTGGCTTTGTGTGGCGGCGACTGCTCACAATGATTGCTCGCAACCCCCCTCCGCCTAGCCCTCGCACATCATTCCAATGTTCCTAGACAATGTGGCAACATGTCGGCCACCCATATGCCAGTCTTCTCGACATACACCAGCAAGGTCCGGCTACTACTATTACTGAAATTACTCGGTGAAGCTGTGTAGCTTCAAAAACGGGAAACTTTTCTTGAAACTTGATGAAAGCGCCCTTTTGTAGCAATTGCTCGAGTGTTCAGTGATGACTTCTATAAACTGCTTCTTGAGTTGACAGCAAGTTGACTTGGAATTACGCATTTTGAACCATTCGGTTGGTTATTGGTGTATGCTACAATGTTCTCCGTAGTTGCATCAAACCAGGCAAAATTTTTTATTGAGGCAGTTAGAGCTGAATTAGTATTTTGTTCTATCGTCCTTCGTGGTTCATTCAATCGGAACATTTGGTGGCTGTCTTATGCCCTGGGTTCTCAACTATTCAGCTACGCACGTTGAACGTATACTTTTTCGAACATTGCGTGCTACATCGGTTAAGAGTACGTGATTATCAGACGTTGTTTTCTGTGTTAAAGTAGAGAGTAAGTAGCTGCAAATCGCGTGCGCTCCAGTTTTTTTTGTGGCCAAGCCCGAGCCCCGCGGTTGCCATTGACAACTGTAAATGAACATGTATTCCGGGTGCTAGCCTCAATATCCAAGAGAAGATTATCCCAATCTGTTATTGTACAAGTGTTCCTTCTAATCTGACATTTCACAAAGTGCATTGGGTTAGTTGCTATATATAATTATTTTTGTTTTCGTCGAGGGAAATCTCGAACTCGAACCTTATCGCTGTGTAGTTTTAAAGTATGAGATTTGAAAAATAGGTTGTAGAAGTTAATACCACGCTGATTTGTGGTATTACTTTCATAGCAGGTACAGATATTGGTCAAAATTACGTGTGCTTGGGCTGCTGTTTCGAAAAGAAAATTTTTTTCGATGGGTGTTTTGCAATATTGTTTGTTATCCCACAATTTTCTTTATTTCTGAGAAATAGCAGTTCACAACATGTAAGTTCTTTGAAGGAAAGCTCTCATCGGGTCAGTGCTTGTATTTTCCAGTAGACGCATACTTTCACTTTGCAAATGCAAATAGTTTCGTTCAATGATCACATTTACGTGGCAACCGCAGTTGTTGACTCGTAACCGATTATGTATTCGCTGGGTGGTAAATATCGACCAATTTCGTGTAATATAATGAGGATTGGCTGGGTCGTTCGCGTGTGCCCATGTCTGTCGATATATCTAGGAAGTGGGGGAGGGCTGGGCAGAAAAATCATCGGCTCTACTCATTTCCTTCGCTCTTGTCCGGATATATGTAGGATATACGGGAGATGTGCCCTGTTAAACATATCTAGTTTCGCCTGATTTGATTGCGATTAGCCGGAGTGTGGATACTGGGAATATTCTACGGTTTCCTACGATTATCCACGTTTTTTTGACATTCCACATCATTGGCATGTGCAGCTCTAGTATAGGAAAGCGTACTGCGCTCATACACCAGCAAGGTTGTCCGAATAGTCAGAAAAGTTCGAAAAACGGACTACTTTTCAGCCGAAAAGATTGAAATCGGTCTACCTTTGATGAAACATCCTAAATTTTCACGCTTTCACATCTGAAAACGGATTACTTTTTGTCGCTTAGTCAGATCTTACTGGTGTATGACTGCGCTCGGAGTCGTTTTAAATGAATGAGTACTTGTGTAGTGTGGTTCGGTTGAGTTTCCTTGACATGGAAAAGGCGACAACATTGGAACTATAACTTTACGTTGCATTTTTTTTGGTGAAAATAAAAAGTCATAATGCAGAATGCTGATACAAAATCATCGGGTTTTCACGTATTTGGACGATGAGAAAAGAGTTATCTTTTCATCATTAAATTATGGGAGAAATTAGTAGATTGAAACAATTATACAAAAACACGATGCATGTATAAGCAAGCTCAAGTAATTGTTGATATAGGTAAGACTGCGCACTTTAATGTTCTTTTTCTAGAATAGTGACACCATACCGGTGTGTGGTGCTTCATATAGTGTGTTCTGAGGTCTTGTGAACTGTTCCATACTGTTAGTCGATTGCAGAGTCACATGACACATGTTCAAAACACAGCACAACCTCATTGGAATGATAACTTGGCGTGACTATTCAATTGACTCCTAGTCTAACCACCATGTTTGCAGGTTCTTCAGTATCGTCTTCGTCCGGCGGCGGCGTGGGCGCCAAACACCTTTCGGCCTCCGTCTCCGCCCTCTCCTCTCTGCCCGACCAACGACACAAGATGACCAAGAGCCCCAGCGATGAGTCACTCAGGTAGCCCATACAATACAATAATTTATTACGGTCATTGCGGAATCAGAGTTGGTACAGTTAGCCACAACAATATTTTCAAGTGTACTTACAGAAAATATAATTAATAAGCGTGTATCTATACAGAGCTCCACTCGTCCTTACAGTAAGCATACACCAGTAAGGATTGTCTAAGCGACAAAAATTAGTCCGTTATCAGATGTAAACAAGTGAAAATTTAAGATTTTTCATCAAAAGTAGACAGATTTTGATATTTTCGGCCAAAAAGTAGTCCTGTTTTCGAGTTGGACAACCTTGCTGGCGTATGACAGTAAGCAGTCTGGTATTCAGATCGCTGTTTGTGAAGAACGAACAAACTTTTGTAGAAAACATATTCTCGATAGTTTACATAAGAGTGAAGGACGTTCTGGAAAAATATTTCGAGAACGATTGGACATGCTAGCAGTTTCGTCATCCAAGCTACGAAATCTCTAGTTTTCCATAGGGTAGTAATTATTTTAGTTTCATGATAGGCTAATGGTTCAGTGTAGTTATTGTCGGCTGCGTAACTGATACAAATGTTCACTAGATGAGGCAGATTGTCAGCGCAGTTAGTCGCTTTCCTGTATTGTGCTTCTCACTTCTCTCGCTTCTACTCTCTCTCTCTCTCTCTCTCTCTCTCTCTCTCTCTCTCTCTCTCTCTCTCTCTCTCTCTCGCTCTCTCTCTCTCTCTCTCTTCTCTACTTCTTTTCTTCTCTCCCTACTAAATTTCTTCGTTGCAGGTCACACACATCTTCATCGGGTGGCAGTAATGGTGGCCACAATTCCAATAGTACTGGTAATAATTCAACTGGCGGTGGAAATAAGGTATGTAAATTGAAGAGCGATTCTAAGTGTCTCATCTCTCACGTCATCAATAAACAATAATATCTGAGTACATGAAACAACGCTGAACACGTTAATTGATGAGTGATGCTATAATTAACTGTAGCTTTTCTTTTGGAGCACACGATCAGGTTAGTACAATAAAAATCAAACATAACGTCTACACGACTACACGTTTGTAGACACTTTTTGATGTTGGACTGGTATGTTTCATAATTCGCTTTCTGATTTTTCTTATTTTTCTATGGCTAATCGGGCAACTTCACTGGAATTTCGCATTAATCGTTATTTTTCCAGGGTTTCAAGCCAGAGGACGCCATTCAAACGTTTGGATCTAAACTACTGCCATATGAACAGAGCGAGATATTCAACTATGTACGGGTTTTCTTTGTCGGATCTCAAGCTAAGAAGCGTGGCGGTGTGATTGGTGAGTCTTTCTTCCAATTCTGACAATGCTGTTGTTCTGAAGTTGGCGTTTGCACAGCATACGTCTTATGATCTCTCAAATGAATCATACGTTAAATTGGATTACGCAGACTCGTGGCTTGATTAAGACGAACGAAAGTAGTGTGTAGTGGTGACTCAGAATATGGATTAAGAGATATTACGACTAAGGCGAACTGTCAAATTCAACCCTTCTCTGGCATACTCACCTAAGTGTGCAGTTAACTCAAAGACTGTTTACATTTAAATTTCGAAGTATTCAATGTTATGAGCAAAATTATAGAATTTCAATCATTTTTATTCAAAAAGTGTGGCCTTTCAAAAAAATATTTTGTGTGGAATGAGTTGGGCCAACAATTCGTTCAGTTTCTGTGTTGCATATCGTTGTTGTTTTGTGAATTCTGTTGTTTGAAGGCGGTGCGAACAATTGTGGCTATGATGATGATACCGGTAGCTATCAGCTGGTAGCACACGACCATGTCGCCTACCGATACGAAGTTCTCAAGGTCATTGGCAAGGGCTCGTTTGGACAGGTTAGTATAAGTTTTAAGGTTATAATTTTAACAGAGTTCTAAGGTTATAATTTTAACAGAGTTTACATGTTTTTTTTTTCACAAAGCAACATCTTTAGTTTAAATGTATATTCGCAACGTTTGAATGATAGATGTGATATATTCGTTTCGTTTGTCTGTGCAAGTTACCGAGAGAAGGGGAATTGTGCTTTTCTATCGGCAGCTTCTTGATTTCCTTTACTATTATACATTTTTACAGTTCAAACTTTGCCCAATAGCTATGTTTCAAATGTTACTCTTAACCATAAACCGTGTATGCTCTTAACGTATCGGGGGACTGCAATTCACTTGTATGTATGATAGTTATGAATTTACTAATAATAATATAGCGTTCATTCGCATACACGTGTAACATAATAGAAAAAAAATAACGGGAACGTATGCTTGATTTTCTGTTATACGTTTTGTTTCCAGGTGATCAAAGCCTATGATCACAAGTACCAGCAATACGTGGCATTGAAGTTGGTGCGAAACGAGAAAAGGTTTCATCGCCAGGCGGACGAGGAGATTCGAATACTAGTGAGTCACAAAGAGATAGCTTCATGAACATTTCTGCCATTAGCCAGCTAGAAAAGCGAGAGAGCTTGGGGGTCAATAAGATCGCAGAGATAGCAGACAGTCCGAGATAGTCATCATCTCTTTGACCTGCACACTAGAGCCTGGGGCTCTTGCTTTACTTGCAGTATTTATCGCGCGCAGCGCGAAGCGCTGCGTGTGAGTTGTGTTTGGTTTGGCCATTGCGCACCCATTTTTGGCTTTCAAACCACAAAAGTCTTCAAATAAAATATTTTTTCGACATTTAAAAAGAGAGAGAGAGCTAGATATCTATTGAGTACATGTTGTCTGAAAAAATTAGGAAAATCGGTCAAGGTTGAAAAAAGTTATGCTGTCGTGTCGTTATGAAAATTTCCGTTGTCCCTCGTCGCTCGTCCCTCGTCGCTCGTCCCTCGTCGCTCGTCCCTCGTCCAATGTCCGCATAGAAAATTATTTTTTTAACTACTGGACCAATTCGGCTGAAATTTGGCACACATGTGTAAACCCCAAAGTTAGCGCGGCCCAAGAAGTTTGGTGATGTCACGTTTCGTTTGGCGCTTGGCGCGGGCGCCAATAGGCGCCAGTAGCAGGAAAATATGTGTTCCCATGGATGAAATGCTCCGAAATTTTGCACAGAGGTTAGATTAGTGAAACCCAGCCTTCTCTGGGAATTTGGTGTCATGGTTTATAATTGGCGCCAAACGCTGGCGCCCAGTGGCGCCAAATTAGAACAACGCCAGGCAAGTAGGGTAACGAGCGAAATGTTTCACAGATGTCCGAACTGTGAACATAGTTGACGAACACGGCTTGAATACCAACATTTCTTCGACATTCTGCGCCAATACGGTACTTTATCCGCCAAATGGCGCCAAAATTGAAAATAGGGTTTCTGAACCAAAAAACAGTCAGAAATTGTGCTAATTGGTCGAGGCCATTCATTCCAAGTTTTTTGTTACTAATTAGAGTAATTTATATTTGGCGCCAAACGCTGGCACCATTGGCGCCAAATTAGAACAACGCCATTCAAGTAAGGTAACGAGCGAAATGTTCCACAGATGTTCGAACTATGAACATAGTTAACGAATACGGCTTGGATAGCAACATTTCTTCGACATTCTGCGCCACAACGGTACTTTATCCGCCAATTGGCACCAAAATTGAAAATAGGGTTTCTGAACCAAAAAACAGTCAGAAATTGTGCTAATTGGTCGAGGCCATTCATTCCAAGTTTTTTGTTACTAATTAGAGTAATTTATATTTGGCGCCAAACGCTGGCGCCATTGGCGCCAAATTAGAACAACGCCAGGCAAGTAAGGTAACGAGCGAAATGTTCCACAGATGTCCAAACGATGAACATAGTTAACGAATACGGCTTGGGTACCAACATTTCTTCGACATTCTGCGCCACAACGGTACTTTATCCGCCAATTGGCACCAAAATTGAAAATAGGGTTTCTGAATCAAAAAACAGTCGGAAATTATGCTAATTGGTCGAGGCCATTCATTCCAAGTTATTTGTTACTAATTAGAGTAACATGTTCTGTATCTGGCGCCAATGGCTGGCGCCCGTTCGCGCCAATGGAGAAAATATTTTCTTACTGTAATGACGCAAATTTTTCACAATACTCAGATTTCAATTACCGAAGCGGAAAAAAGCTGTTTTTTAAATGTTTCAGGATCATATCGTTCGAAAACCTGGAACTTTCAGATATCAGGATGTTTTATAGTCACCACTATTCAAAAATCGTTTTTCTAAGTCAACTCTAGAAGTGGTTGTACTAGTACAACTAGCAAAAAGAGAACAATTCGTAAAAAGTGGGGGGACCAGGAAGTGTGTGAGTTCTGTTCGGTTTCACCGTTTTCTGCAAAAAGTGAACAATACGATGTTGTGAATGAGTGAGCAACAAAAAAAGAAAAATACATTTGTTTGCACAACGATTCACAAGAAACAGAATATACAAAGTATAACTTGAACGTAAAAGTGCATAGTGGTTTTCCCTAAGAACGTTGTGAATAGTTGTGCAAACAAATGTATTGTTCTTTTTTTGTTGCTCACTCATTCACAACATCGTATTGTTCACTTTTTGCAGAAAACGGTGAAACCGAACAGAACTCACACACTTCCTGGTCCCCCCACTTTTTACGAATCTACAATTGGTTTATTTTGTCTCTCAGCTGCTCTCTGTATCTCTGCTACTTTCATCAAACGTAATATATCTTGCGTCTTGCAGTAGCATTAGCATTTATTGATGACGAATTATTCATGCTTCGTGGTAGTTTTCAATAATGAGCGACGAATAGTGTTCGTTTCATGTGACACATCATATAATTAGTCATATAATCCGCGGTCCCGGGACTGAAAACTCTGGGAATCTCGGAAAGATAGAGGACTCAGGACATTACGATAAAAAGAGTTTCACAGGGTTTTAATGTTTTTTTTTGCTAAAAATTATGAAGTTCGATGCCTTCAAATCGCACACCTAGTTGTTTATCCAAAATCCAAGAATATCTCCTTATATACGTGGTCACAATAATATAATGTGTTCGCTGAACTGAATGCGAAAATGCTATACACAAAGTATAAAAGTTTTGATTAAGTTTTATTTATAATCAACTTCACAGGGTTCGGGAATTTGTGGCATCTAACCGCTAATTGCTTAACTATCAGCACGCTATCAGCCGTACCAGGGTGCAAGTAGCGAGCAAGTAGCCGCGCATAACAATGCATTCCGCCGAGTTGATTTAAATCATTCTATTATTCACCAGAAGATGTTTTTCTCCAAAATAGTTTTTGTTTATCTAAATAATATACATATCTGATATACATATTATCTTCGCTACTGTAAAAGTACCTCAAACTTGGGTAATTAAACCGAATTGATCTGGGTTTTGTGAGACCTACTGCGCAGATCCGTATATAATTCGGGTTTCGAAGTTTTTTATAATCATCAGAAAAACTTTCCACCGTAAAGTTCAGGTTGGATGCAACTGGATATGTGATTACAAAAACAAACTTACTCTGTGGACATGAATGTCGAGTGGGTAGCTACTAAAGATCTTGCAAATATAATTCAGGTTGAGGAGGTTATCCAAAATTTGGGTGTTATTATTGAACTGTTATCTGGTATAACCATATTAACTTTTCATGCAACTCTGTATGAATCGCTGTAATGTGCCTGCAATCAGCTCCTTTTGCGCAGCAAAGTGCGGCTCATAATAAACGCCGCTAGTCGCGGCGTCTATCGGCTGAACGCAGCGCTTATTATATGCGGCTATTTGCGTCCCGAAGCCTGTGTTGAAGTTATTCCAACTTTCCATGTTTCCAGGATCATTTGCGTCGCCAGGACGCTGACGGAACGCACAACATCATTCACATGCTCGACTATTTCACGTTCCGAAACCACAAGTGCATCACGTTTGAGCTGCTCAACATCAACCTCTACGAGCTGATCAAGAAGAACAAGTTCCAGGGATTCAGTCTGATGGTGAGCAAGAATTAACGTTGGATTCCTGTTTTATACTGTTTTCATCAGATTCAGATTTCTATCACTTTGGGGTTCGGGTTCTGGTAAGAGATGTCTGTAATTTAAGATTTGTAATGAACACTTCCACTGGAAATAGAAGAATTGGTCACAGATCTTACTAACAGGTTACTTTTTAAAAAGTTTGTTATTAAGTTTGAATCTGTAATCTGTTTGTTTTCAAAGAATCACTGAGAGTACTCTCCAGTTCGATACTTGATCAATTATTCGCAGCTATTAGTTTACATTATTCTAGAACATAAAAATAGCAATATCGTTTGGTGGCAATTTTTGAATGAATCACACGTGGCTTATTTGACATTTTTATTCTTTCAGCTGGTCCGGAAATTCGCCTATTCGATGCTGCTTTGTTTGGACCTCTTGAATAAGAATCGTCTGATTCATTGTGACCTGAAACCCGAAAATGTTCTGTTGAAACAACAGGGGAGGAGTGGAATCAAGGTTGGTTTTCAATAGTTGACAACTTTTGTTGTTTGGTTGTTTTATTGAGGTGGTTTTTTATGTTAGAATTATCATGATTGTTCAAGTGTTGTAGGTTGTAGGCATATCTAATTAGTGGTGAGTAGTTTTTGAATACGATCAAACGTTGCAAGGGAGATGCAGGAAAGTAGGACATAAAACTTTAGCCGACTTCACCAAACTAAAGCTGTCATTTAATAACTTTCATTAACTAATTTTTTTCAAGGTTATCGATTATGGATCGTCTTGTTTCGATGACCAGAGGATATACACCTACATTCAATCCCGCTTCTATCGAGCACCCGAAGGTACTTCATCAGAGTTCTGTAACTGAGTGGTTCTCGTCATTAAATTTTTCTAATCTTCTTTCTACCTCTCTACTCCTCTTTCTCGCTCTCTCTCTCACTCTCTCGCTCTTCCCCTGCGTTTCTCGCTCTCTCTTCTCTAATTTGTTAGTCAGGTTATTCATCTAATTTTCCACATGAAACTGGCTGTTTACCCGTTTCCTTCGTGTCGTATCTTGAGTAGTAATATCTCCCCCATTGCAGTTATCCTGGGCGCCAAGTATGGCATGCCAATCGATATGTGGTCTCTCGGATGTATTCTCGCCGAGTTGTTGACAGGTTATCCGCTATTGCCGGGCGAGGACGAGAATGATCAGGTACTCCATTGTTCTCGCATAATAGGCAGTAATAGACGACACTAGATGTACACAGTGGTCGGTCTTGGTGAAGGGGGTATTTTGCGAACCGTCGTACACGTTTGGTTAGTCACACGTGTGACTAGCATTCAAAAATGATTCCATTTTTCGATTTAAAAACCGGACGTTTCATGGTGTTCGGTGAAAAGGTTTACATTTACATGTTCGGTTTTTTGAGTTTCCTGAAAATCTTTTCAATTCGTATTAAGTTTTATCTATTTAAAGACGGATTTGTTTTTTTTAGTTATTTTATATTTTATCCGTTTAGCTTGCCCTGATCATCGAACTTCTCGGCATGCCACCCACCAAGTGCCTGGATCAGGCTAAGCGGGCGCGCACCTTCATTTCCTCAAAGGTTGGTGATGTTACTGTTCATAGACAGTCTCCTGCATAGGTTTTCAGTTCTCGTACTAGAGTACACTGACATAAGAGTGTAGTAGGCAGGGCGAATTCACTGGAGAACCGGGTCCTTCCCGAAGCAAACCGCGAACCGGTCACTGGAGAACCGAATCAACTGAACCGAACCGACTTTTGAACCGACCGGTTCTCCAGTGAATGCTTCGAACCGAACCGACATTTATCATGAGTTGAACAAGCAAAGACAAGGTAAAATGACTCTATCCCGGTTCGGTTCGAAGCATTCACTGGAGAACCGGTCGGTTCAAAAGTCAGTTCGGTCGGTTCGGTTCTCCAGTGACTGGTTCGCGATTCGGTTCGGAAAGGGCCAGTAGGTAGTGGTGGATCTTCAATACCATGTAGCTTATCATAACTTCCAGAACGTACTGTTTAGTTAAGGACATACAAAAATTTACTTTTCCGTTTGAGTCTGAACCAAAAAGCATATAACAGTTGTGTACTGTCGCTCATCGTTTGACTATTCAGGGATATCCCCGATATTGCACGGCCACCTCAATGCCAGATGGCTCGATTGTGTTGACGGGGGCCCGGTCGAAACGGGGCAAGATGAGAGGACCCCCCGGCTCACGAACATGGAACTCGGCTCTCAAAAACATGGTGGGTCAATGGATTGCATCAACCTTCACCCAGCTAGCAGCATAGTTGTGTATGGTAAAAACATACGTGTTTCGCGGTGTTCACACAGGGGCTAATAGGTTGGGTGATCGAACGGAGATTTAGCAGAAAATTAGTCTCACATAAATTACGAAAGCACATCGCCCAAAAGTGAGAACGGCAACTGTAGGTTCTCTTTGTACGATGTTCAGTTTTTACGATGAATAGATAAATACACGTTCTCACTCTGTAGCTGAGTCCGTTAAGTCAAAGTTTGATACGACGGACTGCTAACGGTAAATCGAATAATCTACTTCAGTGTTATGTGTTATGCTTTCTTAGACAGTATTATTAATGTACTTTTGTTGTCGTTGCAGGGCGATGATCTGTTCATCGATTTCCTGAAGCGGTGTCTGGACTGGGACCCGGAGACGCGAATCACCCCCTCGCAGGCGATGAAGCACCAGTGGCTGAGGCGGCGACTCCCGAACCCACCCCGTCGAGAGGAAGTCGATTCTGATTGTGGGTCAAAGTACATAGATCGAAGTAGATGGTTGCGCTAGTGTTGAGCTCTCTGAACTAGGCCATGTGAATAATGTTATGAAGTTTTATGCGCATAGGTTACAGAACAAAGAAGTAAAAAAAAACTAACTATTGAAGGTATAACAATATTCTATAGCGAAACTTATCCCAAAGTATTGTATGTTAAATGTACAACCTACTTACAAGGGAGCGTTGATCAGACTAGAAAGTACAAAAAAGTCGTGACGAGCATGAGTTTTGGCTAGTGAACATAGATCAAAGTAGATAATTGTGACAGTGTTGTGCTCTGTGAACTTTCCGATGTGTAGCGTATTTGATGTGTTCGAGTGATTTTTCAACTTTCCTGTCTAATATTTCGAGACTAGACTTTTCGCTCAGAAAACGGTGTACTAAAAAACCGAAAAACTCTCAATTTGGGACTATCAACTTGTTTTTGCTGACCTGGCAGACTCCATAACTCCCATGATCTCTCTGCCTTCCAGCCTCCGCCATGATGTCGAGTTCTACGAGTGCTCTGCGAGCGGTGAGCAACGCCAACTCGTTCGCCCCCCAGAAACTGGCCCATATTCTCTCGTAGAAACGGTCCCGAATGGAATGTGTGTGGTTATGTGTCGACACTGGTTACCAAGTCTATCCTTTTGTGCATAATTTCTACGTGTGAGCGATTGCACACTAATTTATTGATTAATATGTTATTATTTTGATGATGATGTTGTCGTATTGATTGATTCTCCATACTCGTGCTTTCCTCTGGTAGTCTCTCCCTCTCCCCATTATGTGGAGTTTTCTTCCGTTTCTAGGGTCTTCGAAGCTGCTTCGAATTAGCGCCTGATTCCATATTATACTCGAAGGCATGTCACCCCCATTACGCACTTCCTCTGTGAGCGAAACGACAGTATTCTAGACGATTTTCGGAAAAGTGGACTATTATGTCGTTTTTTCATAGAGTGAGAGCAGTGTTCTTAGAGCTTTGGTTGAGCTCAACTACATTGTATTATTATTATAATTTGGCTGTTTAGTCGGCTGTACATATGAAATTGGAGCAGTTCAGGATGCGCGATAAGTCAGTTTTCCCCCCGCGAATACGCTAGCCACTGTTGTGCGTTAACAAGAGCGAACCCTTAATAACGTGCTCTTTAGGTGGAAATACTGAGAGACAAACGTAGTAGTTCACACACGTATTTTCACGTAAGACAGTGTTGCGGGACGAGTTGTTTTCTTCTTATTTTGACTATTTAGTGATAGATTAGGCAATGTAGAAGGACCGCCGTGCCACTGCAAGGGGCGTTTGGCGGTTCTTCTTTATCCGGGATCAATCCACCCCCCCCCCCTCTTTCATTCAATCATCTCAACTCATGACTTTTCTCTGTTTGTATAGTCTTGATTTTCGTGCTACTTTTCATTTTGTATCGAATGTTGAATTGACTCCATTAATACGGTAATTATCAATTTACTATATCTTCTCTTTGCTGTCCTAGTACTTTCTCGGATTTGTGAACATAATTAAATAAAGGTTGAGCCCTAAAATCTTCTTTTTTGGTACATTGAATATAAAAGCTAATATGATAATTTCTAGAATGATTTTCAGAGTAAACGATTTATTTTGAGCCATTCAGGAACAATCACAAATGTGCAAAGTATCACAAATCGCTCTCTATCAACCTCAAACCTCAAGACAAACACTGCAATTTTACCATTACTTATTTGTTGAACGGAACGTTATAGTCTCACAGTTTACCAACAAAGACAGTGAATTACCCATACTAACCCACAAAAACCACGTATAACGAGAACGGAAACCTAGAAACCCCTGCTCATATTAGTATAAGTGAGTTGGGGATGTTCATGCTTGATAGTCCACGCCTAAACGGTTCCAGCTAAAAGTGATGCTTTCCTGTACAAGCCTAATTTTTTTGAGCCAAATCGTCAACCACTCCTCCTTCATGGCGAGAATATCGCGATCATAAGCAAGTGTCGGAGATGTTATCAGTAAGGGTTTTGTCGGAGGAAACGGAAGAAACCGGCTGCAGTTCGTGTTGTTCCGTCTCCGTTTCTTCCTGACCGGTGAGACTTCGCAGACGGCGACGGAGTTCGGCTCCCTTTCGGGCCTTGGCTCGCCAACGGAGCATTAACATCATCAGGGCCGTGGCCTGTCTGAAATTGTGCACGATCAAATTATAACTGTGTTCGATCAAACTACATTTGTGATGGCTTACTAATTGGCAAGAAACTATGTGAGCTCTGCCCAATCAATTTTTTCCTGGTGTATTCATTGTGAAAATGAAACCAAACTCACTGTGCATTCATTGTCTTCTCCTCGATGTATCTCATGATGTTGAGACCGGCCAGTCCGTGTTCCCTTAGGTCTGCACCCATTTCCTCCTCGTATTGCGACAGACGAAGGCCCATCGGCGAATGCTGCAGACTCTTCAATCGATAATATTGTGATATTGATTATTTATAATTATTGATTTCCGATACAAACAAGATCCGATCTATATTGACCCTTCAACCGATAAGATTTGATATTGGCGTATTCTCAAACGTTGAATTTTGATCAGTTCATGGCTTTCGACTATATTGCATTAGTCTTCATTTTGGGATCAGACTTTTCTACACGATTGTCTCGGAATGAAGCTCATCGTTATAACTCCAAGGTTATTCATGTTTTCGAGATCTTAAATAAGTGTGGCCAAGTTGGCAGAATCGATGAACTATTATGGACATCCTGTTTCGTATTCCAAATTTTTCAATGTATCACACATGAGTTAAGTGAACTGAAAACAACAAGTGTGTTTTTCACTCAGTTGGAAAAAAGTCAATGACCAATATATATATACTACTGCGAAGAAGGGGACTATAATTTTCTATCTTTTCAACTATGACTATATAACTACAATTTATTCATGTTTTTACGCTGACTACAATACAAGAATTTATTATGTTTTCATTCCGAATACAAAACAAAACGCATATCTTTCATGTTTCACTTCGTCCTGGTGGTCCAAAAAAATCTTTGTGTGTGTATGTATAAAAGCGAAAACAACGCTGGTTTGAAGCTGACAGTAAAATATAAAGTGTAGAGTCTAGTTATGGAGGTGGGGGTTTCAGTAACAACCTACATGAACACAAATATATAGTTCCGGTCATTCCCACTGAGACTTTGGCAGCGTGCCAATGAATTTTCCGGGCTCTTTTTCACCAGTTTGGTGTTGTTCAAAAATCTGTAATTTTCTGTCATCGGTTGTTCAGTTTTACAAGAACACCTAAACAAAGAAGTTTCTGGACTACTCATGTTTGCTCTGAGAAATGCTCATCCGAAAATCTTGGCCTAATGCCAAGGAGTCTCAGTGAGAATGAAACGAACTATATGATGTTACGTATGAATAAGAGCACAAGAATGTTTCAAACAACCCACATATAATAATATGAACACGCAGACGGCTGTGAAAGCTGATATTATGAGAATAGCGGAAACTTGTCGTCCCAGCAAACTGAGGCCACCGCCGTAAAAGACACCGGATAGCTCCTTCATGTTGGTTACCTGGAAAATGCTCGAGGCCATATTCAGAAGTATTCCGACTGGCCGATACCAACCTGTGTCTTCTTGAATAATCGTTGTTTTACTGAATATGTCCCGTCTAATATTAGTCTCGCAAAAAAGGTCAACTACATGTTGGTACCAGTTACAATAAAAATCATAATGATAATAATCATACCACCATCCAAAAGTCCTAGTGACACAATTATATTTTGTTCAAATAAAATAACCTAATAATGATACTAATAATAATAATAATAATAATAAACATACCACCATCCAAAAGTCCTAGTGACACAGTTATGTTTTGTTCAAACATAATAATAATAATAATAATAATAATAATAATAAATAATAATAATAATAATAATAATAATAATAATAATAATAGTAATAATAATAAATATTGAATAAATATATTGAATATTGAATAATAAATATTATTATTATTGTTATTATTATTATTATTGTTATTATTATTATTATTATTATTATTATTATTATTATTATTATTATTATTGTTATTATTATTATTATTGTTATTATTATTATTATTATTATTATTATTTATTATTATTACTATTATTATTATTATTATTATTCATTATTATTATTACTATTATTATTATTATTATTATTATTATTATTATTATTATTATTATTATTATTATTATTATTATTATTATTATTATTATTATTATTATTATTATTGTTATTATTATTATTATTGTTATTATTATTATTATTATTATTATTATTATTATTATTATTACTATTATTATTATTATTATTATTATTATTATTATTATTATTATTATTATTATTATATTATTATTATTATTATTATTATTATTATTATTATTATTATTATTATTATTATTATTATTATTATATTATTATTATTATTATTATTATTATTATTATTATTATTATTATTATTATTATTATTATTATTATTATTATTATTATTATTATGATATATCAGTTTTATCTTTGTTTTTTCGAGGGTCAGTCTTTTCTACTCGGGAACACCGTTTTCATAGCAATTCTCCTTGGTGTACTGCGACCACACATAAAGTTCCCTCTTCCGTTCCGCGAGTTTTGAAACAAAACCGCAAAAGCTAAATGTTTCTTCTCTTTTTTACCGAGTTCAAGACAAAACTTAACTGTTAAATGTTGTCCCCTTTTGATACTGTACCCGATTAAAGCTCACATTCCGTTCAACGCCTGTTAAAACAGGATCAACGCGCCTGGTGAGGATCATATTTTATCTATGTTTTGCTCTGGACACAATTTCTCTTAGTAGAAATGCTTACCGAGTGAACAGGGAGGGCGTGTCTTTCATTGAGAAAGAGGCCCGGAGAGAGCATTCCCCATATCGCACCGATCATGTGAACCGGAATTACACCAACCGGGTCGTCGATCTGAACGAACGAATCACACGTGAATCACACGTGATCGGAGGCATAACACGTGATCGAAGTCACGTGAAAGTATTTTCAACCATGTATGACGTGTTTCAGATATCAAACCTTCAATGTATCGTTTAAAATTGCTGTGAATCCAACGCAAACAAATATGTAAGGATTTTATATAGCTCTCAAATGTTTACGTGTTTCCAGTGTTACGCTTTTACGTGTTTTACGTGAATTATTCCATTTGTTACACGTACCTTTGCAAATTCGAGTATCGGATAGGTGATGAGTGCCAGTGCAGATCCAATCGCACCGACCACAGTGGCTTGCCATGGGGTGAAGAACAGACATCCAGCTGGAATTAGAGGTTTTTTTCTGGGGGTTTTCACGCGAAACTTGGATTTTCACGAGAATAGTGGGTGGTTTGTCACTTTTTAACGCATTTCCAGTAACAGATGACGGTTCTGTGTGTTTAGGACAACACCTCATGAACTGCTCAATGAGACCTTCTTTATTGCTATGCTACCACATTGAAATCCGGTAGGTAATTTCTGAGATACTATGATCATGAGTTTAATCTAGAGTACGTATACTACTGTCTTTTTGGTGAACTATTTTGCGATACTCGTATTCTAGCCCGATGTGAGCTGCAGAGGGACACTGTATGTTGGTGAGACGCGGGTGGTAATAGATAGAACGCGATAGCTATTAAAATGAGATGTTCCACCTGTGCTTGATACAAGAGAGGCCAGTACTCCATCGATCATCATATCCACTTGAATTTTTCGAGTAGTGAACTGGAACGGAAGTTGTGTCAAAGGGGACCGGAACACAACTTGAGCAGAGGTTTTGTTTCGGGCTGCTTTCAACTGTATTGAGATCAGGAAGCACAAAGCTCGTATATTAGTTTTATCAGCTCACGTGACATTCACATGACCATGCCGCGCGACACGCAACGCGGTCAGTCAAAAGTAGGATACAGCAGCTTTACGAGAAACGCATGCACTCCGCTCTCCTTCGAAGTGAAACCCAAAATCAGATAGTCCGTAGTGTCGTCAATACATATTTCCAGCTGTTTTGTTTTGAAATCAAAAAAAGAACGGTTCCAGTTCATAGTAAGTTCTCTCTCGTCAAACGGCTGATTACATTGCAACTGGTAATCAAGAGACGCATATATGATACATTTCAATAGAGAATAGTATTAAAAATCATCAGGCTACTGCTCCGTAGATTACACAACACTAACCACGACACACATTATTTCAGTGTCTCTAGATTACAAAATTACTTACCTGAGTAATGCAGAGAGAAACGATACCACCTCCTGCAGAGGCCAAAATAGTACCCACAGCCGATCTGAAGAACTCATTGCAAACATCATAGTTAATTTCAACAGCACTGCAGGATGATGTTCTACGTCAGCCAACGCCATGACCATGTACGACGTAGAACAGATCAGAACGTGTACACTGTAGTATATTCACAGTTTACGTTAACTTGTTTACGTTTAATTCTGTACAGTTCGGACGCCAGATATCGCACGCAGCGCAGATTTGTTGTTGATCACAACACTACTTCCAAAGGGGGTTTCATGCCATTTTCTCAAAAACTCTTGAACGGATAGCTTCCAACTGACAAATGTCTATTGTTTTGAGAAGGTTTTATTGAAAATTATTCAAACCCACCGTATGCCTTCCGTCCACTGTCGTTCGGAAACGGCGTAGTTGGAAGCGGTGTTGAAGGCCAGCCAACCCCACCAAATCATCGTGAATCCTGGAACATGTTTATAACCAAATAGTTAAAACGTTTTATATTTGTTGAAAGGTCAATGACAGATCCAGACCGGTCCCTCTTTTACCATCGCAATTTATTAAGAAACATCGTACCGTCCTCTATCAAACGTAAACAGATGTGAGCTCAGTTTTGTGGTGCGAGCCAATTAGTGGGTTACTCGTTGAGAAACTTACCGAGAATCGCTTTTGTGGGGTCACTGATCTCCTTTCGACCTTTTTGTGTGAACCTATTTCTGCGAGGACCGACATACAGAGTGGCCACCAGGCCCGAGATTCCACCCACGAGGTGAACCTGTGAAAGATTAATGAGATCATAGATAAAATACCCCGTCCAAATGGCGCTGACCCAAGCTTATTTTTGCTTGTTTTCAGAAACTTGAACTCATTTTCGAAACTGTTTGAAACACGAAAAAGTAGAGAAATGACTTTTGCAGAGTTGAACTGCCCAATTTTAAGCTCACGCACGTTCGCTTTAGTTGCGTTGTCATTGAACTTTTTTTTCCTATGACTGAGGTAAAGAAGTACAGAATGGAACATTCGAACCCAACATGTATATTTTCAATTTTTTGCTTTAAGAGCATAGAATGGAAAGCTCAGACAATTCAAGATACTTCCCATCCGAGATTGCAATTTGCCCGTCCAAGAAAAAATACCAGAGGCCGTATGCATTAAACATCCAGGGCCGGGTTGGGATGCTTTCCCGAGCTATTTCCCGGCCAATTCAGCTCGGGATAGCATCCAAACCCGCCCCGGGATGTTTCATGCATACGGCCTCAGGTTCTTATTGAATAAGTCGATTACTAGTGTCCAAAATATGCTGGGCTCATACTCCCAGTCAGAATGCGAAACGCGCAAAACACTGATTGTTTCTTCCCTTCAATCAATACCTATAGTTTGCACGTTGTCTCTCATATTCCGGGGTTCAGAGTGTGAACGCTGACTTACCGGACTGCAACCGGCCGAATCGACTACGCCCCACGTCCGGAACATGCCCGATTCCGCCCACACCCAATGAGCAGCCACCGAATGCACCAGGGTTATCAGAAAGGCTATGAAACAGTGCGACTTCAGGTGAATTCGCTCCGAGAGACCGGCTGAAAATTCATTTATAGATATATTTTATTAGATTGTTTACTCTTCTATTGTTTCTTTTTTTCCGTTTTTGTTCAGGTGTTGTGAATGTTTCGACGTGCAGATCACAGAAAAAAACCTATGATTCGATCGATCAGATGAGAAAACTACAAAACGTGACCAAAGTTTTACAAAATTCAATACTAACCCGAAACGATAGTAGATGTCGTGGTTGCGAAACTCATTTGAAACAAGAAGAGCGCATACGACTTTCCTTTCTGAAAAACAAACTTTAAACTTCGTTCAACCACTCAGTTGTAGACAAAACCCACACATGAGATTCTTATCTATTTTCTACTAATGAGCTCGAGCCAATCAAATCAAATCAAATATTTATTACACAGTGTGTAATAACGGAACGAAAGTGTGAAACGTGAAAGATTGCCAAAAAGGAGAATGGTGAAAATAATTAATGAAAAGAATTGATAAACATGGAAGAAAAATATAATAATACTGTATGAACTCAGTACTAAAGCGATTGTTATGACATAGCTACCGTATCAGTACCACAACCGCTGGGCTGTATTTCGAGACTGTATATATTTGTTGAATTGAAGAGGTATGTCTTCACTGGGAATGATTAAAATATTACTACCTATCCCTACACTTCTCATGATTGATATATATATATTTGTAGTTCCTACCACCACCTAAGTTTCTTAGAGTTGATATATATTTGTAGTTTCTATCTCCACCTAAGATTTTAATAGTTGATATAGATTTGTAGTTCCTACCACCACCTAAGTAGAGTTGATATAGATTTGTAGTTCCTACCACCACCTAAGTAGAGTTGATATAGATTTGTAGTTCCTACCACCACCTAAGTAGAGTTGATATATATTTGTAGTTTCTACCTGCCGACAACCGAACATTTGGCAGGCTTTGAAGCTTGCCAATACACTAACTGAGCCCGAAATATTTTGAATTACCAAACGATGCACACAAGACAAATTGGAATATACAGCAGGCTGCTGTCATTTACTCACTAATGAGCACAAATTGTTAGCAAAGTGATAAAGTGCTTTGATGTGTTGGTAGTTGTATTTTATGTCGAAGAATCTTGGTACAAACCAGAAATAATAACTAACCACACGTGCCAACGATTGCTCGCCATGCGTTCTTTCTGGATCAAAAAAGAAGTTGCCAAATCCCAGATAGGGGTTCAAAAAATAATCGCCGAACGTGAAGCCAAATCCCAGCATCCAGTAGGCAAGACCTGCAAAAAAACCACTTTAAGTAGAGATTATATATAAAAAAATCAGTGAGGCACCAGTGAATTTCACTAAAATTGAATGAGGAGGAGCTTAGGTTATGGTATGTATGTTCCCGCCCTTGAAAAAACCTTATTGTGTATAAACTACGAATTGTTACGATTTTGATTTGAAATTTGGCTGAGAAAAAAAATTCGACACAACTCACCTCCAAAAATCATATCAAAAATGTTTTTGATCATCACGTTGACCTCGTCTTTCGATGCGACTCTACCCGACTCAAGAAGACCGAAACCTGTACAAATCTGATTGTTTTTTTTACAGAGACCGTGAAAAACTCTTTGCCAGAACGAAGATTTCACTACCACATTTTCATAACTACCTATGTTCAGTCTATATTCGAGTTATAATCGTCGCCAAATGAAAGGCGGAAGGATACTGTTTATCTCACTTTCAGCTTTGTACGTACACAGGTCTTCCATTCGAAAGCTTGTCAGTTATGTGCACTTATAGCGCAGTGGGTAGCGCCCTGCTACGGATGTTTTGCTGGCAGGTTCGATTCCGACGGAAAACAGAAATGTAAACATTTGGCACCCACTATAACGAAGAGTACATCTAGGATTGGTACATGATTGAGCACATATCATCACAGGAGGTGCATTTTTTCACCTCTTCAATCATGAGAGGTTCACGTGATGTACACAGAATAACCGCTCTAAATCCCTACCCTTCACCCAACCTTCAATTATATGGCACAGCACAAGTATCAAGATAGGTTGTACTGACTATCGTTGCCGAAAAATGAAAACTTTCCAATGGAGTGCAAGAAAACTACTTGAAAGTCATCTTCGGAAGACAATTTTTTGTAGGATCAGGCTTTTAATGATCAATAAAAAGTTAACTATTTCCAATTTCTTTTTCTAAAGCTAAACGATTTCTTTAAATGGTTTAAGTTATTGTTTTCCATCTACTACGTGTTTTCACCAACCGGCAGTCATTGTGAAAATGGTGAAGCTGGACGCAATCATCCATACACAATCGTCCTGGTAATGGGTTTCTTCCTGTTCATCAGTAATCACCATTCTTGCTGGTTCTCCCGAAACAACAAACTCGCTTTGCTACAAAGAGGAGAAAGAAGTGGAAACCAATTTACCGGGGCGAAATATTTATATAGCCGGTTTTTTGTAACTATTTTTCACAGGTGAAGTAGGTAAACCCGAAATTCGCACTTCACAAGTCATAACTGAACGCAGAGCTAGTGAAAACAAAGAATGACATATAGTTATGGTGAATATAGTGAAAGAATATTTCGCAAATTGTAAAATGTAATCGTAATCGGCTAACTATAATAATGGACGTCTCGTTTATGAAAAACCGAATCGGAGTTCGTGAAATTGACGTAATGAATATAGCAACAGGTTCGACAATCATGGTTCGAGCACACGTGAGTCCCTTTCGTCCAGTTAGTAATGAATAATGGATAACTGTTCAATTAGGTGGAAAGATGTTCAATATTGGTCATACAATTGAAACACCCAACCTAATAATTTTAAATATGGTTGAAAGTAGAAAGTGGAAAAAGGTTTTGTGATAAATGGTTCGAACTTGCTGTGACCGGGCTCTATCATTCTGAAATGTTACTAAACAAAACAAACCAGAATGAAACTTATGCTCTAGTATCGAATGCATTTACTCTGGGGGTTGATGTGACGTCGGTCTCATTTTTACATACTACTAGTGAAACCCATAGTCACTTGAAACTGAAACGTGTTAAATGTTATTACATGCGATGCTAACGTAGGTTTTCAGGTGTAAATTTACGTTTTTCGTCATTGCACCAGTAAACGAACAAAAAATTGAAACTATCCTGCTAAGTGAAAACTAAATTTATGGCCATCGCGAACCGGCGGTTTATTCAATTTCGTTTCTATGGTAACGAACAGAGTTAGAAAGGAGATTAAGTGTGCAATATGGTGCTAGACGAGAAGAAAACTTCTGTTTCGAGAAATGATTCACAAAATTTATTTTGTTTCCCTGCAAGACCCATTTTGCTTCTGAACAGCGAAATCGATGCGCTAGCAATTACATCTGTAGGATATGTAGTTGTTGAATTGTTTCGGAACGGTTATCCTTATCACATGTATCCAGACTTTTCTTATAATGTCCATATTGTTCATATTAGAATAAAAAATTCGAACAGTCTGTGTGTTGACTTGAGAAAAAAACGTTATTCGAGTGTTCAACCGCGAACGGTTGGTAATCGATAACTCGATTACTCGAACTCAAAACTTTGAACTCGATTAACCACTCTGTGTCTTTTGAATGACACGCTAGTCTGCGAGGTCTTGTCACAAATTATAAGTACAAAACAAGATTGTAATATTTATTACACGTGTCAATTCTTGAAATCCCACGGATGAAAGTGGTTATCGATTGCAAAAACGGGGCAGTTGAGGCCTCCTTTTTGCCATTTCAATGTGTTCGACCGAGATGCGACCTGGGAAAAGGTGTTAAAACGAAGATATTATGATAATCAGTAAAAATATAGCTAACAACTGAATAGAACCCTTGTAAGCAAACACAGTTTATCAATATTTCGGAGGTTGACGGTATCACCGTGGAATCATTTGCGCCATGACGGTAGCAAAACTAGAGAGCGTAAACGTCTCACTTCCACTTTCTCATCAAAGCTTCAACTGGTATGCCCATTCTATATTTTTCACGAATCCATGAGCACTACTGAGGCTGATAATTCGTTGCAATGTGTACTCGACAAATTAACGAGACGTCATACCTGATTATCGCGTAGTGGCTCCAAACTGTTGGATCCAAACCACGGAAGCAGAGTCTTATACTCGAAAAGAAGAACAATTAGTACGTCGAAAATAACACGTACACACCTGGAACATAGACAAGATCCGACACTAGGAATAGTGAGACTTTTAAAAGCAAAGTTCTATTTGTTGGAAAAGATTGCAGTTTTACCATTATTCAACACAAACTTATACAACATTCTCTCTCGACACGACAAGTGGTTGATGTATTTTATCGATTGCTTTGATTCATTCACATTTATATGCACGCACAGAGTGCAGTAAAGATAAACACGTGACAGAAAATTATGAAGGAGCACTATTCACTCGGAGCGAACCCACTCTTCTTGACCTTCGTCTGAGAGAGAAAGCATGTTTACTTCTCTTGAGACTAGTTACCATGATCGTATGAAATTCTCCACATGATACTCACCAAAGTAAAACCGCACCTCCTGCTATCAGCTCGAGGCGAATAACCGCGTCAATATACTGAAAAAAATTCCTTCGGAAAAATATGGGTTTTTACACAAATTGTAATTTTGTTTACTCTCGTCCATAAAGGGTTTGGGTGGTGACAAGATCAGTAAGTAATATTGACTCGCCCCATTTGACTAAAGACCATACACCAGAAATAGAGTTTTACCGTTTGACCATCATTTTTGATGGAGGTTTTGAATTCCACGTAGCGTTGAACTCATTAAAATTTGGAATCTCTCTCCAGATTCGGTTGAGTGGGCAAAATCTGAGGTACTTTGCTGAACTCGAGTTGGTCACGAATGTTTACTGAAACGCTCGCTCTTTGGAATCGGACCACGCGTGCAAACAACAAACATCTTCATTTAAAATTTGGCGGTGAAGTTCTGTTGAAAATTTGAAGTTCACGAGTTATTAGTAAAACACATTATGTGACTCAAGCTTAATTTTGATTTGAGGCGGCTATCTTTCAAAGCATCCTTACTCGGTAGAGAAAAACACCGCATGGGCATGCTTTGAAAAGAGCGAATTCTATATGAGTGATCATTCTGTCAAACATTTGCCAGCCAACTGGCCAGCCACTTTTTTTAGCGACCTCGACTAGAAAGAGTGCAGGTGACGCATAATGTCTCAGCCTATTTGCCACATCATTGACCCGCATGATCTTTTGCTTTTGTAGCTGGAAAACGACAGGCGATTGACTAATCGTTCTGATCTGACTAACCTCCGCCACTTGGCAGTCTTCCTTCATATTTTCTCGTAGCACGTTGTACTGGCGCGCGTTTCTCAGAATGAAACCCGCGCCAATGACAATCAATGTGGAAATAAGAACAAAAAGAGCAATGTGCCCCCCGTAGCCAAGGAATTTTCTCAGCTTCTTTTTCGTGACTTCCGGTTCGTTGTGCATTCTGATAAAGCAAACGTTACATTACAAAAGTACAAAAGCGGGAATTCCATGCAGGGTTGTTGATTTATGAGAATTTAAATAATTAAAAACAAGAGTTTTTCTAGTTCGGTATGTGCCCAACGCGTGAACCTCACAGAAATTCGAAGGTGACACCAAACATGCGCAGTAAGAGGTTAATAGCTAAGCTATATAAATGAAATAAACCAAGATAATAATAAATGCAAAATATCAATGAATGAATGAGCTAAAATCAATGTATAATATATAAAACTTATAGTGGTGATTGACTTTAAGAGTTCATCGTTTGTGCCTCTGCACCATACGGTATAAATGGTGTTTTCAGAAACTAACCGTTCACTGGTAGCTGTGGTGCGTAGTTTGACCAAAACTGCTACATAAACAACTACGACAAAGACGATCAGAAAGGATATCAGAGAAATTAGAAAAATCAGAAGCGGTTTCTGACATCCGTTGTATGAGCACACTGAAAAATAGACAGGGTTTCTGGGGTATTTCACGTATGCTAACGGAGTTCGGCACAAGCTTGAAGTGATTATTGGACATTACAATTGCAAATTTTGAAAACTATTGAATTCACACTGGCCGGCAAATTAGGTGAGAAAGTTTGTATTATGTATAATGAGAAAAAAGCTCATATTCCATAAGTCATTTCTATTCTGCCATGAGGGTTCTCAATTTCATGGTGCAACGATTGGTGTTGCACCTTCTTTTCTCTACGCTATATTTGTAGTTTGATTTCCCAGCACCGATTCGGTTCTAATTGGCCCACTGTGCGGTGCAACTGTCCTGCACATCCAACTTACAACTCCCTATATATTACACTTTCCTGTTCAGACTCCTTAAAATGAAAGTTTCACATGCTCATGCTAATTACCGTGAGAGTAAAAATTAGGGTCTGATTATATGAACGTCCCATTCCAAACCCAGAGCGCAGGCAACGACGGACGTAGTTTTTTTGTCAAGAAAGTTTCATAATGGGACACTGGAGTGGGGGATTGGGATAAAAAACGAGTTATTGAGGCATTGGAATAGGACATTGGGACCTTTAGTGAATCAGACCATTTAGACAAAATTTACCGTTGTCCTTAGTTTCATTCAGTATCACGGTAGTTAAAGGCGAGTAGGAAGCTGTATACAGTATGCTAATGATCCATCCAGTGGCCACAACTGAGCAAACACGTCGAACGGAGCAGATTGATTGGAAACCATAAGGGCGAGTGACGCTGATCTGGAATCAGAGGAAAACTGAAGTAGATATGTGAGAGAAATGATAAAAATAAGGAAAGAGAGAGAGATAGATAAAGATAGAGAGAGAGAGGAGAGAAAGAGAAAGAAAGAACACAAGTTACCTGTCTCAGCAGAATGATCCATATGTGAGAGAGGCTCAACTGCAGAAACGCGAACGTGGCGACAAATAGAAAGAGAGCGAGTACCGCGTGCGACGCGGAGGTGTGCGTCGCGAATAGAGAACAGGCGGCGATCAGGACACAGCAGAAAATATCGGAAACCGTACGACTGACCACGACTCTGAACAAAATATTATTTGACATTCATTAGAATATAATAAAATCGCGTTAGTATACACAGTTATTCACCGATTAATGTTTATTCGTGGGTCTGTATTTACTGTATAGTTATCGTTTTGTACCACGTTAATGGTTTGTTAACAATTCGACAGAGAAGATCTTACAAATGAGATGAGCTTGATTAAAATTTTCGTTCAGTGAAAACCCATTTTCAGTCTGTTCATCAGGAAAATTGTTTCAATCACGGTTATTTGTAACTACTCGACCTACTTACAAACTTTATAAGAGAAATGATTCTACCGCTCACTGTAAGATCGGTGAAATGAAGTATAAGTGAAACGTACATGTACTTTCTGGAGGGAACTCTCCTTCGAACCAACGCGAAGCCGATGAAAACCAGAAGAACAATACAGAATACGGCCGCCGTGATCGAGAACGCCGGGGCCATGTGTAACAGAGTGGCGGTGGACTGGAAAGGGGTATTTGCGCCAAAAACATAACATTATGAGGTCGATATCATTTTATCTAAACTCAATAACTTGAGGTTATTTATTTGAACATAATATATTGTGTCACTGCGACGTTTTGAACGTATATATATAACTATAACATTCGATAACTTGACTTCTGTAGATAGTATAGACCAACTTTCATGCCGTACCTCATCAATTCTCTTGCACATTCACTTCATTTGAATCAAAAGTTTTTTTTTTCAATTGTCTACTGAATCGAATGTAGACTGCCCCCACGGCCTATATGCTTGTTTTTGGAGAAGAAATGAAATGAAACTATATACACAATGTGTTTTAGATTGTGTGGTGTATAATGGAGGTGTAGATCCCAATTTCAATGTTTATGTAAAATTACTGAAATAATCCAAGAACAGTCCTCCAATGTCACTCATTCTGCTGTGTTTCTTGCCTCATTCATGCTCCTTTTCCGTTCCACCGCACTTTCCAGATTTGTCGAATCGAAATTCAGTGCACATCCGTGTGCAAGATCCGCGAACTCTTCCATCACATAATTGGGAAAATCTCACTACTTGGAAATGAGGTAACTGGATTTTCCGTTGGATACAAAATGACACTTCAATTGTGTAATTGTAAGTTCAATTGATGTTTGCATGCCTTATCTAATGAATTCGTAGAAAGTAACAGCATTTATAAATGTGGTCTGACAGAAACCGAATATCGTGCCTTGCGCTCCACGGTGAATTCCGTCGCTCCATTGCAAATGCGCTACAAAAACAAATTTATTGATATTTTGTATATCATTTAATCACAAATCATTAGCGGAGATTCGAAAATTTCCATGTTGGGGCGCATTTGCGTTGAATTAACCATAGAGCGCAAGATACGAGATTTGGTTCCCGTCCGGCCATGTTTAACTTGTTTATGAATCTGAATAATTTTATAAAGGTTGTTCAGGAGAAACACCGCTGACGCGAATTGTAAATAAAAACGTTGATACAGAGAACCTTATTTATTGATTAATAGTGTTTTATTCGTATGTTTCGAATACGAATTATAATTCAATCAAATCTACAGACTGAGGTGAAGGACAGTTAATGGGTTTTAGTAGAAAATAAGAGTGAGATCGTACGAGTCGTGAGGTAAGTGTATTCCCGATTTGTTGGTCATTTCGAGAGGGAAACTGAGAGTCAAAAGATAAACATGGCGCCGGGCGGTGCGGGTCAGAGAGACGCGCAACAAGGAAGAGAGACCACAAAAAGTATAGCGAGCATACCTCAAGCCCGTAGACAATATACGGACAGAGCCATTTCGAAAAATATGTAAGCACAATGTAACACGGGGCTTGCTTTTTGAAAGTAAGCCTAAGATTCCCGGTTTGTGTTACTTTGTAGTTATACTCTGAAACTTAAAGTCGAGAAGGTTCCAGACAGCCTCCAAATCAGGAAACGATAAACTTCTAATATGCTCAGAAGAATCAGAAACCACGGTGCATTCAAATATAACACGTTACTCCTCATGGATTTCTCTGGTTTCTCAGATGAAAAAAGAAATCAGCATCAATCACAATTATTTATTGAAGCTGTCAAGCATAAGTAAATGAACATGTATTCTCTACTTTGTATTTATTTGAGCCATCTATCTCGCTGTACACCACTAAGGAGAGGCGTTACTCAAGGCATAGAGTAATTTCCCAGCTTGTCGAGTGAAGAGAACGCTCCACTGAATAGTCTGAAAAATAGTAAACCAAATGACGTAAAGAATGATTCATCATAAAAAGAGGGGGGGGGGGCGCCACGGAGTGATTTTCGCCTAACTTTATCAATCACAAAAAACCTAAATACTATTTGAACATTCCCGACTTTATGAAAAAAAAATGTTTCAAAAACTATTAACTATTTCAAATCAAAACTACCCTGAGAAGTATCTTGAAACCTATTTGAGAGGTTGTAACAATATTACGGTGGGTCTCCCGTACCTCAAAATCCCGTGGGGAATTTTCTTATACTTGGCTGCAGCGCGCTCACAGTCAAACAGCGTGTGAATCAGAGAGACGTAGAGAGAAATACCCTCTGGCTAGTAAAGAATGTTTGTTTTCTGATTGCAGCAAGTATTCGTGTGGGATTCATGAGAGCCATATTTCTTGTAGGTAACATACCTGTTTCTAAACATTTCGTTCCACCTCATGTAAAGAGTTGGCAGATCGAGTGGTTGATTCGAATTCTTCTCCTGAACGGTAGTATACGTGACAATACATCAATATTCGTGTTAAGACTAGATGTCTTGGGTAAGGAAAATTTCTGCTTTCGTTCCTGGGGTTGAATACCCCCAACCCCCCCCCCCCCCCTCTCCTCAATGCAGAGTTCGAACAACACGTTCTCTATCATCATGATATCTCACGATGGAAAACTGAAAAACTAGCAGTTGTTTTGTTAACGTTGTCGACTAGAATTAAAACAATAATTTCAAGAGTTGCTATTCCAAAACTCTGTTATTTTCTAAGGAGCCGTGAAAAGACAGAACAATAACTATCAGTTCACATGCTGATACGTATATTGTGGGTCCTATATGAATCGGTGTTTAAACTCCTCACCATCATTTCTGGTGATGCCTCCTCAAAGACAAAACCGTTCAACTCTACTTCGGTCATATTGTACTGTGGTTGAAGAGTTTTTGTGTGCCACACCATCAGTTCACGGTCCACATGAAACAGTATAGTTTTTGATTAAACAAACACGGTGGTATACTGTATATCTCACATTGTGCTGTGTAAGAACAGATGTGTACGATTTGTCGACAACGCTGCCAGCGGTTAGCGTCCGCGCCATTCGTTATTTTAAGCGGGGTTGGTTCGAGTCTCACAGGAGGTGTGTTATGGCAAAAAATGCTGCGGATCTGTTAATTTAGTCGTGAACTTGATTTACCTTAGGCATAAGATGTTTTTACATTCAAAAAAACTTGGGAATAAGAATATGTTTCAGAGCAGTTGATTCGAATGAGTGGCTGACGTATAGTTTAGGCTCAATACACCGCATACTAACTAAAATGGGAACAAACAACAAACCTAGCGCCATACGTCAGAAGACACCTTGAGGACTTCACCGGAGAAAGCGAATCGTACAGCTCATTGCAAAATTTGAAGTTTGATCAGTTGACTAGGTTCATCTAAAAAACATTGATTTTGTTCTCACTCTCTTACCTTTTGCTCGTAACCAAATGGTTCAATGTCTGCTCTAGAGAGGCCCAAATCATCGAGCAGACACGTTTCTGGAGCACCAAAACCTCGCTCACAGGAAGTTCCAAAAACTGCCGTCGAACTAGAAAAAAGTGTCGTCGTAGAGTCATCACTGAGTACAACACAATGAACTGGATATTGAATTTCATAAGTCACGGGACTCTTTTCTCTCTATTGCATTCGATCCTGTACAGGACAGTTTACAGCCGAAAATGCCGTTCTTTGAAAGTTCTTCGACAAACTTTGAGAAAAAGTTGTTTGACAAACTTTGGGAATTTACCACCTCAATCAACACTCATAGTTGAGCCTGTACGACTCCGGTCTTTTAGGTTGCAACCGAATTCACAGTTGGCTGGTGACATTAATCGTACAAGTTGTTATTCTAGAACACATCAAGTTTCTTTCAGAGAGCGATATGAGATTTCTACAAAGCCGTCACATTCAGCGATAAACTCTGTTTCGACGTTTCTCCTCGTGTTTTGTACATGGAAATAGTGTGGAATCAATACAAATTTTGTTCAGAAGAGCTCAACTTCGACGGCTCTCAAGAAAAAAAAAATTCAAAAAGCATGAACATCCGTCTAGTTTTCTGGGCCATGTTTTTTTGTTGTTCTGCCTAAGAACATGGCAGACGAGTCCATCTACTAATCAACATGAAAAGCGTCGATAAAATTACAACTACCTTATCAAAACAACCCACCCAAATTTTTTTTTACCGCACATGATCGTAAGAAACTTTTACAAATCAGTGTTCAAGTTTAACTAATGTTTCTTGCGTTTTTTGCATTGTTTGTTAATATTGAGCAATTCACTACATTCACATTGTCAAGCGTTAAATGGGTCATTTCCTTTTTGGAGACATTTAATTCAACTCAGATTAGAGAGGCAGTTATTGAACGAATATCGCGGAGCCGCGATTCATTATTATTACCCAACACTTTCCAAATTACGGCACCCAATAGGGTCTCAACGCGCACGGCCTGATATTGCAGCTGGCGAGACGGTGGACAGCAGTTATTCGGGTTTTCATAGTTTTGGCGCCCGTTTTTTACTTCACTTCCCAGTGATAATCGCACGTTCATACGATTCTTACATTATTCTTTCTTTGATGTAGTCGTAAGTGTGATCCACGCGCTTTTCATAACTATAGGCCCAGTAACCCTGTTTACCTAACCGACAGTTTCCTCATCGCGTGCCCAAAGTTTGGCTACGTAGTCTATGTCTTTTGGTGCACCTTGCGTAGACTAGTTTCTATCTTCCCTTTCTTTAATTTCCTCCAAACTCATCCTTTTCTAAACCTAAGTCGATGAGTAGCTGACCTTTCGCGGCCCTGTTTCGATCGGCACCCTCTAGCTTTCACACCACCCCTCACCCGGTAATATGTTCTCTGTCTATCTTTGCACCTTTGGTGTCACCCGGGTCGGTCATGAGTCAATGACCTTGGTCGTTTTTCACTCAGGTTAGTAAATTTGTTGTTTATATACCTTGTTCTGTTTTCTATTTTCTCCTTCTCTGACAAATGTACATCAAAAAGCAGGTCGCAACCGGCGGCTATTTAGCAAACTGTATCAACTCTAGTAAGTGGGGTTTTGCTTTGTTAAAAGTCAGCCAGGGACCTCCGCTGAACCACCACTCGTCGATACCCGGTCCCTGGTTGCTTTTCATGGTGCATCGGCCGCTTCTTATCGAGCCGGGCCCTATAATTTTAATAAATGTTAATTTACCAGTCCCGCGTGGCGAAGTTTTCAGCAAAGGTAAGTATCCACAACAACAACAGGATCGGCACAATCAATCGGAGGAAAGGAGTAGGACGGTGGTAGCCTCAACGTAGGAAAATCATGCTCGGCCGGCCGCAGACACAAGGAAGGAGTACTGGTTAGCTTAGGACATTTTGCCAACGGGAACACACACGTGTTCTGCAAATTCAACTTTGTATTGCGTTTTATTTGCCCATTGCTTCCCTTTTCCCTTTTTTTTTTTCTTCCAGGCGACCGATGAACATAATTCCGTGCAATAAGCACGATGTATTGTAACACATGTGGATTATTATGCCAGGTAGGCACACCCGAGTGCGTAGCGGCGGGTTTTATTAATTCAGCAACATGTTTTTTTTTCTTCATAAAATTTCAGCTGCCCCAGTACCGTTATTATTCATATCCTGTCGTCCTCCCTAACCCCCCCCCCCCGTTTTTTTGCCCATTTCAGAGTTTAACTCCCTGTCAGTTTTTTTTGTGTGTCATTCAATGATATATATATATAAAGTTTATTGCGCATAGATTCAACAACAAAAAGTAATAAGAATTACCTAATTGAGTTATTGAAAGCTTCTATGGCAACACGTATCCCAAAGGATTGTATGTTAAATGTACAATCTACTTACAAGGGAGCGTTGATCAGACTACAAAGTTCAAAATCGAGACGATGCATGGGTCAGACAAACAAAGGTCAGATGATCGATAAAACAACAAGACCAGTAACTGAACAAATCGAGAGGTATAACAAAATTATTTGCTCATTTGGGAATAAGATGGGAGCGCAAGAATGCAATACGGTCTTTATGATAATTCTTACTTAGAGAGCAGAACCAACATGAAGTACAGTTTTCATTGAGAAGCTCTTCGGATATCCACTTTTGAACATCTTGAACACTAGCATCAACACGTATAGGAGTAAAAGCGTAAGAAATTTCCTTATCTGAGGTTATGGAAAGCTTCAAAGCAGAATCAGGCGTCAAGGGGAGACGTAGTTTGGGAGCAGCTTGTTCTGGTTGTGGTTCGGGTGTTGATTGGGCGACTTCGGGAGCAGCTTCTCTTCTGGCCTTCCGAGCGAGGAATCCCTGGAGACGTTGTTCCGGAGTCTCCAGTCTCCGTACGCTGTAAGAAGAATAGGCAGAATTCGTTCTCATCAATTGAGCAAGAGTTTTGAGGTGGGGAAATTTGGTGGTTTTGGCGATTTCCACACAGAGAGGACGGAACTTTCCATCTGTGCGAGGTTTGCCCAAATGATGCAAAACGTTAACGGCTTCGGACGGAATACCAACCAGGGAAAAAAGTTTACTAACCTGATCCCTGGTGGCATCCTCCGGGAATCCGCAAACGACCAGCTTTCTTCGGTTTTCGTGGCGTTGAAGTTGCTCGGTGATAATCGCAGGGATGTTCTTCTTCAGATCTTCTTGTTGAGCACCAGTTTCATTCAGCAAATTCAGGATTTCGTCAAGTTTTTCACCAAAATCGCGAATTGATGATGTTTTGTTGATTGGGGTGGACGACGGGGCCATAATCAATAGAGCGACCGACCGACCCGGGCAGATAGAGAGGCCCGAATGATAGAGAGGCCCGAATGATCTAAAACGAATCCCGTCGCCCTGTGCGACCTGGGATCATTTCTGATCAAGTGAGTACTGACAGAGGAGTTGTTCAAACAAAATTTGAACTTCAGCAACTCCTCCCCATTCTTTCCTGTTCACGTCTCTCTTGTTGTGATTAGTGGTATCGTTTATCTTCAGATGGGCCTTTACAAGTGGTCGGGGTTCTATCCACAAGTCAGTCACACCACATATTCTCTAGCCTAGATGGACTTACCTGTTGATTGACCTGTTGGCACAATTGATTGATTATGCTTTGATGTACCAGTCATTCCTCTTATCACGCATTCACTTGGCCAAGTAGTAGGAGAGCTCTATTTACTGAACTCCCTGTGGAATGCACTGATTTGTCTACCATCCTTTCCGAATTTGCCCTTCTGCCGCTCAGTGTAGATTATGGTCCATTAATTTATTGCAACTAGGCCAAATAGTTGTCATTAGACATTAATACACTATTTCCCACCCCTCTGCCGTGGTCTACGTCCCTTGTTGACAATAATTCTTCTCTTTTCTTTTCTTTCTTTCAGTTTCTATCCCTAGTTGTTCCTGTAACCTCGATTATTAATTCTCAATCTTAGTCTGAGGACGTTGGGAATTCAAACTCGAGGTGGTGGTCTCAACCCCCCTCCCCTTCCTTGTTGTCGCGGCGACAAAACAAGCTCACCTAATTAAAAATTAAAGGATTGCCAATTATCGCGCTCCAATGATAACCGAAACTACGATAACGAGTAGCGTAATGTATTTGGAACTACGGTGCATTCGTGGTGAGATGAAAAACTTCCTTTTCGTAACTTCCAAAATAGCTGGACGGGTGGTTTTTTGTATTATGATTTTACTGGCCTAAAAACCCGGTTCGTTTTACTTAGATACTTATCCTTGATGTTACGTTTTCATTACCGAGTGACCGATCAATAACATTCGTTTAACGAACCCTAACAGCCAGCTAGAAGTTAGTTTATATCGAGAAAAGGAAGTTCATATCACCAAATAATATGTAGTTTCTGACCGAATGAACGAAATACTTAGCGAAACGAAATGAGTTTACAAATTCTACCCGTGAGACTACTACAGGCAGTACGTTCATTCAGTAGACGGCACACAGAATACAACTTTGCATTCACATGTTTCTCCTATGTTTTTGTTGTTGTGTTCTTGTTCTTAACTGAACATCTTGTTGACCCCCTTGGGTATCTTCTCTATTTGTCAGGTTATGACCTTTGTTGATATAAAATTGTTGTTGTTAAACCAGTGTTTGTGTTCTATATTCCCATGTTCATATAGCTGCACACGCCATAGTAAGTCGTGTGTAGTAGTCGTGTATTATCTCCGTAACTGCGGTCTTGACAGCTGTGATACAACAAACTGGTCACGATTCTTGGTCTGACCTTTACTGTTTGGACATCTCTTTACAATATCTACCTTGGCTATGGTTGACACCCTTGTGTCGGCTACTTTGGATGTCATACATACAGATCTGACCTTTGTCAATGAAGAAACGTACAGTCTCATGTATTGTATTGCCTACCATTTCCACCACTGAACCACCTCTCCTTATTTTATGGGATGTTAGGCGATACAAAATGGTGCATCGGCCGGGAAACGGTCCGATTACTCAATTAACGAATTTAACGACTGGTATGTTTCTGCTACAATCCTATGTTAGTGGAATATTGAAGCAACAAACCGAATACCTATATCTCCCCATACTCTGTTCATAACCATATAGTGTCTTTTAGTTTTTTTTTTCGAGATATCTTGTTATAGACCGATCAGCTGGTCGACGGGTGTTTACATTTTTTCGAAGGGATCAATGATCAACGAAAAGGGCGCGCACATGCGACCACAATAACAAGAGGCCAACCCTCCCTCTCTAACTCTCCGATTGGAAACAAATAACCACTTCGATTATCTCATCCCGATTTCAGTTCATAAGTTCTTCACTAGGTATATGGAACTTCCATAACTCCCAACATTTTCGCTACTTAGGAAAGTAGTAGTCGAGTGACTCCCATATTATATATTATCTAACTTATACCCGCTTGTTTACGATTTTTTGTTGACACCCATACTGCTATCATACCTTCTTGTTTACTCCCACAAATTATAAGGTCAGCTGACTGTTGAATACAAATCGATAATTCCGAACGACCAACAGTCAACTGATCAACGACCAATCATTGCCTATATTACGTCATACTCTCCAGTTATCATTGAACTTGTGCGAATTCTTCAATTATTCTATATACGTATGTCATATATCTACGCGTACGATCGAACTATTATCGATTTACCGACATTCCCTGTTTACAGGTAATAAAGATGGACAACAATGTTGCGAAACTCTTCGGAGGGTTCACCATACCCAAGAAGTCTGGTACTACAGTTGACGTGCAGAAGAACGAGACTAACTCTTCATCCAGTTCGTCTCCCGTTGATAAAATCATGAACTATATGGACCGTGACAACAAATCATCGAAAAAGGTAGTTGATAAGTTCATCTTCTATTAAGTTTCTTGTTTATAATAGTCCGATGAAATGTACGGGAGGTACCGTAGTGTCAAATGATGTCTTCTGTATCATACACTAACCAAAACATTTTATTTGACCGAGATATTATAATGATCGATCTAGACTGGACCTAACTTCACGAGCATAACATTTGATAAATACTGGTCCACTGTAGTAAGGATCGATGAGGAAGAAGAAAAAACGATAGCGAACGCATAGCCCAAGCTAAGATCAATGGGATACACTCTGAGCGATGTAAAGTGAACTTTTTAAGAATATAATTACCTATATCGAACCATATTCATAAAAAAATGCAGCGATCGTCGAAGGAAAACAACAAGAAGGAAGGAGGCACGAAGAGCAAGCGGGCAGCCGCAGACCCAACTTCTTCGGATAGAAAGGAGGACAAGAAACGACGGAAGACTATCGTCGAGGAGAAGGAGAAGGAAACCAACATGGTAAGATAGTTTAGTCAATTTGTGGTTGGCTTTGTTGATTGTTCCTATTATCTACTTTTGTATGTACACCGTTCATAGTGTGTACGTACAACAAAGTAGCACATGGTTTATTGGTTGTTCTATATCTGTTACGTACACCGTTCATAGTGTGTACGGGCAAACAAGGTTTCCAATATGTTATTGGGACTTACTCACAGGTGCACCAGTTATGGAGTGCATCCACTACTACGTTAGATGTGTTTTCTTTTAAGATATACCAATGATAATAAAATAGAAGGTTGTGACTATGAACATTGAACTTATAATAATGAGCGAGTACAGGTGTGTTACTCGGAATCGAAATCGATGAGAATTAAGTGCTACAACATCCGTTAAACCATAAGTAACCCTATCTACACTTAAGCGAAACGCATCAGGTCAGAGATGAGCTGTAAGGTGGCAGATTACTAGTGAACCAAACACCTTGTGTAGGAGTAGCTTGAGTGACACAAGTTAAACAGCTATCGAAGTTATTCTAGTCACAATCATAAAAGTTGATCTATCGATAATCGAGTTTTTAACATCTCATATTTTTGGATCTAGGACAACTCCCCCCACCAGTAATTAGGCTGGGGGGGGGGGGGGGGGGGTGCTGGTTGACAGGGCAGAGGTCAGGCTGAGCCATAATGAATATGCGTAGGGGAAGTGTGTCTAAAACTGACACGCGATGGATTTATTCTGTAACTGTCTAACTGTATGCGTCTCTTAAGTTTGTACAGTCTATAATTTAATTGGGGTGACCTTTTCTAGAAAAAAGCCTCGTGCCTCAATGAAAGAACATCACCAGCTATGAACTGTTTGATGAAACTTCGAAAAGTGTATGCATGAATAATATTTACAGAAGGATATTTAATACGTTCATTGAACGTTATTGATTACCAACTGATTATCATTATTATTATCATTAGGTAACTAACAAATCTATACAAAAGTCGGTAACTAAGAAAAACGCTCTAAAAGTTTGGCCTCATGCATACTGTGAACTAATTGAGCAGCCCAATCGCATGGTCCACTTGTTCAATTCAGAAGTTGTGCTATAAACACTCAGAAGTAATGCATATTATGCAATTATGCTAATAATGTGTGTGTTTATTTGTTTATAGTTTGATGTGTGAAATGTCAAAATTCCTTTGTGTGTATCATTTGAGGTATAGCAAGTATGTTTCATCTAATTTCATTGATTGGCTTGGACGTGATCCGTGGATAGCAAGATAACGATAGTGCATAACACATTCATAACTGAAACGGTGGCCGTGTCATGATTCTTTTTTTAAGTATTGTAATGAACGATGAATGGCTACAACTGTTTGTATATTTGTAAGAACTCCAATAAAACGTCGTAGCATTTAATCAACCTCTTAGCAAACTTCAGAATACCAAACACTAATGGCACCTTGAATTACTAGTAGAAATTATGATTGCTATATAAGACTGACAAATACTGTGCTGTTCCCTCAAATCTACTGTTTCGTAGTTTGTACGCTATATGTCACTGTTGATTGGAAAAGTGAACTAGGAGACAACATACAGAAACTAGTTGGAGCAGCCGTATCAAAAGTGAGCAAGATTTGTGCAAAAAGATGTGCAAAAACCGAAATAACTTATGAAACACAAAACTGTTTGAGACCTTTCTGTATTTGGCAGGCAATGTAGTCTGTTGTTTGTATTCATGCAATCTCATTGCTTTCACGGATATCTAGAGATTAGAAAAGAATTCAACTGGACTACTATGAACAAGGGTGTAGAATCAGTCTAGTATGAATGGGTAATGGGAAGAGACATGATGGAATCAAGTGTGTGTGTGTGTTGTATGTGTTGAGGTTGATAGACGCCTGCGGCGTCTAGCAGTTGTAAATCTTGTATAAAATTCTGTACAAAACGATACCAAACATGATATATCTCCGTTATACCAAGCCTGTGCCATGGGTTTGCGAAAGATCGACTTTTTCCATGGTTGTCGTGCGGCCTGGCATTAAATGTCATTTGGCATCCACTTACACCTTCGTTCTCCAGATTTCGTACTGTAACGCGCGTTCTGTCAAAACTTATAGTGTGCTCAGCATGAGCAAATACGATTACATTCGTTTGCTAATTTTCGTACTGATAAACCTAATTTGAAACTTTTTACCGCGTGCTTTCATCAAAAAATATATTCTGCAATTTCAATTTATATTAAAAAAAACTATCGGAAAACGTTCAATATAAAGCGAGTTAGGAGCATTTTCACGATTATGAATTTCAAACTATATAGTACCTTCATTCCGCTTCGTTAAATTTTGAACTTGCTAACATACCGCTAAAATGTTTCACGTTTTTGTAGCGCCTACCAACGTATTTCGTTGAATTCAACGCGTGCTAACTTACTGTTAAAATTTTCACGTTTGGTAACGCTTATCAACGTATTCCGTTGAATTTAACACGTGTTAACTTACTGCTGAAATGTTTCACGTTTTTGTAAGGGTTGCCAACATATTTCGTTGAATTTAACACGTGCCAACTTAATGCTAAATTGTTTCACGTTTTTGTAAGGCCTGTCAACGTATTTCGCTGGGGTAGTAAAACATGCGGTATCGTTACAAGCTGCCAAACATAGCTGACTATGCTATGTTTTACATAGCACGGATGTTGTGGTTAATATAATTGCCAATTACGCTGCCCCACGGTGCCTATGGCACAGTAAACGCCAGCTATGCACACCTACATTTGGTTACGCGCTAAGTTTCACGATCTTGATGGACTCTTCATGTAGATAATTTTATCAAATTTCACAGAGACATACATGATAGTTTTCTCTACCAGATACTGATTGATTTGTTGTATTCGAGTTAAAACTGTTTGGTGCAGTCCGGCCCAAACAATAAGGTACTAACATTTTTCGTATTGAGTTTTACGAGTAGTTATTATTATTTTCTAAATTGAAATTGAGTTTTGAGTTAAATGCCGTTTATTTTATAAAAGAATATTGAAAACTGACTGAACAGGAGCATTAATAGTGAAAATTTGCGGCCTTTTTCGTGAAAAACAACTTTCTACGCACGACTCAAACATTATAACAAAAATTTGTTAACATTTTCAGAAAGAAAAGGTTTCATAGAAGGGGGAGAAACGAATTTTCACTGATAACGTCACAATTTGCATGAGTTACGACACAAGTTACACTACGTGTCAAAATGGTTGAACCGGAAATTTTCAAAAGAAGGTCAGTTTCTCAAAAAACTACAAAGTTATAGAACTTAAAAGTTTTCCCATTGGAAAGATAGGACCTTCTTACGTTGTAGTCCATCAGAATATTTTAATAATCGGAACGTTTTGATATAAATTTTTATAATCGTACTGCGCTGTGATTAGCGCGTCAAATGTCACTTTGGTCAAAAACTCAATAATAACATCATGATGCGAGAAAATCATTGTGATATTTGAATAGCTGATTGAATTTAGGTAGGAATCAAAAAAAAAGTTATGCAAAAACGTCAAGTTTAAAGCTTTTGGTTGTAATTTTGGATGAAAAACTGGGTGCAAACTGAGGGCGTTTCGTTCAACATGTTGAACGAAATATTATGTTGAACGAAAAAGGTGACATTAGCATTGTATGGGGGGCGGGGAATCATCTATCGTGATACCCCAACGAATTCGGTACTACAGAATTACAACAGTAACTCTAAATCCGTCGTTCACAAATTTTTATGAGAATCATAATCAAAATGGCATTATATTAAAAGTAGTTAAATCTATCTCTGAAATACTTAATTTCATATGAAATAACTAATTCTAAGCAATTTTTGAATTTTTCAAAACCTGTACTGCGTTTACAAAAAGAAAATAAGATAAATTTTAAAGTTATACTACAACTTGAGATCACAGTACTCCTGAAAACGGGGCGGATAACGCGTATAACTTTAGAATTGATCTTAAGTGTATCATACCGAGTCGAATGATACCATTCTCGCCTTATTTCGTTCATTTTGAAAATTTTCAATCTGAACTGTGTGTCATGCTTGTTTGTATTGTAAGTTCACTCTTGCGCACCATGGTGGCCGATGGTGACCTCAATTAACGAGAGAGAGCCAAAACTGGGGGGACTCGGGGGGGAGTTGTCCTAAGTCCCATATTTTTAAGTAAATGAGCAGACCAGTCACATGTATTGTACACTGATCGATTAGACCATTGGCCATTTCTTATACTCTTTTTTCCTGTAAACGAACTTCGAAATAGAATTATTGTATAGGAAGCAAATTAACCAATGATCAATTCATTTTACATTGAACACATATGATTGTACCTTACCATACCTTCAGCCTTCCGTGACTGTCATTTATACATTGACTCTCTTATCTATTATACTAAGCATTCAGTGACTGTCATTTATACAATGACTCCCTTATCTATTATACTAAGCATTCAGTGACTGTCATTTATACAATGACTCCCTTGTCTATTATACTTCATACCGATAGTGACTGTCATTTGTACAATGACTCTGATTTTAGTGATTAATTTTTGGCCGAACCTGGGTATCGAACATGCGGACCGCCAAACCCATGAATAGTCCAATTTATCGAATAAGAACACCCGATCCTAGAGAGTCGAAACCAATCTTGACGGATCACCAACGAGGAAGTGACATAATGTCATAACCTCACAGTTATTTTGTTGTACTGAAAACCCAACAACCTGTGCATGTAGCCCACTAGTTGTACCCCATCTTACGAACCAGACATGTTTTATGTTATGTGACGTAAATTTCGTTATTATATCACTCTTGAGTATGTAATATCTTACCTTAGGTTGTAGGGTGCCTATAGGATGCTACACGGATAGTACCGGACTATCCAAACAAATTCCCTTCATACTTACGGTTGAATACGCCGTGTGGTTTCAAGTAACTAGTAGTACATTGTACACTAATCGATAGTATTTACCCAGACGAAGGACAGCTACTGCAGTAGTTTAGTGACTGTCATGTTTACATGACTCCGGAGAGACATTATGAGCTCTCCACAAAATTTAGTGACTGTCATTCTCAAAAATGACTCTTTGAAACAGTATATAGTGACTGTCATACACATAATGATTCTTAGCGACTGTCATGTTTCAATGACTCTGGTAAGACAATTCGAGATCTTCTAATCTACTTTCTCATCGATAACGATTTCAATTCAAAGTCAGCAAGTTTTCCTGTTTTTTACTCTTTCCGAACGAATTTCTCTCCCTCTCTAAGAATTGACTGTGTTATATCAAAATAGACATCAGTGAGCAAGTGTATTCGATCAGACAGCGACTGTAGTGAAGCATTTCAAAGAAGAAAATTAAAGTCACTTGTTGTGGGCAATTATAAACGCTTCATTCTACTATATCGTTTTTGGAATTAAAATAAAAACTGCTTCAAGAGAGTAAATAAGCTATTCTATTCCCAAATGACGATCACGTGTTATTGGAAATTCCTCATCGATAATATAATCTCCGATATGTGATGCAAAAGTTATATGTTATCTATATTTTCATGTTCAACGTGTGTAAAGTAACTATCAAACTGTCTTTTATCATTATAATATGTCTTTCATCATGGTAATATGTCTTTTTATGCGTTCCAACTATACAATTCCGATTCCGTTCTTACATTGCGTAGATTTATCGATTTCGAACAAAAACGCCGAGGCGCTGCCCATCGACGCACATTAGACGCCCCACGCACACAAACACGCACCGAATGACGCACGACTGAGTATCACACCTCCGCAGCAGCCAATTCATTTCAAATTTTGGAGACCACTGTCATATCGGCCTAAAATTCAGATATTATTCCAGCGTGTCTTTCCAAATAGGTTTTCAAAAATTAAATTTATTTTGTAAAAAATTTAATTGTTGTTTTGAATTATTGAATTGAGCTATCAATGTCTTCTTTGGGAGCCTTCAAGGCTTCAGTTACTACCGCAAGAAATCGATTAACGAATAGACTCCAGGAATTTCAGGAATTCTTAGAAATAGAATTTCCAATCGATTACGAAACCGAGTTATTTCATGAATTTATTGAGGATCAGCGAATTAATCGAACACTTCAACGATACCATTCGAAGCGAGTTATACAACCTAAGGAAACGACACGAAACAGCTGTTGATTATATTGAGTCTTTGCAGGGTAACGTAAAAGATGTTTGTGTGCGGGACTTCGAAATACAATGCGATAAAATTGGTTACATTGAGATACAACAACACACAAAGGAGGCACTTATTCATCTCCAAAATAGAGACAAATTAGTAGATGAGTTTGAAGAGAAAGCAACTCAACAACCGTCGATCAGCGACTTCAAGACTACATGTAGTGAGCTAGCATATGATGATCAAGAAACACCGATACTACATACAACCGATTACAAGTCTAAGGCTCGAGCTACTGGTATACATAATCATTATCGTTTCAAGTCAGAACCCGATTTGAGGTCAATTAAGCAGGGACCTAATCAGGCATTACCGAACAGTTTCAATAGGTATCAAGTGGATGTCTCGCCTCTAGAGAGACAACTACAAGAGCGCGTGACGGCAAAATATTCTCCAGAAAACCCTACGCGACCTTTTGAATTCTTCAATTTCGATGAAAGAAAAGATCCGGGTAACACAACTAAGACTTCTACCCCAAGTATCGGTCATCATCTACATAAATGGGAACCACACAACGAACATCAACTAAGAGAATTAGGCGAGACCCCAAACCAACGAACGAGATTCACACCACATCGACGTCAAACATTTGGGTATACAGACCTCACACCTCAGCGGGATCATCAGCTAGGATATTCAGCAGCGAGAGACAATAGAACCTATGATATGGGACCAAACAAAACCTCACATACGGATCAACATAAACGAGAAGTAGGATACAATAGAGATGAATGTTCAGTCAGTGTCAGGGTACCAAAAATCGAGTTACAGCCATTCAGTGGGGAGGTAGCAAAGTTTAGTTCATTCTGGTCTCTATTCTCAGCCGCAGTACATCGAAACCAACGATTAAACGACTTAGATAGAATCCTCCAATTGAAATGTCTCCTTCGGGGAGAAGCCGCAGAACTTCTAGAAGCGATTGAACCTGAAGCCGAGAATTACCAGTTGGCTTGTGAGCTACTGCAGGATAGATACAATCAACAACATGAATTAAGATCGATTCTATTTGAAAAGTTACAAAACATTCCCCGGGCAGCAGATGAGGTAAGAGCAATTCGAACTACATACCTACAAGTGAGAACGATAATGATACAACTTTCGAGATATGAAAAATGTGACTATTCCATAGCAACTATAAAAGCAATAAAAGAAAAGTTTCCCAGTTCTATAGTGAAAAAAGTGACAAGTCGAGAGTATAAATCAGGATCACCATTCAATCTAACGCAATTAATCAAAGCTATTGACGAGGTAGTCAAACTACGGGAAGCCATTGATCCCATATTCGAAACGAAGAGAACAACTACTTTACTAACCGAAAGCGAACACTTAACAATGTCCAATTTAGCGAGAACCAACAACAATCGAGCGCATTCATGTATCCTGTGTGAACGACATGGTCATGAAGCACAGGAATGTAGAGCATATCCAACAATCACTACAAGGAAGGAGCGCATAAGAGATTTAGGTCTTTGTTTCATATGTTTGAGTAATGAGCACAGAGCGATTACTTGCAACAAGGTATGCACCCATTGCGAACGCCGCCATGCAAAACCTATTTGTTACTCATTTTTCGATGGGCGAGCACCATCTACATCTGATCAGAAGCAGAATCAAAATTATAGGAGTAATGATTACACGGATAACAAGCAGAGAAGTAGTGAGAACGGTTATAGAGGGGGAAACCGCGACAACACAAGTTCTTATACTCAGCGTAATCATCAGTCTCATGGGAACAACTATCGAACCAATTCTAGTGATTCCCCTAGATACCACCAGAACAATGACTATACGAGAAATTCCCAGCAGGGCAACTCAGCAGGTAAGTTCAGCAACGATGCGAGACAACAGTATCGTTCCAACAACCAAGTCAAGTATTCTTTTCGAATGGCCGAAACAACCAAACAGGCACATAAAAAAGATCACCAAGCATTCACAACCAATCTTCTATCGACCATCACATCCGATCAATTAGGTAACGACAAATCAAGAAACAACGACAAACGAAGCGACAACGAAAACGCGAATACTACGGTTTCTAATTTTGCTCAAGGCCTCAGTACAAACCAGCAGTATTGATGACATTTCGGGCAACAGTCAGAAACAAAAATTCAGGCGAAACACTGAATGTCATAGTTATGTTAGATACTGGTTCACAATCTACTTTTATACGTACACATGTAGCTGAGGCCTTGAAAATTGACGCATTTAACCGAGAAAGTTTAACGATTATTGGTATAGGGGGGCATCAATCCAAAATCCAGAGCGATCAAATAGAATTTGAATTAGTCAGTAGTACCAACAACGAGAAATTTATCGAGTTACAAGCGAATACTCATAATGAGATAACTAAACCGTATAATTTAGACTCATTGCCTCACATAGATAAAGAGTACCTTTACACGCACACTACCTTGTTCGAAATCTTGAATAACCCGCAAGGGAGCATTTGTCCAGACATTTTGATTGGGATCGATCAATTCTGGAAAATCATGAGTAACGATTACGAAAAACCGAATATCACCCTACCTTCTGGTCTAGTCCTCACACATACAAAGTTTGGAGCAATAGTTTCGGGAGTACCTAGTTCTGAAAAATCTATAATCGTTCAGTTGTCGCAAGTTAACGAGAGCCATAACAAAGCCGAGTATAACAATAATTTATGGAGTTTCGAAGCGATAGGTATACTAGATGACCCGAACACTAACATCGATGAGAAAATAGACAAATTGGTCATTGAAAGATTCAATCAAACAGTACAAATAATCGATGATTTTACATACGTCAAATTTCCATTTAAACCGAATCACCCTCCAGTGGCGGATAATTTTGACCTATCCTTTCGACGATTAGAAGCTTTATGTCGGTCTTTGAGCAAAAAGCCAGACCTTTTCGAAAAATATAACGAAATCTTTGAAGAGCAGTTACGATCTGGCATCTTAGAAGTAGCACCGGACACACCTGACGGAAAAGTAGTTTTTTATATTCCCCACCAAGTGGTTTTGAAACCAGGAAGTACCACCACAAAAGTTCGAATAGTACTAGACGCATCAGCACACGCACGCAATGAGATATCCTTGAACGAAGCTATGTACCCGGGACCGTCAATTTTGCCCGACATAGCAGGCATAATTATGAGAGCGAGAACACACCGATTCTTAATAATTTCCGATATCGAGAAAGCGTTTCACCAAGTTAGATTGTTTACTTCTGAAAGAGACGCGACGCGAATAATATGGCTCAAAGACTGGGAGAAACCTCCAAGTAGCGATAACCTGAGAATATACAGATATACTCGAGTTCCTTTCGGAGTGTGCGCCTCACCTTTTCTCTTAGCTATGACAATCAAATATAATTTAGAAAGTCAGAATAAGATATTATCGAACGATATCTCACGGAATATATACATAGATAACATAGTCATTGGGTTTGATAACGAGACTGAATGTTATACGTCATATATAGAATCGGAATCTATTTTTGAGAACATGAAAATGAATTTACGCGAGTATTTATCGAACTCAACCGAAACGATGAGATTGATACCGGAAAAAGATAGAGCGGAAACATCTAAGGCGAGTAAACTTTTGGGAGTAATATGGGACACACTAAACGACACAATTTCAGTCAAACTAAACATTGACGGAAAAAGATGCAATACGAAACGAGATATATCGAGTGTCATAGCGAGTACATATGACCCACTGGGATGGATAGCTCCACTCTTATTGAAATCGAAGATTTTCTTGTCTGACTTATGGACAAAAGGCAAAACATGGGATGACAACTTAGATGATACCGACAAACACCGATGGCAAACGATAGTAGACGAAATCAAGAACGCAAATACAACCATTCCTCGGATCACTACGACTCGAAATGAAAGTCTCAAATATTCTCTGTGCGTTTTTTCTGATGCGTCCGAGATAGCGTTAGGAGCATGTGCCTACATACGGACAGAAAACGATAAAAATGAATTCAGCTGCAATTTGGTAATGGCAAAATCCCGGGTGAACCCTAATAAATCGACATCGATGCCTAGATTAGAACTAACGGCAGCCCTGATCGGTACACGCCTAGCAAAATTTTTGATAACGAACTTCGATTTACCGATACAACAATTATACTTGTTCTGCGATTCACTACCGGCGTTGCATTGGATTCACAACAACAAAAAATTGAAAGTTTTCGCTAAAAATAGAGTAAACGAGATAAATCAACTACGGACACAATTTTTAGATTCAAAGATTGAAAGTACCATGTTATACATCAAATCTAAAAACAACCCAGCCGATTGTATAACCAGAGGGTTAAATGCTGTTGAACTTGAGGATCACATTTGGTGGAAAGGCCCCTCATGGTTAGCAGGACCTCAAACCGAATGGCCAGACACTGAAACTAAATTCGACTCATTTACCGATAACGACCCTGAAAGTTTGAAAGAAGTAATAAGCAATTTAGTGTGTACCGAATCGAAACAGACAGAATCAGCGATTCCATTCAGAAAGTTTTCATCTTTGGAAAGGTTATTACGAGTAACGGATAAGGTCATTAGATTCATCAAGTACCGAGTATTCGATCGATTAACGGAGGACAATAAGGATAAACTAATTCGACAGATACCAGAAATCGAGGTTTTTGGACAAAATTCAACAATGGTGGACAAACTAAAAGCAGCTGAGATAGTTGTGGTTAGAGAGCACCAAAGAAAAGCAAATACGACAATTTCCAACTTTCGTACAAAATGGACCGACACAATAATAGATCAGCTTGGAATAGTGAGATTCAGGGGTAGATTGGGCAACTCCGAGTTAACATATGCAGCGCAGTGCCCAATATTATTGTCTAAAAATCATCCCTTAACGCCACTCATTATCAATGATGCTCACATTAGAACGTATCATGGTGGAAAGGATGTCACTTTAGCTGAAGTACGTAAAAAGTACTGGACCATTAGATCAACGGTAACGAACATATTGAACGATTGTATTATTTGTAAGAGACGGAACGCACAGCCATTCCGATATCCAGAAGCACCACAATTACCGACAATTCGAGTAAAACGAAGCGAACCTTTTCAACATTGCGGGTTGGACTATGCGGGCCCCTTTACCGTAGTAGATCAGTTTTCGAGTATACATAGAAAAGTATGGTTTCATCTGATTACCTGTTTCACAACCCGAGCGATTCACATCGAGTTAGTCAGCGATAACGGAACACAAGAATTCATAGCGTCTCTCCGTAGGTTTTTCGCAAGGAGAGGAATTCCAGAAACTATAACTTCGGACAACCAGGCATCTTTCATATTAGGCGAAACCGTAATCAATGAGATGTTGACGGAATTTCATCGAAACGACAAAGTTACCGAAATATTGATCAAAAAACGAATAAATTGGAGATTCATCACCCCCTTATCACCTTGGAAAGGAGGGGTATACGAGCGATTGGTAGGGGTAGTTAAACAATCTCTGCACAAAACGATCAGAGGCAAATTGTTGGAGTACCGAGAGTTTGAAACTTTATTATGTGAAGTAGAGAATGTAGTCAATACGAGGCCATTAACAAATACGCCATCAGAAATCAATGACATAATAGTTTTGACCCCTATGGACTTACTTCGCACGTCATCCGATTCAGTTTTGAGCAACTTGGAGTTAAGTACCGATAACGATTTTACGATAGAACACACGACTCAAAGCGCGGCCCGCCACCGGCCAGGGCGCAGCCCGCGCGCAGATCGGCGCGTTGTGCGGCGGCGACGCCTGTACCCGCCCCTTTCTGCGCGCGGACTGCGCGCAGCCCGCATTTTCCCCGCTCTCTGCCAGCAGGCTGCGCGCAGTCCGCGATTTAACTGCGACTGAGTGAGCTACATTAATAAACACTTTAAGGAAACTTTTATTTAAGATCCTCTAACTTGACAACATGAAAGAAAACAACGCACATGCTCACGAAGGCCTGTATGAGAACTTTACTGAGAAACAAAAGTTAACTAACAACAATAGTTAGCTAGTGATGAAGTTACAAATATCATGAATGAAACTATTTGTGTAAAAATGCACGTTTAGGGTCACAGTGGCATGACCTAGGAAATTAACTTATGCAAAGTAAAAAAGCTAGAATTTTAGATAATACTAAATGATAAGATGATTGGATGAATAATACAATGTAACGCAATGTCACTAATGCGAAAGAGTAGCAGTAGGAATTCAGGAAATAAAGAATTTATATTTACTCACTACTAGTCCATGACCTGGAGCTCGTAGAGAACTGGGGGGGGGGGGGAAAGATAATTTAGATAATGGAATAATGTAAAGCTTCTGGAATCGGGACAAGTATTGCTAATAATAAGAACTATGACAGAGGGCAAATGCAAATTGAATACCGTAACCAGCAGTTGTTTTCTTTGGCTGTCACTTCGCTCGGTGAGGTTGTAGAACAAATAATTCCGGATCCCCAATACGATGGAAATGTTCTGAAACAGGCAACCTAGTAATAAAGCAGCTTTAATTTCATGGCAACAACATATCTTCAAGTTAAACGCTGTGTGCAGTACATTGTGTCATACCGCGCATACTGCGTGTGTGTGTGTGTGTGTGTGTGTGTGTGTGTGTGTGTGTGTGTGTGTGTGTGTGTGTGTGTGTGTGTGTGTGTGTGTGTGTGTGTGTGTGTGTGTGTGTGTGTGTGTAACACACATACACACACACACACACCAGAAAGATGTAATCATTCTTTTAGTCCAGAAGAAACCCATTGTCGGCTTACCTTGCACATTATCATTATGTGAAACTTTATTGAAAAATAGCATGTATCGAGCTGAGTTTAATTCAATCACAAGTGACGTTCAACTTTAACTATTATTCAAAAAATGGACCAGTTTTTCAAAGCGGTTAATTTTCACCCCCAACTCGCGTTCTTGCGTATCTTGGTGGTCAATAATACATTTAAAAAGAGGATCTTTTACCCGAAAACCAAAAACAATGAATCATTCATACCTATATGCATTCGGCGGTCAGACTATCGCTTCCTGGCGTCAGTGGTGCTGCCAACCAGCGTCGACACATCGTAGTGATTTTGCCCTGGCCGTCAGACAGCACACTGAAAGTTTTAAGAATACAGGAACAAAAGCAAAAAGTCGAATAAAATACAAAAATATAAGTATAGGTTGTTATGTTATGTTATCAACAATTGATTATCATGTCCACAAGAACTAGAGAGAAGTGGCTTTGGCAAGAGATGAGCATTGGTGCGGTAAGTTTCAGACTCCAAAATGACCTAGAAAGCGATGTAGCTTACCATAATTTGCATAAATTTCGGTTTTTTATAGAAAATCTTGGCGGTTGACTTGGCAGACAATTTGTCCCACTTTTGGAAAGGGAATGGGGAGCTTCATAACTGGTGCCAGGATTACGTGAATCTTTGCGATTAACCTGATTGAACAGGAGAACGCCTTCCTCTTGAAGAACAGTTGAATATTCACACTCTGCTGGTGTGTTCTACGGAATTTTAAGTACGCTGGTACGCTCTTAGACTCACTAAGAATGTTTGAAAAGAATAGTGATTGCGTTTCGAAACACGTGGAGAAATGTAGTCAATTTTTACATGAGATAACAAAACTTCCGGGATTTTGAGTTCAATTATAATCCATTATGAAATGAGAGGCAAACTAAAAAGTACATATTGACAATTGATTCCAGTCATACCTTATCTATGGCCAACCATTCGTATCCCAGCGTCCGCCCGTTCAAGCCAATGGCCACGAAAGTTATAGCACTGAAAATTTAAAGAGGATGAAACTACAAGTAAAATTTAAAACTTAGAGCAGAAACTAATTTTCAATAGTGTTCCTTTTACGGAGCGGTATACTCATATTATTTTCAGTATGCCTTATCCTTATAGAACACAGCAGAAAAATGAGACCACGCGCACGTCTTAAAATTGACAGGCATGTGCATCATACACTACTACACACATACAACACACGCATATCAGACAAAAAAAAATCGTGCTAACATATTTCTAAAGTGACCCAAGCGCACATTTTCCGTGATAACAACTTGTCTCTATTCTTAAAAATCGTAGTTTCTGAACTTCTTCACGTTTTACATTCGAAAAATGAGACCACGCACAATTTGAGATGACGCAAAAAATTGTCCATTTACCTTACAAATTGCTCAAAATAAATAGATTGCTATACTCAAAGGTGACTACGCCAAACTTAGCGAATTCTTCATTTAACCCGGTGTTTCGTTAACCCTAGCCGTTAACCATTAACCGGGTTACCGGGTTAATTCTTTTGCTAACCACTTGGTAACCTAAAATTTCTTCCAAAAGACATAGTAAAAGATGGTTACCACTGGGTTAAAAGGATTACCCGTGTAACCCCGTAGGGTTAACAAAATACCCGAATCCTTGTGGAATTGGCCCCAAAACTTGACTAGATTGTCGACTAGCACAGCTCATTGAGTACAATATTTGATTTGACACAACAACCCCACAGACGATCGATAACATTTCTACACTACTTAACATCGATGAGTGAAAAGGAATAAAATAATAAGCAAACATACCTCGAAATACATTTTTCTTTTCTCGAACCGACCGCACTCACAAACAAGCTCACATACATACTTGTTGTGGGGAAACACTAGAAAGCTCGTAAAACCTGAAAAAAAAACAGTATAGCCATTACGTTTGTACAAAATAGAACAAACAAATATGAAGAATGAACATAGTTGCATAGAAAAATTGAAGAAAACTTTTTGAAGAAAATTAAATTTTGACCACGACGTCTCGTCTAAAATAGTGTGTTCAGTCGAGCAGTGTACAATGTACATTTCGCGCGAAACGTCTGAGACTATTGACAGCGAACTGAAGGCGGAAGGTGGTATTAATTCCACACACTAAATAAACGTATTTTATGAATAAACAAGTCAGTTGTGAACGTCAAAAATTAAAAGTGTCAGAAATGGAATGAGAATGAATGGAAAAGATAGTTTATAAACACTCAAACATTGAACTAATCGAAAAAAATATTGTAGTTTGATCTGGCCGAGGTCATTTTTTTCCGAACCATCTTCCCGAACCAGAATCGCAAAGTGCAATTGCTGAACCGAGTGCTCCGCGGGTAACTAGCACTCCCGGTTGCTTATCATTCTCGTTTCTGTAGTATGCATTCCGGTTACCTAAGATACCCGGCTCTCTTGATTTCCGAGTCCGTTATGAGCCACGGTTATATAGGGCTGGGTTACCTTGGATTGCCGGTTATTTGAGATTTACAGTCCCTTCAATTTTTCGGCAATATCCCGTTAGGCTTCTTAGGGTTCCGGGGGTGAAATCTATATCTAAGATGGGTTTTGGTAACCTTTTTTTCCGGTTACCCGGAAGGTAAACGTGAAACGAAAAACTGGTTACCATTCAATTCAACCTGAAACTCGGTTTGCAGTTTTAGTTTCTATGGTAACTAGTTTCCGGTTACTCCCCGGTTACCTACTCGACCGGCCAATTCACTGGAGAACCGGGCCCTTCCCGAACCGAACCGCGAACCGGTCACTGGAAAACCGAACCGAACCGACCGAACCAGATAGTATACGAGGTAAAATGAGTGGGAATCCACTAATTTTACCTTGTATACGATTTATGTGTTGAAATCATGATGAATTTCGGTCCGGTTCAAACCTTTCACTGGGGAACCAAACGGTTTAGAATGTCGGTTCGGTCGGTTAACTCTGTTCGGTTCGGTTCTCGAGTAACCGGTTCGCGGATCGGTTCGGGAAGGACCCGGTTCTCGAGTGAATTCGCCTACTGGGCGCTACTGGGCCTACTGCCACCTACTCGAAATGAAAAAGCGGTTAGTTGTGAAGTTGGTCGGTTCCGGGCGCGTTATGAACCACGATTCTGTAGGGTTCACGCTCACGGTACCCGATAGTTCCATGTTCGTTATCATCCACGGTTACCCAAGACTTCCGATCAGTTACGGTCTCGGGTTTCTTATCACCCCCGTTTGATTTACGTTTACCCATGTAAGTGGGTCACCTAGGTATTCCGGTTACCTAGAATTTCCGACTACCCTTTCCCGGTTACCCCTTTACCCGGATTCAGTTATTCAGAAACCCGTGTTTCTCCACCTATGTTCAGGCAGCCTGCGTGCAGTCTGCCAGCAGAGACGACAAGCTCGTTTTATTTATGAATTGGGGCAGTCTGCTCGCAGGCTGCCCGTACGCTGCTAACTGCCGGCAGACTGCGCGCAGGCTGCTCGCACGCCGCTATCTGCCGGCAGCCTGCGCGCAGTCTGCGCGCAGACTGCGCGCAGAACATTTTCGCCGCAGACCGCGCTTTGAGTCGTGTGAGTATTCAATCAGAAACAACAAGTATTGCAATGGGCCATTTCAGCGAATAAAAGGCTAGGCCAGTTCTGGGAAATTTGGCAAAGTCAATATCTTAATGATTTACGTGAACGACAGCGATCCAGCGATCATCGAAATAGATACACAGCCAACGAACCAAAAGTTGGTGAAGTAGTGTTATGTAGCGATAATTTACTGCCCCGAGGAAAATGGAAACTTGCGGTAGTAACAGAATTGCACCCCGGAGCAGAAGGAGTAGTACGATCAGTGTCCATCAGAAACTCTAACAACCACATAACTAAGAGATCCATAAACCATTTAGTACCACTTGAAATTTATGAAGATCAGGTTGAAATATCATCTAACAATGAGACGGGTAGCCGAGCACAGCTACCAAGACAAGCTAAACGAAATATGTGTTATAAGGAAAACGAAAACTCATTTGACTGATTATTCGTATATCATGATTGTATGTATATGTATGTATCTGTTGTTTGATCCTATATTGTTTCCACATATCGCATTCGCATTTATATACATTGCCAAACACGTCTTATCGAATCGAAATTCTTACAGAGAGCAATGTCCGACGGCGAAACCAACAAGCATCTTCTCTCTCCGATGAATGAAGAAGAACATCTAGGAGCAGAAGAAGCGACGAACCCATTTCAATTCACACTGGTCAATCTTATGGATGTGGTCGGCAAACTGAAGGACGATATCATCGAGGTAACTGAGCTTTAGACCTTGTTGATCGAGTGGTTCATGTCAGTTTATGGTCTTATAACGAGTTGACTGTAGAGCCATGAACGAAAAAATGGCTCATAGGCAGAAAATCACATAATGAAATTATTACTCATAACGAAATAAGGCACGTGGATCGAGTTATAGAAAATGATTCTTAGACCAGCGATAAATAGAAATCCCTCGTTTTTATATAAACGAACCGGAATAATACATAGTTCTGTGATTATTAGTCAGAGTTTTCCTGTTCGAACAAGCGTAATAAAAAATGTATATGAATCGATTTTTTTAGCATGCCTCCGAAGTGTCGGCCAAAGGTATTGACGACATGCAAAACCTTCTCAACATGACAGTCGAGGCAGTGAGGACTTCGGCGGAGCCGAAGTCCTCACTGCCTCGACTGTCATGTTGAGTCAGAGAGGAAAACGAGGGATTTCTATTTATTAGTCAGAGTTTTCCTGTTCGAACAAGCGTAATAAAAAATGTATATGAATCGATTTTTTTAGCATGCCTCCGAAGTGTCGGCCAAAGGTATTGACGACATGCAAAACCTTCTCAACATGACAGTCGAGGCAGTGAGGACTTCGGCGGAGCCGAACACCAGCATACGTCTTTTGACCGATCTCCGCGAATCAACCACGGCTCTAAGAACCTGGGCAGCAGCAACAGATGTCAAGATGGAACTGCTCATGGAGGACAATGCATTTGTCAAACGTCAACTCCAGCTGATTTTGACCGCAGTAAATCAGGAGGTTAGAATCGATAGTTATAACGATAGTTTTTCTCTAGCGAATACCCTTGAGAACGTATCGATAACGTCCCCATCTCACATAGTTATGGGTGGGGAGAATGCCGCTGGCATTCAAGCTAGACCTTATCGAACTCCCATAAAACGAAACGCTAATAATAAGTTCAAACGCACTTTTGCCGAAGCAGTAAGATCGAATAACGGTAGCGTTAATAGTCTGAATGTCAAACCGAAAGTTACTGAACGTACACCTATCAAACGAAAGTCAGACGTAACGATCACGCCACATAAAGATCAATCCGGATCTCATTTATCGATTAGATACAATGATCAACGTCATACTCCAGCGAAACAATCGAAACATGATGGTCACCGATTTCAGAACCAGCATCCGGGTGCTGGTAGAGTCGACGAAGACCGTGCGAGGCGTCCTCCTGTAGTGTGCCTGTATTGTGCGGGCGATCACTACAGTGATGCTTGTGGCGAAGTTCTTGGACTCGGACAGCGTCACGATATTGTCGAGGAGAAGGGAGTCTGTGAGATCTGCCTCAACGCCCATCGTCCACACCCGTGCCGTGCTCCTCCTTTCGGACGCCCAAGGCAGTGTGAGCATTGCCGACAGTACCGGGACCATCACTCATCACTCTGCCGATCGCAGGCACACAGAGATATTCTGGCAGCCCGGCGACGCCCAGGTAACTGAATTATATGTAGTAGTGTATTAAATCGATCCTTTTACCTTTATCAAGTAACGATCCTACATTGTCATTGTTAACGATTAGCAATTTCCTTGTTTTCGGTGTGGGGAGCTTGTCGCGGCGACAAAACAAGCTCACCTAATTAAAAATTAAAGGATTGCCAATTATCGCGCTCCAATGATAACCGAAACTACGATAACGAGTAGCGTAATGTATTTGGAACTACGGTGCATTCGTGGCGAGATGAAAAACTTCCTTTTCGTAACTTCCAAAATAGCTGGACGGGTGGTTTTTTGTATTATGATTTTACTGGCCTAAAAACCCGGTTCGTTTTACTTAGATACTTATCCTTGATGTTACGTTTTCATTACCGAGTGACCGATCAATAACATTCGTTTAACGAACCCTAACAGCCAGCTAGAAGTTAGTTTATATCGAGAAAAGGAAGTTCATATCACCAAATAATATGTAGTTTCTGACCGAATGAACGAAATACTTAGCGAAACGAAATGAGTTTACAAATTCTACCCGTGAGACTACTACAGGCAGTACGTTCATTCAGTAGACGGCACACAGAATTCAACTTTGCATTCACATGTTTCTCCTATGTTTTTGTTGTTGTGTTCTTGTTCTTAACTGAACATCTTGTTGACCCCCTTGGGTATCTTCTCTATTTGTCAGGTTATGACCTTTGTTGATATAAAATTGTTGTTGTTAAACCAGTGTTTGTGTTCTATATTCCCATGTTCATATAGCTGCACACGCCATAGTAAGTCGTGTGTAGTAGTCGTGTATTATCTCCGAAACTGCGGTCTTGACAGCTGTGATACAACAAACTGGTCACGATTCTTGGTCTGACCTTTACTGTTTGGACATCTCTTTACAATATCTCCCTTGGCTATGGTTGACACCCTTGTGTCGACTACTTTGGATGTCACACATACAGATCTGACCCTTGTCAATGAAGAAACGTACAGTCTCATGTATTGTATTGCCTACCATTTCCACCACTGAACCACCTCTCCTTATTTTATGGGATGTTAGGCGATACAAAACTTGTCACTCATTGTGCATAATTATCCACAACCCCCTAGCTTGTTGTTAAATCATCAGTTCAATCCAAAGGTCGGATACCTTCGATTGAAACCTCGGGTTTATTCTCAATCTTAGTCTGAGGACGTTGAGAATTCAAATTCGGTGTGGTTGTCTCAATCCCCCTCCCCTTCTTTGTCACTCATTGTGCATAATTATTCACAACCCCTAGCTTGTTGTTAAACCATCAGTTCAATCCAAAGGTCGGATACCTTCGATTGAAACCTCGGGTTATTCTCAATCGTAGTCTAAGGACGTTGGGAATTCAAATTCGAGGTGGGTGTCTCAACCTCCTCTTCGTTTTTTGTAATTGCTTGTTGTTAAATCTTACGTTTTTATCGATGGTCCGGATACCTAAATGATAAAAACACTCGTAATAAAATCCCAATAGTAGTCTATGGACGTTGGTGAATTGATTCTGAGATGATTGTTCCAACACCCCTCCCCTCTTTTTCTTTCTTTTTGATTCTCGGTTTCAATGAAGTACGTATCACACCCAGCCTCACTTGTTGTCAAACCATATGTTTATCAAAAAGGTCGGAGACCTTTATGATTAACCCTCGTAACCATTCTCAATCGTAGTCTGAGGACGTTGAGAAGTGGAACTCGAGGTGGTTGTTTCAACCGCACCCCTTGTTGTATAAAAGTTGAAAATCATATCATCCTGCTTTCTGAATAGCCTTAATGAGATCGATCATTATAATATCTCGGTCAAATAAAATGTTTTGGTTAGTGTATGATACAGAAGACATCATTTGACACTACGGTACCTCCCGTACATTTCATCGGACTATTATAAACAAGAAACTTAATAGAAGATGAACTAATCAACTACCTTTTTCGATGATTTGTTGTCACGGTCCATATAGTTCATGATTTTATCAACGGGAGACGAACTGGATGAAGAGTTAGTCTCGTTCTTCTGCACGTCAACTGTAGTACCAGACTTCTTGGGTATGGTGAACCCTCCGAAGAGTTTTGCAACATTGTTGTCCATCTTTATTACCTGTAAACAGGGAATGTCGGTAAATCGATAATAGTTCGATCGTACGCGTAGATATATGACATACGTATATAGAATAATTGAAGAATTCGCACAAGTTCAATGATAACTGGAGAGTATGACGTAATATAGGCAATGATTGGTCGTTGATCAGTTGACTGTTGGTCGTTCGGAATTATCGATTTGTATTCAACAGTCAGCTGACCTTATAATTTGTGGGAGTAAACAAGAAGGTATAATAGCAGTATGGGTGTCAATGGAAGATGGAAATTTCTGCTTGATGATTTCATGGGTAGCGGTAGAGGAAGAGATGTTTTCGTACTGGTTCAACAGAGTGATCAGTGATTTTACTTGCGTCAGATTGTTTCGGAGTGAGAAAACATCTTCCGATGATTTTTCCAGAGAGACGAGTTTGTGATAGATGATCTTACGCTGTTCTCTCCGTCGATCATAACGTTCCGAGAGAAGTTGAAGCGCGAGTATGTAGTTATCGGGAGAGAACGATAGGGAGTCAATAATTAGCGCCGCTTCTTCTTTTACCAAGGACTTGAGCTGAAGCATTTTGTCAAGGTCGGATAGAGCAGGATTGTTGTCAACGGCCGCGTTAAACGTCGACCAGAAAGCTGGAAACTTGCTCACATCCCCGTAGAACGCAGGAAGTTCAATGCGAGGCATTTGAACTGTCACAGTTCGACCAGGGCTCGAGAAGTCTCTCGCAGGAGGAACTGTCTGGCCAGAATACATATTTGCCTGTGCGGGCACAAATGCCTGGATGAAGGGTTTTTGTGTCTGCGGTCCCGGGAGGGGGATGGTGCGGGTAGATTCCGTCTATACGACTGAACACCGTTGTTATTGGTGTTACCATTGCTTGGGTGACCGGGCCTATTGTTGAGCGGCTGGCGCGAGAAACAGTCCGCACCTATTGTCGGGTTCGTTGATGCAAACTGATTGTCATTGGGAAATTCACCAAAACGAGAACGAGAAGGATAGTTGGCACTGAAATTTCCGTCATCGCCTGTCTCCGTTTGAGGGAAAGGTCGAGATTCATGCCATTGGTTCTTTGATGGAAATCGATTGTCATTGGAAAATTCACCAAAACGAGAACGAGAATGATAGTTGCCTGTATCTGGTTGAGGGAACAGTCGAGATTCATGCCCTTGTGCATTTTCTTTCCACTTTTCCCCACCCTGATAACTTTCCTTCCGGACTGGCTCGGCTCTGACTTCGTGGTCAATGATATTCTCAGGTTGCTCAGTGTGCTCAGTATAGTGCATTCTGGAGGCTAGTGGATCAAGAAATCTAACTTGTTCGTAGTGGTCTTTCTGAACACGTTTGACAGATAGTGGAGTGGGGAAACCCAAAATGGATGTTTCTCCGTCCTCGACACTAGTATGCATCACATGATCAGTATGGTTCTGTGTCACTACAACATGGGATGGCGTGTGGGGAGAGGATGCGATAGACTGAGGAAGCAATGATTTCTCGAGGTCGTTGGTTTCTTCAACTAAAAGACGCAATGATACTAAAGTATTCTCACTGGTGTCAATGAGTTCAATAGGGTTGAGGTCAGAACAGTGGTCATCGAGGCTCTTCAGGGCCTGAGCTCGCTCTTTGGAGTTGGTCAGGGAGCGGGCTGCAGCATATGCCGAATCGTATCGTTTTTCGAGATTGATTTTTGCGGCCTCAATGCGAATACCCAAATTGCGAAGTTGAGATCTGATTGTGGCACGAATTCAAGAGACTCTTCGAACCCTTGGATGTCACTCAGGTGGGGGGCTTGGGTAAATTCTCTAGCTTGCATATCGGAGAGTTTTGTGAGTTCATTGACTCCTCTCGTGATACTGGCTTTGAACTGAGAGAAACTCATGCCTTAAATTGGCAATGACGGGTTCTAGGGTCTAAACTACGTATACACTCTCTTGGTTTACAAGATGGGACTGAAATTTTTAGGCCTCTGGATGGTGAATTTGCCGTAGTATAAACGAATGATACTCAGGCAATGCTATTGGCTGCTTGGCGGCAATTCAAATCTTGGAGGTTTGCCAACATTCTCCGAAACGATAATAACCATGGTGAAACACATGTTGGAAAAAATTCAAGGATTTCGGATATTCAGTTAGAACCAGTATTGTTGATAAATGTCGAAAAACACTTGTACTAGGATCAATTCCGGCAGTAACTATTAGCTCTCAGGTAAGGCGGGATTACACGTTAACTAGTTCGTGTCCCTGTCTTGCTTAGTCAGTACAATCGACGATAACAAGCAGTATGAACGCGGACAGGAAACTAGTTAACGTGTAATCCCGCCTTACCTGAGAGCTAATAGTTACTGACGGAATTGATCCTAGTACAAGTGTTTTTCGACATTTATCAACAATACTGGTTCTAACTGAATATCCGAAATCCTTGAATTTTTTCCAACATGTGTTTCACCATGGTTATTATCGTTTCGGAGAATGTTGGCAAACCTCCAAGATTTGAATTGCCGCCAAGCAGCCAATAGCATTGCCTGAGTATCATTCGTTTATACTACGGCAAATTCACCATCCAGAGGCCTAAAAATTTCAGTCCCATCTTGTAAACCAAGAGAGTGTATACGTAGTTTAGACCCTAGAACCCGTCATTGCCAATTTAAGGCATGAGTTTCTCTCAGTTCAAAGCCAGGATCACGAGAGGAGTCAATGAACTCACAAAACTCTCCGATATGCAAGCTAGAGAATTTACCCAAGCCCCCCACCTGAGTGACATCCAAGGGTTCGAAGAGTCTCTTGAATTCGTGCCACAATCAGATCTCAACTTCGCAATTTGGGTATTCGCATTGAGGCCGCAAAAATCAATCTCGAAAAACGATACGATTCGGCATATGCTGCAGCCCGCTCCCTGACCAACTCCAAAGAGCGAGCTCAGGCCCTGAAGAGCCTCGATGACCACTGTTCTGACCTCAACCCTATTGAACTCATTGACACCAGTGAGAATACTTTAGTATCATTGCGTCTTTTAGTTGAAGAAACCAACGACCTCGAGAAATCATTGCTTCCTCAGTCTATCGCATCCTCTCCCCACACGCCATCCCATGTTGTAGTGACACAGAACCATACTGATCATGTGATGCATACTAGTGTCGAGGACGGAGAAACATCCATTTTGGGTTTCCCCACTCCACTATCTGTCAAACGTGTTCAGAAAGACCACTACGAACAAGTTAGATTTCTTGATCCACTAGCCTCCAGAATGCACTATACTGAGCACACTGAGCAACCTGAGAATATCATTGACCACGAAGTCAGAGCCGAGCCAGTCCGGAAGGAAAGTTATCAGGGTGGGGAAAAGTGGAAAGAAAATGCACAAGGGCATGAATCTCGACTGTTCCCTCAACCAGATACAGGCAACTATCATTCTCGTTCTCGTTTTGGTGAATTTTCCAATGACAATCGATTTCCATCAAAGAACCAATGGCATGAATCTCGACCTTTCCCTCAAACGGAGACAGGCGATGACGGAAATTTCAGTGCCAACTATCCTTCTCGTTCTCGTTTTGGTGAATTTCCCAATGACAATCAGTTTGCATCAACGAACCCGACAATAGGTGCGGACTGTTTCTCGCGCCAGCCGCTCAACAATACGCCCGGTCACCCAAGCAATGGTAACACCAATAACAACGGTGTTCAGTCGTATAGACGGAATCTACCCGCACCATCCCCCCCCCCCGGGACCGCAGACACAAAAACCCTTCATCCAGGCATTTGTGCCCGCACAGGCAAATATGTATTCTGGCCAGACAGTTCCTCCTGCGAGAAACTTCTCGAGCCCTGGTCGAACTGTGACAGTTCAAATGCCTCGCATTGAACTTCCTGCGTTCTACGGGGATGCGAGCAAGTTTCCAGCTTTCTGGTCGACGTTTAACGCGGCCGTTGACAACAATCCTGCTCCATCCGACCTTGACAAAATGCTTCAGCTCAAGTCCTTGGTAAAAGAAGAAGCGGCGCTAATTATTGACTCCCTATCGTTCTCTCCCGATAACTACATACTCGCGCTTCAACTTCTCTCGGAACGTTATGATCGACGGAGAGAACAGCGTAAGATCATCTATCACAAACTCGTCTCTCTGGAAAAATCATCGGAAGATGTTTTCTCACTCCGAAACAATCTGACGCAAGTAAAATCACTGATCACTCTGTTGAACCAGTACGAAAACATCTCTTCCTCTACCGCTACCCATGAAATCATCAGGCAGAAATTTCCATCTTCCATAATCAAGGAAGTGGCCCGACGCGAGCATCGCTCCCGTGGGGTCTGGAATACCAACTCACTGATTTCCGCGTTGGAAGACGTAGTAAAAGAAGAGGAGTGTATTTCCACGAGTTCTCCCTTGATCAAAACCACAACTCTCATTGGTCACTCGAGCAGATACGAACAGCATCAAGGCTCACAAGTCAATACTAATGGAAGAGGTGGCAGATCCAACAGTAGACCTCGTTCCCGTTCCACCAGTCGACCCCCTACGAAGTGTTACTATTGTGGCGACACCGCTCACATCTCTGTCAATTGCTCCAAATTCAGCACAGTCGAATCCCGGCGCGAGTTTGTGATACAACAAAGACTATGCTTCAAGTGCCTAGGCCCAGATCACATGGCAAACGTGTGTTCGTGGAAAAACTGTCCCAAATGCAATGACCCTCACCATTCGTCTCTTTGTTTCCAATTCGAGAAGTCGAAGACGGTCTCATTCGCAGGACAACCGAGAGCCAGCACACCATTTCCACCACCGGCAACATCGAACAATAATGTGTCCAATGCCAGCCTTGGCCACGGGGCAGGAAATCCACGCGAGCAATTATCGGGGTTTACTCAGACCAATGGTCAAAGAATCACTCAATGATCAGTTCGAAGTCAATATCCCATTCACATCTGCCTGTCTCGTCCCCTTTCCTTTGTAAGCAGATTGCTCTTTGTATCAACTCCTCACTCAATCCTGATTTTTATTTGTATACCGATATCAACAATTCAACTGTATTTCAACCAATCTGCGAGAACGGAGTGGATTCACCTCCGTCTAGTACCCCCGCACCCCAATCACACACAATAGCGCTCACCTCTTCGGCCTCCAGTCATCAACCAAGATTGATGATTACCAATGCCTCCGTGTTGAACTCTAATTCCCAACCCATATCGGTATGTGTCGTTCTCGATTCCGGTTCGCAGAGATCCTTTGTAACGTCCTCTTTATGTGAAAAACTAGGCATAGAAAAAGGCAGACCTCTTTCCTTGCGTACAATCGGAATCGGTGGGCATCAGCAAACAACGGCTTCCTCTCTTATCTCTCTCAGTCTTCTCACCGTATATGGAGATCAAGTAGATCTTGTTTGTTCCACCATCCCACAAATATCCGGTTCTATCATGGTACCACCGCTATCCGCCAATGACCAAGTCCACATGTCAACTATTCTTGGCGAATCACCTCACCAAAGGAAAAGTTCAGCCACAAATTCTGATCGGTATTGATCGCTACTGGGATGTCTTGGGGAAATCAAGTCAAAATTTCTACCTCCCCTCTGGTTTGGTTATAACTCGATCAGTTCTTGGCGCAATAGTATCTGGCGCAGAGAACTCTTCTCGGACAACTGTACCGTCAACTTCTTTGACAACTATGACTGACTTCGATTTCACGAGATTTTGTGACCTCGAGACCATAGGTATCACGGACGATCCTTCCCCAAATGTAGATTCTGAAAACGACAAAGCGGTAGTGGAGCATTTCTGTAAGACAGTTGAAGTCCGAGAAGGTCACATAGTCGTTGAATTTCCGTTCAAATTGAATCATCCACACGTTGATGACAACCGCTCCTTGGCATTTCGTCGTCTCCAATCCCAATGGCGAAATCTACAGAAGACCCCCGGCATGTTACAGAAATATGCAGAGCAGTTTTCTGATCAGTTAGCCAGAGGTATTCTAGAAGATGCCCCATTCCACCCGGACGGAGAAGTAGTTTACCACATCTCACACCAGGGAATCATCAAGATGGATAGTGCGACAACTAAATTGCGCGTAGTACTGGATGCCTCTTCACGCAAAAAAGGCCAGTTTTCTCTCAACGACGTAGTAAGCCAAGGTCCTTCTCTCTTACCAGATATATCCGGGCTGTTGATTCGCGCTCGAACGCATAGCAACCTCATTACTGCCGATGTAGAGAAAGCATTTCACATGATATATCTCAATGAGAAACATCGCGATGCTACCCGAATACTCTGGTTGAAGGATCCAAACTACCCCCCAACAAGCAGCAACTTGAGAACACTGCGATACACTCGAGTGCCATTTGGTGTGAACTGCTCTCCTTTTCTTCTATCTATGTCCATTATGCATCATTTGAAAGCTCATTATGGTAGCGAGGGAGATTCAATTATCAGAAATACCTATGTAGATAATCTTCTAATTGGAACGGAAGATCAGAATTCTCTCCAGACTATATATTCTCGCAACAAGTCTATTTTTGCGGGCATGCGAATGAACCTCAGAGAGTTCACCTCGAACATCGACATAACCGAGTCATCCATTCCCCCCGAAGATCGGGCAAAGAACCAATCTGATAGCAAACTACTCGGGATTAGTTGGTCCACAACATCCGACACCCTTTCCATCAGATTCAAATTGACATCACCACCCATTCTCACGAAACGTTCTGTTTTGAGAAGTATGGCATCAACATTCGACCCTCTTGGTTATCTCTCCCCTCTTCTCATCCAACCCAAGGTTTTCATTAGCCAACTCTGGTCGGAGAGCAAGGGGTGGGATGAACCACTTAATCCCACGACAGCAGGTGGTTGGACAAAGTTGGTCAACACTATCAAAAACGAGGAGCTGCAATCCATTCCACGGCGAATCTCTCGACGCACATCAGGTGCACGATACCAACTTTGCATGTTTTCCGACGCATCAGATATTGCGATGGGCGTGGCGGCCTATTTAGTGACAATCTATCCCGACGAATCAATGAGCTCAAATTTGATCATGGTCAAAGAGCGAGTGTCACCCCCGTCCATGACCACTCCTCGAGCTGAACTGACAGCCTTGTTACTTGCTTGTCGAATGAGCCGGTTTCTACACGGTCAACTTGATTTGATAATAGACAACTGTCATTTCTTCTCAGATTCTATATTTGCTCTGTACTGGGTCCACTCGAAGAAGCCTTTGAAGATATTTGCAAAAAACAGAGTGACCGAGATAGAAGCGGTGGCTCAAGAATGGATACCAACACAATTTCATCATGTTCGTACGAATCAGAATCCATCCGATCTCGCATGGAGATCAAGTAGATCTTGTTTGTTCCACCATCCCACAAATATCCGGTTCTATCATGGTACCACCGCTATCCGCCAATGACCAAGTCCACATGTCAACTATTCTTGGCGAATCACCTCACCAAAGGAAAAGTTCAGCCACAAATTCTGATCGGTATTGATCGCTACTGGGATGTCTTGGGGAAATCAAGTCAAAATTTCTACCTCCCCTCTGGTTTGGTTATAACTCGATCAGTTCTTGGCGCAATAGTATCTGGCGCAGAGAACTCTTCTCGGACAACTGTACCGTCAACTTCTTTGACAACTATGACTGACTTCGATTTCACGAGATTTTGTGACCTCGAGACCATAGGTATCACGGACGATCGTTCCCCAAATGTAGATTCTGAAAACGACAAAGCGGTAGTGGAGCATTTCTGTAAGACAGTTGAAGTCCGAGAAGGTCACATAGTCGTTGAATTTCCGTTCAAATTGAATCATCCACACGTTGATGACAACCGCTCCTTGGCATTTCGTCGTCTCCAATCCCAATGGCGAAATCTACAGAAGACCCCCGGCATGTTACAGAAATATGCAGAGCAGTTTTCTGATCAGTTAGCCAGAGGTATTCTAGAAGATGCCCCATTCCACCCGGACGGAGAAGTAGTTTACCACATCTCACACCAGGGAATCATCAAGATGGATAGTGCGACAACTAAATTGCGCGTAGTACTGGATGCCTCTTCACGCAAAAAAGGCCAGTTTTCTCTCAACGACGTAGTAAGCCAAGGTCCTTCTCTCTTACCAGATATATCCGGGCTGTTGATTCGCGCTCGAACGCATAGCAACCTCATTACTGCCGATGTAGAGAAAGCATTTCACATGATATATCTCAATGAGAAACATCGCGATGCTACCCGAATACTCTGGTTGAAGGATCCAAACTACCCCCCAACAAGCAGCAACTTGAGAACACTGCGATACACTCGAGTGCCATTTGGTGTGAACTGCTCTCCTTTTCTTCTATCTATGTCCATTATGCATCATTTGAAAGCTCATTATGGTAGCGAGGGAGATTCAATTATCAGAAATACCTATGTAGATAATCTTCTAATTGGAACGGAAGATCAGAATTCTCTCCAGACTATATATTCTCGCAACAAGTCTATTTTTGCGGGCATGCGAATGAACCTCAGAGAGTTCACCTCGAACATCGACATAACCGAGTCATCCATTCCCCCCGAAGATCGGGCAAAGAACCAATCTGATAGCAAACTACTCGGGATTAGTTGGTCCACAACATCCGACACCCTTTCCATCAGATTCAAATTGACATCACCACCCATTCTCACGAAACGTTCTGTTTTGAGAAGTATGGCATCAACATTCGACCCTCTTGGTTATCTCTCCCCTCTTCTCATCCAACCCAAGGTTTTCATTAGCCAACTCTGGTCGGAGAGCAAGGGGTGGGATGAACCACTTAATCCCACGACAGCAGGTGGTTGGACAAAGTTGGTCAACACTATCAAAAACGAGGAGCTGCAATCCATTCCACGGCGAATCTCTCGACGCACATCAGGTGCACGATACCAACTTTGCATGTTTTCCGACGCATCAGATATTGCGATGGGCGTGGCGGCCTATTTAGTGACAATCTATCCCGACGAATCAATGAGCTCAAATTTGATCATGGTCAAAGAGCGAGTGTCACCCCCGTCCATGACCACTCCTCGAGCTGAACTGACAGCCTTGTTACTTGCTTGTCGAATGAGCCGGTTTCTACACGGTCAACTTGATTTGATAATAGACAACTGTCATTTCTTCTCAGATTCTATATTTGCTCTGTACTGGGTCCACTCGAAGAAGCCTTTGAAGATATTTGCAAAAAACAGAGTGACCGAGATAGAAGCGGTGGCTCAAGAATGGATACCAACACAATTTCATCATGTTCGTACGAATCAGAATCCATCCGATCTCGCATGGAGATCAAGTAGATCTTGTTTGTTCCACCATCCCACAAATATCCGGTTCTATCATGGTACCACCGCTATCCGCCAATGACCAAGTCCACATGTCAACTATTCTTGGCGAATCACCTCACCAAAGGAAAAGTTCAGCCACAAATTCTGATCGGTATTGATCGCTACTGGGATGTCTTGGGGAAATCAAGTCAAAATTTCTACCTCCCCTCTGGTTTGGTTATAACTCGATCAGTTCTTGGCGCAATAGTATCTGGCGCAGAGAACTCTTCTCGGACAACTGTACCGTCAACTTCTTTGACAACTATGACTGACTTCGATTTCACGAGATTTTGTGACCTCGAGACCATAGGTATCACGGACGATCCTTCCCCAAATGTAGATTCTGAAAACGACAAAGCGGTAGTGGAGCATTTCTGTAAGACAGTTGAAGTCCGAGAAGGTCACATAGTCGTTGAATTTCCGTTCAAATTGAATCATCCACACGTTGATGACAACCGCTCCTTGGCATTTCGTCGTCTCCAATCCCAATGGCGAAATCTACAGAAGACCCCCGGCATGTTACAGAAATATGCAGAGCAGTTTTCTGATCAGTTAGCCAGAGGTATTCTAGAAGATGCCCCATTCCACCCGGACGGAGAAGTAGTTTACCACATCTCACACCAGGGAATCATCAAGATGGATAGTGCGACAACTAAATTGCGCGTAGTACTGGATGCCTCTTCACGCAAAAAAGGCCAGTTTTCTCTCAACGACGTAGTAAGCCAAGGTCCTTCTCTCTTACCAGATATATCCGGGCTGTTGATTCGCGCTCGAACGCATAGCAACCTCATTACTGCCGATGTAGAGAAAGCATTTCACATGATATATCTCAATGAGAAACATCGCGATGCTACCCGAATACTCTGGTTGAAGGATCCAAACTACCCCCCAACAAGCAGCAACTTGAGAACACTGCGATACACTCGAGTGCCATTTGGTGTGAACTGCTCTCCTTTTCTTCTATCTATGTCCATTATGCATCATTTGAAAGCTCATTATGGTAGCGAGGGAGATTCAATTATCAGAAATACCTATGTAGATAATCTTCTAATTGGAACGGAAGATCAGAATTCTCTCCAGACTATATATTCTCGCAACAAGTCTATTTTTGCGGGCATGCGAATGAACCTCAGAGAGTTCACCTCGAACATCGACATAACCAAGTCATCCATTCCCCCCGAAGATCGGGCAAAGAACCAATCTGATAGCAAACTACTCGGGATTAGTTGGTCCACAACATCCGACACCCTTTCCATCAGATTCAAATTGACATCACCACCCATTCTCACGAAACGTTCTGTTTTGAGAAGTATGGCATCAACATTCGACCCTCTTGGTTATCTCTCCCCTCTTCTCATCCAACCCAAGGTTTTCATTAGCCAACTCTGGTCGGAGAGCAAGGGGTGGGATGAACCACTTAATCCCACGACAGCAGGTGGTTGGACAAAGTTGGTCAACACTATCAAAAACGAGGAGCTGCAATCCATTCCACGGCGAATCTCTCGACGCACATCAGGTGCACGATACCAACTTTGCATGTTTTCCGACGCATCAGATATTGCGATGGGCGTGGCGGCCTATTTAGTGACAATCTATCCCGACGAATCAATGAGCTCAAATTTGATCATGGTCAAAGAGCGAGTGTCACCCCCGTCCATGACCACTCCTCGAGCTGAACTGACAGCCTTGTTACTTGCTTGTCGAATGAGCCGGTTTCTACACGGTCAACTTGATTTGATAATAGACAACTGTCATTTCTTCTCAGATTCTATATTTGCTCTGTACTGGGTCCACTCGAAGAAGCCTTTGAAGATATTTGCAAAAAACAGAGTGACCGAGATAGAAGCGGTGGCTCAAGAATGGATACCAACACAATTTCATCATGTTCGTACGAATCAGAATCCATCCGATCTCGCAACCAGAGGTTGTACCGTCAATGAACTAAACAGATCAACATTGTGGTGGCATGGACCCTCCTGGTTACAGCAAGTACAATCATCTTGGCCCAAATCCGCTAAATCCTTCGAAAACCCAAGTAAGGAAGTGGAAGATCTTGCGAGTATTGAAGAGTCGTCGCATTGTTTGTCAGCATCAAATCCCCCATCCCGACCATCGACATCAGTCATTCCATTCGCAAATTTCAGTTCCTTGGAGAAACTGACACGAGTTAGCTGTTTGGTCCTACATTTCGTGTATTGTCGAGTATCCTCCAAGATCTCTCAGCGATTGAAGAATCTTCTCGAGCACCAGTTACCTGAACTCGAGAACTGGGAACCTAACGCACTGTCTTGCGCCAACCTTAGTTCCACTGAGACGTTTTTGATTCGCCAACATCAAAGAGACACGATTACCGATTTGAAAGTGTACTCCAAACTCAACCCGTACTTTGACGACATGAGAGTAATCCGATGTGAAGGTAGATTGGCTTACTCTCAGCTCAACATCGACACAATCTGTCCTATACTTCTCACGCCGAAACATCCGTTCACCAATCTCATTATATGGTTTTATCATTCGAAGTGTCTGCACGGAGGCAAGGAATCCACAGCCGCGGTTATCAGGCAAAAATTTTGGATTCCTCGTATCCGAGTAGCCATATCTACTATCATCTCCCAATGTGTTATCTGCAAGAAGAGAAATGGTCGATTCTACCAGTATCCTTCTACACCTCCTCTTCCTCCCACCAGGGTTCAACCCAGTCGCCCTTTCCTCCACGTTGGGTTAGACTATGCGGGCCCATTCATAGTTCGTTGCGACCACCTGCAACACAAATCAGAACAAAAGGTTTGGCTTCATCTCATCACTTGTTTTGTGACCAGAGCGATACATCTGGAGGTAGTAGCAGATCTGTCTTCCATTGAATTCATCAGTTCTTTACGTAGATTTTTCGCAAGACATGGCATCCCCGCCTCGGTGACCAGCGACAACGCTAAGACGTTTGTACTGGGCGAAGAGGTTCTCAATCATCACTACATTGACCAAACGCAACACAACTATTCGGTACGAGAGTTTGTACGAACAAACAGAATTGCATGGAAGTTCATCACACCTTTGGCCCCTTGGACAGGAGGTGTGTATGAGCGACTGGTCGGGGTTGTGAAAGCAAGTCTGTACAAAACCATTGGCCGATCCATGCTCACTTTCCGTCAGTTTGAAACCCTAGTGACAGAAGCTACAGTAGTCGTGAACAACCGCCCCATTACGGCAAATCCATCTGATCTGAATGACGTAGCAGCAATCTGTCCAAATGATTTTCTAAGATGTCATGCGCAGATAATTCTGTCCGACAAAAAAGTGGACGATTCTGACCCTAACTTTCGCATTGGTATGATAACTACCAAGGAGGAAGCGGCAAATTGGATTGAGTCGAACACTGCGAGAACATTCAAATTCTGGTCTATTTGGCAGGAAGTGTACCTCACTTCTATGAGAGAAAAACATAATAGTAGTAACATCTCAAAACAATGGTCCAGAATACAACCCAGTGTAGGTGATGTTGTTTTAATTCATGATGATAACACCCCTCGTAAGTCATGGAACATGGCCATAATAACCAACCTCCCCACGAGTACGCATAATCAAGTAAGATCAGCAGAGATCCGTACGAGTAATGGCGCAATCTTACGACGGGCAATAAACCACCTCATCCCCCTTGAAATGGCTGCTCCCCGGGATATTCCTTCCGAGCAACAGGAGGCCCCCATAGTCGTCAGACAACAACCATCTCGTGCAGCCAAAAAGAACGTCAACTATGAGGAAAACTAAGCATAAATAATTCTGTGGTCTTGAATTCATTTTGTCCTGTGCCCAACTATTTTACTATGTCCTTTCTAATTTTCCTGATTCATCCTCATGTGGTTTATTTAACCTTTGCGTTGTGTCTCAAGCTCATTGCCCTGCCCCCTGTACATTCATTGACTCATTTCACTTTTTCAGTGATGAGTGAAGTTACCTACAATGAAGATCAGTTACTTGGACCTACACCCTCTCGCAAGAGAAGTGCTCCAAGCAGTCCCAAGAGTCCCCACACCCAACCGGTATCTCCGAGGGAAGAGGAATCGGACATCGAGCTAACCGGGATTGTAAGGTAGTTATATACAAGTAATCACTGCCTCAGTTTACTAGGTGCTAACCTAAGCGCTCTTTCACGTATTGAATTATCGTTATTCGTTTAACCTGTGTCGTGAATGGTTACATATTTCCTTCATTGCTTTTATCCATTATCGCTCAGGTGAAAGAAGCCGTTGCCGATGAGGTGAAACACCATCTCAATATCTTCCGAAGGGAGGTCGAGAGCAAGATCAAGCTGGCAAAAAAACGAAATCCTCAATTCCATCGATGATTTGGCAGACGGATTAGACTATCCAAGCAAAGACCATGTCAATTCCAAGTTCGATATAATTGAGGGAAAGATCAGGGACATCGCCAATATGATGCCTACAAAGGTACAGAAATTTACCATTGCTTTAGTAGTGCATACCTCACTTCCGACTTAGTTTTCCGGTGAATTGAGTGTTCCAGGGTCATACCATTGCTCGCATTCTCAGAGTTATCACGTTTTCTATGTGTTTTGGACGTTTTGTGATGGGGGCGAAGATAACCATGCTTTGACTAACCTCATCATGTCTATTGAATTGAGACTATGTGTAGCGTTCCAGGTCGCGGCCAATCCTGCTATCGCTGCAGCGAAGCCACCTCCGGTACCGTTGATGTCTGTCCAGACCACTCCCTCCCCATTCATGTTCTCGTCTCCGGGTCAGAACTCGTGGCAGCCCAACTACCAGACGAGCTACCAGCCGCGAGGGGAAAACCAGGCGGGCAGCCGTGGTCGCGGAAACTCTCGTGGTCGTGGAACAACTCATCAGCCTCACACTCCCCGTCCCCCTAAGGTGCAAACCCCCAACCACATCTGTCGTTTTTGCGATGGAAACCATATGAGTGATGATTGCATCCAGTATGCGTTTGCTAGTGCGCGTATGCGTCGGGCCGTGGAGCTAGGACTGTGCAAGTTCTGTCTCGAGCTACCTCACCCCGGCCAGGAGTGCGACGTCGCATGCTACCTGTGCGAGGGAAGTCACTTGCCGGAAGTCTGCCCTGATCCAGCCCACAAGCAAGCACTTCTCGCAAAGCGCCGCCCTCAGTGAATCACCAACCCCCCCCCCCCTCCTTTTCCCTCTACTCCCTCTAACTACGCCTTAAGATCCCATAAGTTTAAAACCATGAACCCCCCCCCCCCCCTTGGCTCTTTGTTATTCTATCCTGCCGTTGGGCCGGAATATCGCGGAGCCGCGATTCATTATTATTACCCAACACTCTCCAAATTACGGCACCCAATAGGGTCTCAACGCGCACGGCCTGATATTGCAGCTGGCGAGACGGTGGACAGCAGTTATTCGGGTTTTCATAGTTTTGGCGCCCGTTTTTTACTTCACTTCCCAGTGATAATCGCACGTTCATACGATTCTTACATTATTCTTTCTTTGATGTAGTCGTAAGTGTGATCCACGCGCTTTTCATAACTATAGGCCCAGTAACCCTGTTTACCTAACCGACAGTTTCCTCATCGCGTGCCCAAAGTTTGGCTACGTAGTCTATGTCTTTTGGTGCACCTTGCGTAGACTAGTTTCTATCTTCCCTTTCTTTAATTTCCTCCAAACTCATCCTTTTCTAAACCTAAGTCGATGAGTAGCTGACCTTTCGCGGCCCTGTTTCGATCTGCACCCTCTAGCTTTCACACCACCCCTCACCCGGTCATATGTTCTCTGTCTATCTTTGCACCTTTGGTGTCACCCGGGTCGGTCATGAGTCAATGACCTTGGTCGTTTTTCACTCAGGTCACACTACCTTCTCCCTATTGGTTTACACTGTTGATTGTTGTTGATTAGTAAATTTGTTGTTTATATACCTTGTTCTGTTTTCTATTTTCTCCTTCTCTGACAAATGTACATCAAAAAGCAGGTCGCAACCGGCGGCTATTTAGCAAACTGTATCAACTCTAGTGAGTGGGGTTTTGCTTTGTTAAAAGTCAGCCAGGGACCTCCGCTGAACCACCACTCGTCGATACCCGGTCCCTGGTTGCTTTTCAAAGAAAGAAAACAGTATATTCAGTACGTGACTAGTGGTGCATCATCTCATTTGGTCGCTCATAATTGCCAACAAAGCTAAGATTGAATCTTAAAGAAAACCGGATAGCAACATGGGTTCTCGTAAAGCTGCTGTATCCTACTCTCGATTGGACGCGTTGCGTGTCGCGCGGCATTGTCATGTGAATGTCACGTGGATTGATCAAAACGGTCAACAAAAAACGTACAACGGTCAACAAAAAACTCACTTGAAAATTACTCTCAAATTGATTCCGAATCCCGCCATGTCGACCGCGAATTTTCTTTCCGGGATCACTTTCACTTTGAATCCCACAACCTTTCCGTCCACTACATTCAGAGACTCAACTGCGGTTTGTCCAACCATACCTGCAGCGAAAAGTTGTTGAACATTTTTGATAGCAATAAACTTACAAGAACTTCGTTGGACCGTTTGGGATAAACGTCGCTCTAATAATAACGTTAATATTCGTTCAACACCTTGGTATTAATTTTCGTTCAGGTTTGCATGAACACCGTTCCAAGGAGCATTGGTCACGATTGTTCATCCCGTAAAAAGGTGAGAGAATAGCTTATTGGATACATGCTGCGATGAGCATGGTTGTGCATAAAATAGAGTTAAATGCCAAACTAGCATGTTTGTATGAACAAGCTCAGCTAATTTTGAAGACTTGCACAATTCAACATCAAATGGAGCTCGTTTTCATTGCTCAATTCAGAAAACGCTCACTATTCAATTGAAATGCCAGTGCTACATGGGATCCAGAGATCATTTTTTCAATCAAGGTGGGCGACATTACCCACCTACAGCCCACATTCCGACCTTCTCGATATTTCTTAGATAATTGTTGAACAATCGTAGATCATAGGAGTTGTCGTCGTCTCCGAAGTACAGTACACCTCCGGCATGTTTTCCTAATATCTTCTCGCGATTGTATCGAATATAGTTCAGAGCGACCGTGCGTTGGTACCATCCACGCTCTGAATTTTCTCAAAATGGATTATAATAGTTGTTATAGGTTTGAAGCAATGTGTGTACTTCATTAAGTCAAAAAACACGTTCATAGGACGTGACCAATTATGTTAAAGTAAAGGGTTCTGGATTGTTATTTTGGGTAGGTACAATTAAGGATTGGGATTATTCAAGCTGCTGCAGTGAGGGCGCGTGAGCTCCCACATGATTCTCTTTTTTCGTTTTAAGAAATAGTTTGAACCACATTGTATTGCTGTACATTGTATTGTATTGCTGAACACATGCAAACGAATTCTCGTATTTCTGACAAGTGAAATCTAATATTAAATTCAGTATTCTCGTTTAGTTTCAATTTGACCATGGCATGAGAATTTTTTGCGCATGGCAAATTGTACGCTGTCATGGAAAAATATGCGAGTGCCATGGTCTAATGTTTTTCGAGATTTTTTTGGAAACGCTCGCTTCTCTATGTGCACTTTCAAAATCCATGCTGCCAATTTATTCAAGACTGTTTCTGCTAAATTTGAATGAAATGTGTTCTCAACTATGGTCATATAACCCTACTCTTTCGAGTGAACCGTTCGTTCGTATCATAAAGTGACATCTGCCCACCACCGAACGAAAAAACGTCAACGTTCATACTTTTTTCAACTGCGACAGCGTAAAAAAGTAGCACATTGCCTCACTTGGGAACCCGTCAATGGTTTTTGCAGCCAAATACGTGTATGGCAGGCCGGTTCTGTTGAGAATTCCTTTCACGTGAACCACTTCTGAATCAGAGTCTTCGACCACAATCCAATGAAGATCTTTCACTTGACCCACGGTGTTGGCCATTCTGAACTTGAACAAAACTGGTTAAACGTGTTCGCGTGTGTACGGTGATTAACAATTAACAGGGCATGTGTACAACATTTCCTGTTGTCTTTTCGAAAATGTGGAGTTAAGACAATTGCTCAACTAGTCATTACACTCTGAAATAGAGTTGGAAATACTGTATTTTTATATTCAGAATTTCCGCCCTCACGCCAAACGAGCAAGAATGCCCTTTATAAATACCGCGAAAGATTAAAGGTTACCTGGTCAAATCAGCCAGTCGAGTTGGTCTCTTGTATGTGGGAGTCACGACAACTATCAGGGGTTTCCGATAGATTTCCGCTATGTTCTGCTGTTCTTCAATGTAATGCGTTCTAAAATGTCCAGTTTAACCTTTGACTCTATCCAACTGTTCGCTAGTGTAGGTTTCTTCCCAAAATTTGTTCTAGAGTGCATTTGTGCTAGTACAAACTCTCTGCGGTGTTAGTATGCATTGATTCTGCTATCGTCCTATAGGGTTTTCCATCTAGTATATAATTTTTGAACGACATTGTGAACAAAGTTTCTCATTAATTTTCAACAAATTAATGGATATTTGTCCCCAATATCAGAACATTATATTAAACTCACTTCCCAGCGGTAAATCGAGAGTACATAACGAACATTATCAGAACCAGAAAAAATATCTTCAAAACGTGTCCATAACGTTGAAAAAGCCATCTTCCTGAGACTTAAAAGAATATCAATATAACTAAGATTGAATTATGAAACCAGAAATCCAGTGGGAAATGTACATTTGATTGCAGCTGACTTTTCCTCCAAGAAGTCAGTTAGGTTGCACACTCTTCGTTTCTGAGTAGTGAAACAGAAATAGTTGAAACTATAGGGTTTCATTGAGACATTCGAATCTACTCCGAGTTCAATTCACAAAAATGTGAACAATGTGGACAAATAACTACTCAGTGAGAGTCGTGAAGAAACATAAGTTTTCCTTAGCTCGATATGAGACCACTGATCGAATAGATAAAAAAAACAGAAAATGCAAATTTTGTATCCACAACATATATATACTGTGATTCACTTCCAGTTAAAGAATCCGTCCCGCTTTAATGTTACTTTTGAGTTAACAAACTGACCCTATGGCAAATGAAAAACCATTATCAAAAATATATACTTTCATATCCCTACCTTGATTCGTTGTCTCAGAAAAGCGGCTTACGTAATGACACCGATAGGTGAGTTGCGTACGGGGTAAGCTCAAAATAGCCTATGGAAGTGCGTAAATGATTTCAAAACACTCAATCACATACGAATACACAATTAGGGACTAAAAATTGAAAAGAAATCTGGATGTAAATAAACCAAGTCAAGTTGCGTCACAGTGAAAATGTTCATGTCCTCTTCTTTATTGCTTGATGTTATGCAAATTTTACAAATTTCCAATCCGAAAGTTTTTTCGTGTTCTATGGGAAGACATTAAGAATCTTCTTTGGGCTTTTTTGATTTTTCGTGAAACTCAAATTATAGCGGAACAGTTTCTCTAAACATGTTTTTTGAAAAATTAAGTTTACCTGAACGCCAGAAACATTGGATTGTCTTCTCAGTCATTAATGACGGAAATTGGACTGTTTGCATGACCGGGAGCAGCGGACACGGAATGGAAAAATCAGTTGTTCGATGGAGTGCAATCTGGGATTGGTGACATGTAACGGAATTAGTCTAGTATCAAAACTTCATCATTATTGTGAAGTATATAATGTATAGTATGAAAAGTGATAGTATTTAGAAGACTAATTGTACCGTTATAAAAGGAATAACGCGTTGAGAGTAGAAAATACCTGAGAATGGATATCACGGAGACGAGATGTTCAGTTCACACTCCAATTCAAATCTCGAATTGTTGTGTGATCGACAGATACACGCAGTAGATATAACGCACTAGTTGTTATCGTGCGGTGCGCGAAGCGCTGCGCAGATTAGTTTTTGTTCAGAGGTCTATAGATAACCCAACATAGTTGATTGCAATTTTCTCAATAGTTTTTTCGATTTATCTATTTACATGCAAGCATGTAGGACGATAAATATAAATATCGGCTGTAGGTTTCGAGACCTACGTTTCGAGACTCAGCCAATTGAAAAACAGGGGATTCGTGGAAGGACAAATCGTTTCAAGTCGAGTGAATCCTTGCAGCGTTTCACTTCGAAAGATCTTCTCGGTGGATGTGGTATTTCTTTGTCGCGAGAACGCTACGGCCTGGACGATCTCAAGTCAATTGCAGAAAAACTTCGGCATTATCATTTTCAACTGTATCAGCGCTTTCCACCTGCTAAGAAGTATTCACTAACGTGGGAGGATAATACAAATGCTAGCAAAAAACTGGCTATTATCTGTTTCAAAAATAAATTTGATGTATGCACGCTCAAACCGGGAACTGTTGTTAAGAGAACGGGTCGAGGATGTCTCAAACGGTATGTTAGCTTACAACGTCACAAATGCTCAAAAGTTTGCTATCACGGTCGTCACAAGGATTGTACTGGAACCTGCACTAGGAAGGTCGACTGCCCGAACTGTCACGAGACTTTCCACATACAAGGGTGATATTGAAGAGTTGTTGAATAAATATTTCGTCTCTAGTCTGTTTTTGATACATATGCAAAACCACGATTACATTTGATCTAACTAATATCTCTGGCAAAAATATATACGACATTCAATTATCGATTTCTCCCAGCTTCAATAGAAACTCCTGTTGTTTTGTTTTCATGAGCGCACCTGAATAATCATTGCATCATTTGAATTATCAATCACAATAGTCGATATAAGCTCTTGCCAAATTCCGACTCAGAAACAGTTTCTCTACATCACAGCAAAATACGAACTCGTAAAACTTCAATACCAACACTGATGCATTCGGGAACGAAGAGGTCACGCCAAGTGCCCTCGTTGAGTACGTTCCGATACCACCTCGTCGATTGAGCCAGTACCATGAAGGTAGGTCGGCAACCTTGAGAAAAAATTCGACTTGGTCTTCTGAACTAAGTTTTAGCATGAGAGTACATGTGACAATGAACATAAATTAGCGCTCGAGACATTCACATCTTGAAGCATCGCAGAACGCAGCGCAACTAGTGTCGTCGGCCGCAAAAAAAGCACGAACCCTTTCAATTGACCTTCTACGTGTTCAAAATTTCGAGATTTTTCATCCACTTGACTGATTGACTGATTCATTTATTTACATGCAAGCATGTGATATACAAGAGGAGAAAAAAAATGTGAGGATATAAAAAACATTCGAAAGCGGGAAAGTGTCGGAAATTTAACATCATTTGGTAATCACAGTAAATGAAAAGTAAACAATATGACAGTACTGCTGAAACTAATCACACAGGGGATAATTTGGGCCTATCTCACAGGATAAACAAAAAAACAGTAGAAGTCTCACTCAAATGCATTCACTTAAAGTGCTTTTTTGCGCCATAAAGCTCCTGAAAGCAAGGTCTATCAGCCACTCACCAAAGATCCACGTGAATGCATGTCTGTGTTTTGTCTGTACTCGTTGTCCTTAATTCGTGGGTTTCAGTCATAGTTCATATACACCCAAATCACCTCATTTTTGGAATGTTAGAAATTTCTTTACATCTCACACCGTAATTTTAAATGTTATTTACATCGAGATCGAATAATAATATTTATTCCACTAAGTAATAGCACATAATAATAATCTTCCGTGAAATAGGAATAAACTGAAAACCCCAAAGGGATGGAAGCATAACTCTTCCATCTTCAGGTCATGGGGAGCTTTTTAGCATTTCAGTTGACTCGCATCTAAACTATTGTACTGAAAACGGAACATGTTGGAATAGGACGGCAATATCAATAACATCCAAATACGTCTTAAATTGCTCAACACTTTTCAATTGTCCAATATCCTTATTTATTGAGTTCCACATTTTTAACACTCTCGGAAAGAACCAATTGGTATCACTGATTTTATCGCATAAAATGAGACGATGCCTATCCCTCGGAAGGTTACTATTTTTCCATGGAACGATGGGAAGCTGGGATAAGCCCGTCCTTATATTTGAGATCATTAGCTTAGTAACTGAAAAGTACCAACACTGTCATCAAATCGAATGATGTAGGGAGACTTGGGTTTACCATGTGTTTCAGGTACAAAATGTGCTAGACTCCTCTTCTAAAGTGAAAATCACGCTTCAAAAAGCGAGAAGTTGCCGTTGTGAGACAGAGAATACGCTCCGTCTCTTCTCTATGTCTAGTTTCTATCTTTAGTCACTCTATAGAATCCCAGTTAAGAGTGAAAATCACCCTTCAAAAAGCCAAAAGTTGCCGTTGTGAGGCAGAAAATACGCTCCGTCTCTTCTCTATGTCTAGTTTCTATCTTTAGTCACTCTATAGAATCCCAGTTAAGAGTGAAAATCACCCTTCAAAAAGCCAAAAGTTGCCGTTGTGAGGCAGAGAATACGCTCCGTCTCTTCTCTATGTCTAGTTTCTATCTTTAGTCACTTTATAGAATCCCAGTTAAGAGTGAAAATCACCCTTCAAAAAGCCAAAAGTTGCCGTTGTGAGACAGAGAATACGCTCCGTCTCTTCTCTATGTCTAGTTTCTATCTTTAGTCACTCTATAGAATCCCAGTTAAGAGTGAAAATCACCCTTCAAAAAGCCAAAAGTTGCCGATGTGAGGCAGAGAATACGCTCCGTCTTTTTTCTATGTCTAGTTTCTATCTTTAGTCACTCTATAGAATTCCAGTTAAAGGAATAATTAGGTTCAAACCTGAGATTTCAATTTTACAGCTAATCGAACAAAATTTGCGAAAAAAGATGCGCATTAGGTTCAGCAAGAGATTGAGAACAAAAATACTCAAATTAAAAGTGATCCAGGTATAAAAACTACTGTATTAAATTTGTTACATAATAGCCTGTTTGAATTTCGCGCTGTCTGGTGCTCCATGTGTCTGGCGTCTCTCATTTCTCCGCACTCTCTCGCCGCCTGCCTTCATGCCGAATCTTGAACTCAATTGGAACCAGTTTTACTGAGCAAATTGTGAAAAACATAGTTATGGTTCCGGTCATTCCTACTGAGATTTGGCAGCGTGTCAATGAATATTCCAGGCTGTTTTACACCACTTTGAAGTTTTTCAAAAAACTGCGAATCGCTGTTAGCGGTTGATCAGTTCCATAAGAGCCCGTAAATAAAACAGTTTTTCAGAAAACTCTTGTTTTCTCTAAGAAATAGGCATCCGAAAATTTTGGCACCATGCCAATGAGTCTCAGTGGGAATGAAACGAACTATATAACGAGTTTGGTCAACACCGAATAAATTGACAAACGTATTTTGGTTTACATGACATCAACGAAAACAAGAAACGGTAAGAAATTCCCGGGCAGTTTCATTTTTTTCTCAAGTTTGTCGATTCGGATGACTGCCGTGCGTGAGAAAGCTAGTCTTTTAGAAAGACTATTCACGACGCTTGTGTTGTAATGAGAATGCATTTCTCGACACTCATAGTAGCTCTCAATTTCATTTTTAGTAAGTACATAAATCGAGGTGAAACGGCGGAACACATAGAATATGTACTATTTATTGTGAATTAGTTATATACCCATGATTCGCTATAATTCGTTCTTAGAGCTTCATACTGAGGCAATTTGTATGTGTAAGGCCATAAAATATGCTCGAAAGTCATGATACATCTTCGTAGACGGGAATTTCACTATAATTCATGTATTTCGCACCATTTATAGGCATTTTCATTGTAGAATGGACTCATTTTCCGAAAAATATCAGTAAAAAAACCTGGAATTTCATGTTTTCTTTCAAACCGTGTGTAAATACCGAGCCAGAAAGCATTTTTCTAAGTTTTTTCCTTTCGAATAGTAAAGGCCGAAATTAGTCTAAATGTACACAAAACCTGTCCATCTCTACTCGGTTTTCCTAATATTATTACGAGTCGCGCATTTTTCAGTGAATAGCTTGCAAATGAATGTCCTAAAAATGAAAGTTTACTGCCCTGTAGGCAAAATGCACTTTCCCAAAGCTATTGAGCACTTTCTCAAAGCTCTCGAGCACTTTCCCGAAAGCTGTCGAGCACTTTCAGAAGGTCATAATTCATTCTCATATTCCATAAATTCGTCATAATTTGTTTCTCTCGCCCCATATATGGACATTTTCGATTTGTAAGTCCACAGTATTGCTCTAGTGTCATCCCAAAAACCCAGGTAATAGCCTTTTTTCAAGGAATTCCTGACAAGTGAAATCTAATATGGAATTCAGTATTCTCGTTTAGTTTCAATTTGACCATGGCATGCGCATTATTCGCGCATGGCAAATTGTACGCTGTCATGGAAAAATATGCGAGTGCCATGGTCTGATGTTTTTCGAGGTTTTTCTCGAAACGCCCGCTTCTCTATGTGCACTTTCAAAATCCATGCTGCCAATTAATTCAAGACTGTTTCTGCTAGACTTGAATGGAATCTGTTCTCAACTATGGTCATACAGCCCTACTCTTTCGAGTGAACCGTTCATTCGTATCATAAAGTGACATCTGCCTGCCACCGAACGAAAAAACGTCCACGTTCATACTTTTTTCACTTGCGACAGCGTGAAAAAGTATCACATTGCCTCACTTGGGAACCCGTCAATGGTTTTTGCAGCCAAATACGTGTATGGCAGGCCGGTTCTGTTGAGAATTCCTTCCACGTAAACCACTTCTGAATAGCCTTTTTTCAAGGAATTCCTGACAAGTGAAATCTAATATGGAATTCAGTATTCTCGTTTAGTTTCAATTTGACCATGGCATGCGCATTATTCGCGCATGGCAAATTGTACGCTGTCATGGAAAAATATGCGAGTGCCATGGTCTGATGTTTTTCGAGGTTTTTCTCGAAACGCCCGCTTCTCTATGTGCACTTTCAAAATCCATGCTGCCAATTAATTCAAGACTGTTTCTGCTAGACTTGAATGGAATCTGTTCTCAACTATGGTCATACAGCCCTACTCTTTCGAGTGAACCGTTCATTCGTATCATAAAGTGACATCTGCCTGCCACCGAACGAAAAAACGTCCACGTTCATACTTTTTTCACTTGCGACAGCGTGAAAAAGTATCACATTGCCTCACTTGGGAACCCGTCAATGGTTTTTGCAGCCAAATACGTGTATGGCAGGCCGGTTCTGTTGAGAATTCCTTCCACGTAAACCACTTCTGAATAGCCTTTTTTCAAGGAATTCCTGACAAGTGAAATCTAATATGGAATTCAGTATTCTCGTTTAGTTTCAATTTGACCATGGCATGCGCATTATTCGCGCATGGCAAATTGTACGCTGTCATGGAAAAATATGCGAGTGCCATGGTCTGATGTTTTTCGAGGTTTTTCTCGAAACGCCCGCTTCTCTATGTGCACTTTCAAAATCCATGCTGCCAATTAATTCAAGACTGTTTCTGCTAGACTTGAATGGAATCTGTTCTCAACTATGGTCATACAGCCCTACTCTTTCGAGTGAACCGTTCATTCGTATCATAAAGTGACATCTGCCTGCCACCGAACGAAAAAACGTCCACGTTCATACTTTTTTCACTTGCGACAGCGTGAAAAAGTATCACATTGCCTCACTTGGGAACCCGTCAATGGTTTTTGCAGCCAAATACGTGTATGGCAGGCCGGTTCTGTTGAGAATTCCTTCCACGTAAACCACTTCTGAATCAGAGTCTTCGACCACAATCCAATGAAGATCTTTCACCTGACCCACGGTGGTGGCCATTCTGAGCTCGAACAAAACTGGTTAAACGTGTTCGCGTGTGTACGGTGATTCACAATTAACAGGGCATGTGTACAACATTTTCTGTTGTCTTTTCGAAGATTTGGAGTTGAGACAATTGCTCAACTAGTCATTACACTTTGAAATAGAGTTAGAAATACTGTATTTTTATTTTCAGAATTTCCGCCCTCACGCCAAACGAGCAAGAATGCCCTTTATGAATACCGCGAAAGATCAAAGGTTACCTGGTCAAATCAGCCAGTCAAGTTGGTCTCTTGTATGTGGAAGTCACGACAACTATCAGGGGTTTCCGATATATTTCCGCTATTAATCAAATTTATAAAAATACATGAAATTCTTAAATTAAATTATTACAATACTAGTCTGTTACTGATCACACAGATACAAGTGATATTTTGGGCATTAGTCTAGATGCCACACAAGTTATGGAAAGCAAAAAACACACAGTCCAAATGTAGTCGAGTACCTATAGGAATAAAATTATGAGTTTGCCTATGCAAACCTAGTAGTTTGCCTATTACAAACCTCAGTCACCTAGGCATTTCGAGTAAATTCACCAGTTATAGTATTAAGTCCAGCTTTAGTGTCTATGTTGAATAAGAAGTGTGAATATCGTAATACACATCATTCCACCCTTTGCCTCGGTCGTGTGAGGTGACCCCTCCCGATTGATTATTATGCCATCGCCTCGTCCAAAAATGGTACCACTTCGAACCCATTTTTCCACCATTTTGAGTGAAATCAAAACACTCAACTCCAAACTCGACAATCTCACCCAATCTCTACCCACTATTATTCAATCCGAACTCCACCGTTTCAACGATCGTCGATGTCTCACTATTTATGGTCTACCAGAGGACTCAACAACAAAGAAAAAGGTGAATTCAATATTTAATTTGGTCTCCGTCACGTCTTCAAATGTTTCTATCCTCCACCGTTTGGGTAAATCTCGTCAAGATGGTTTACCTCGCCCGCTCAAAGTTTCTATCAAAGATGGTATTCCGTTTCCTCGTCTCATTGATCTTTCTACTGCGATGAAATCTGAAGTTTCTATGTCAACTTTTCATGTTCGGAAGTTCGAGACCCCGGAACAGCGGAAGGCCGGATTCCTCGCCAGACAATCGAAACGAGACGCCGCCCGAGCTGAGGTCACCGACCAAACTACAACGCAGCCAAATCCAGCCGACACCAACCCTCACAATGAGGCAGAGTTAGTTGAAGAGTTTAGAGGTCCTGAATTAACTATTTCTCCCTCCATAACCTCCATAACATCTGATTCTGCCCAAATGATTCCTTCTCAACACCATGATTCTTCTCCAACGTCCCCTGAATTGCCTTCCAACGATGATCCTGTTCCTATTGATGTCTTCTCATTCGATTATTTCTATGAACACAATGTACTGCCTAAACTTTATCCCAAACAGCTCGAGAGTATCTCTCGCGATTGTGAAGTTGTTCGTTCTCATTGTGAAAAGTTCCCTAAGATGTCTGTTGAAGATTGTTATGTCCGATTCGTGCCTGATTTCTTCAGAACTACTTTCATTAAGAAGTACTATGAGTTGTATGATTACAAGATTGTCCCTGCATCCCGTTTCAAAAACCAATATCTCTGATTGTTCCATTTTCTTCAATCATACACAATTTATCATCCTGTTCTCTTTCCCTTCTTGTTTACAAGCATTCAAAGTTTCGTAATATCCGTTCAATTTGATTTTTCACGGTCTCGTTATGATTGTATGAACATACGGATAATGAATTATTATTATTATTATTATTATTATTATTACTGAATTTATACAAATCTGTTTTGTTGAATAATGAAGTATGCAATGTATTTTGCTTGACTTCTATGTACAAATCTAGAAAGTCACAATTGGTTCCAGGTTGAGAGAAGGATCATATATGTTGTGTATGTTATTTTTGAATTCCTGACAGTACTTTGATACATGTAAAACATCATCTATATATCTAAAGCTATTGTTAAATTTCTGGGCTATATGATTTCCTTCACTAGATATAAGACCCTTCATGAATTTATATTCCATGTAGGACAATGTCAAGTCAGATACTTACCTCTCTGAACTTTTGCCACGCGGGCCTGATTAAATAACAGCAAAATGGGAAGAAATATTATTTTTAATGTTAAAATTTGGGCCCGGCCTTGAAAAAACTACGGCCGATGAACCATGAAAAGTAGCCAGAAACCGGGTGTCGACGAAAGGTGGTTCAGCGGAGGTCCCTGATTAACTTTTACCAAAGCAAGAGTATGAACAAAAATTACTATAGTTTGTAGAGTTTGATGGGCAGCCGCAGGTGGCGACCTGCCATTTTTACACACTTAAAGATGGAGAAATGACAACAAAACGAGGTATATAAACAACAGTTTACTGAAAGAACTTTAACAAGTACGAGTAACAGGATCAGAAGTGAGGTAGCAGGGACCGGTAGGAGGAAGAAGGACCGGTCAACGTTGGCGAGAAACAAAGAACTTGTAACTGAAAGCGTGGGGAGGGGGAGTGGAAAGACACATGTAAGAAAGGGGGGGGGGAGAAGTAACCAGCCAAAGGGGAGATCTAGAGGGGTCAGGTAGGGCTACACTGGTTAGACATCAGACCAAGAGAACTAATATAGGTGCACCAAGGACAGTCTGACAATTACTATCGACCGACGGGCACTCTATTATAAAAAGGGGGAGGGTAATTAATAACACCAGGTTTTTAGGCTAGGAAAGAGGGCACAGGTGTCTACGACGACTACATCAAAAAAGAATAATGTAAAAACCGTCTAATGTAAACAAAAAAGAGCGAGCAGACCCGAGAGACCTAAAAAACGCGGGAAACGAACACCGTACTGCCCAGTTCGTAATCAGGGTGAGCGTGGCGGGAGTCATTGCAGGTTGTCACCCGATGAAGGCGTTGGAATAAAAAATAAAGAATCGCGGTTACGCGATATTCAGTTTTGTCGCAGAAGTATTTTCTGATCTCGGTCAGGCGTTTCAGAATACAGCGGTCACTGTTTATCGCTTGCCTGTTCCAGAAGGTAAATCTTGGTCAAATTTTGTACTGCCCACAAGCCTCGCTCAACAAAATTTGCTTCGCTCGGCCAAAAACCTTCGAAATTTCAGCAGAATTGCTTATTCCTCCTTGTTCATTCGTCCTTCTCTTTCAGTTTTTGAGCGTCAGAAGGCCTATGTTCTCCGCGAACAAAGACGACGGCTCAGAAAATCGACAGGATCGCCATACTGGATTGAAAAGGATTGTCTGCATTGTTCTGATGGGTCAACTATTGCTTTAGATCAGGTCATGTTAAAAAGAGTCCTCGATGCAGCTGCCGAACAACGCAAGAATCGATCGACACAGAAGAAAAGTGCCAACGTAGTTACTGGAGGTACTTCTCCTCAGAACTTTGCAAATGTATCTCAACGTAGAACTAGGATTTCATCATCGATACATTCGAAAATCTCTACAGCCAGCTCTATCCCTGCTCAGTCTGGACATCTCTTCCACATTAATCCCGTTAACACGGCTGTTCAGTCTGGAAGTTCTTCTCGCGTTTACACGTCTGTCCAGTCTGGAAGTTCTTCTCGCGTTTACACGTCTGTCCAGTCTGGAAGTTCTTCTCGCGTTGACACGGCAACGGCTGATTCGATTTCTTCGAGTACAACGCTAGCATCGGTTGTGGATAATCCACCAACAGGTATTCCATCATCATCTTCGTCAGGGGTAAAAAACTGAGAAGTCCTTTTGTTTAATCGTCAGATCCATTCAAGTGTTTAAGTACTAACTGTCGCAGCTTGGAAAACAAGGTTGATGATCTACGTATTCTCCTATGTAACCTTCAGCCTGATATAATCTTTCTACAAGAAACTTGGCTTGATAGTTCGGTTCCTGATGCGTCCGGTTTGTTTAATTTGCCTTACTCCCTACATCGTCTTGATCGCAACAGTATTGGTGGTGGCGTGGATGTTGTATTCAAAAAACATTTATCTTGTCGTCTCATCTCTGATTGGTGCTACAAAAAAGGCAACATTTCGTGCATTGTGGTAGAAATATTCGATAATAATGCCAAATGTATACGAGTTTTCAATACCTATCGACCTCCTAATATCAAGATGGCTGAGGATAACATAAGTTCGCAGGCCTTACAACTACGTGAACACTTTTCGCAGGATAACATAAGTTCGCAGGCCTTACAACTATGTGAACATTTTTTGCAGGATAACATAAGTTCGCAGGCCTCACAACTACGTGAACATTTTTCGCAGGCCTTACAACTACGTGAACATTTTTTGCAGGATAACATAAGTTCGCGGGCCTTACAACTGCGTGAACATTTTTCGCAGGATAACATAAGTTCGCAGGCCTTACAACTACGTGAACATTTTTCGCAGGCCTTACAACTACGTGAACATTTTTCGCAGGCCTTACAACTACGTGAAAATTTTTCGCAGGCCTTACAACTACATAAGTTCGCAGGCTGTTAATGTTAATGCTTCTAACTCGCTTCATATTGAACGTTTTCCGATCATGTTTCTCATATAGATTAAAATTTAACAGGAATGCAGAATGTACTAATTATTGGAACGCGCGCGCGCGTGCACGCGACGCGGTAAAAAAAGTTCTGATTAGGTTTAACAGTACAAAAATTGGCAAACGAATGTAATCGTATTTGCTCATGCTGAACACAATTATGAATTATGCCACAACGCGCGCGCGTGCACGCAACGCGACAAAAAATTCAAATTATGTTTTGCAATACGAAAATTGGCAAACAAATGTAATTGTACCTGCTCATGCTGAACACAATTATGAATTATGCCACAACGCGCGCGAGTGCACGCGACGCGACAAAAAAGTTTCAAATTTGGTTTTATAGTACGAAAACTGGCAAACAAATGCAATTGTACCTGCTCATGCAAAACACAACCACAAATTCTGAAAAGACGCGCGCGCGTGCACGCAACGCGACAGAAACATTTCAAAGTAGGTTGTACAGTACGAAAATTGGCAAACGAATGTAATTGTACCTGCTCATGCTGAAGACAATCATACATTTTAACAAACCACGCGCGCGTGCACGCGACGCGACAGAAAATTTCAAAGTAGGTTGTACAGTACGAAAATTGGCAAACGAATGTAATTGTACCTGCTCATGCTAAAGACAATCATACATTTCAACAAACCACGCGCGTGTGCACGCGATGCGACAGAAAAATTTCAAATGGGGTGTGAACGTACAAAACCTGGAAAACGAAGGTGTAAGAGCATGCCGAATGACATATATTGCCAGGCCGCGCAGCAACCATGGGAAAAAGTCAATTTTTTGCAAACTCATGGCACGGGCTTGGTATAACGGAGAGTAGTCATGTTTAGTATCGTTTTATATAGAATTTTCCCGTTTCACCATTCTTACACGCTGTGTAAACTGAGTCATAACTCATGCCAATTGTGACATTATCAGTTAAGTCGTGCGTAGCAAATTGTTTTTCTCGAATAAGGCCGCAAATTTTCACTAATACTGCTCGTGTTCAGTCAGTTTCCAACATTTTTCCTCAAACTAAACGGCATATAACTCATAACTTGATTTTGAGAAAGAAAATGATATACATTTCTCGTAAAAGTCAATATGAGAAATGTTAGTACCGTGTGTTTAGGCTGGACTGCATCAAACATTTTTGACTGAAATACAACAAATTGATTATTATCTGGTAGAGAAAATTATCATATATGTATCTGTGAAATTTGATGAAACTATCTACATGGCGAGTTCATCGAGATCTTGAAACTTAGCGCGTAACCAAATGTAGGTGTGCATAGCTGGCGTTTACTGTGCCATAGGCAAAATGGGGCAACATAACTAGCAGTTATAATAACTACCACATCCGTGCTATGTAAAACACATATCGAAGTCAGCAATGTTTGGTAGCTTGTGACAATAACGCATGTTTTACCACCTCAGCGAACTACTTTGGTAAGCGTTACAAGACGTTAAACATTTTAGCAGTAAGTTAGCACGTGTTGAACTCGACGAAATGCGTTGGCAGGCCATACAAAAACGTGAACCATTTTAGCAGTGAGTTAACACGTGGTAAATTAAACGAACTACGTTGGTAGGCGTTACAAGACGTGAAACATTTTAGCAGTAAGTTAGCACGTGTTGAACTCAACGAAATGCGTTGGCAGGCCATACAAAAACGTGAACCATTTCAGCAGTAAGTTAACACGTGTTAAATTCAACGAAATACGTTGGCAGGCCCTACAAAACGTGAAACATTTTAGCATTAAGTTAACACGTGGTAAATTAAACGAACTACGTTGGTAGGCGTTACAAGACGTGAAACATTTTAGCAGTAAGTTAGCACGTGTTGAACTCAACGAAATGCGTTGGCAGGCCATACAAAAACGTGAACCATTTCAGCAGTAAGTTAACACGTGTTAAATTCAACGAAATACGTTGGCAGGCCCTACAAAACGTCAAACATTTTAGCATTAAGTTAACACGTGGTAAATTAAACGAACTACGTTGGATTGACTCGGTCATATTGGAAGAAGAATCATTAGCTAATTATACCCAAGGTCAACCGAAGTTAGTGTCTACGTTATCCGACACAGAGGGAACGTAATAATGAGGAATCTTCGTGGTCTAAAAAAACTTCATTTCCACCATTTGTGTCGGTCGTGTGAGGTGACCCCTCTCGATTGATTACTATGCCATCGCCTCGTCCAAAAATGGTACCACTTCGAACCCATTTTTCCACCCTTTTGAGTGAAATCAAAACACTCAATTCCAAACTCGACTCTCTGACCCAATCTCTACCCACTATTATTCAATCCCAACTCCACCACTTCAATGATCGTCGCTGTCTCACTATTTATGGTCTACCAGAGGATTCTTCAACAAAGAAAAAGGTGAATGCAGTTTTCAATTTGGTATCCGTCTCTCCGTCTAATATTTCCCTTCTTCACCGTTTGGGTAAGCCTCGTCAAGATGGTTTACCTCGTCCACTCAAAGTATCTATCAAAGATAGTATTCCGTTTCCTCGTCTAATAGATCTATCTACTGCTATGAAATCTGATGCCTCTATGTCAACTTTTCATGTTCGAAAGTTCGAGACTCCGGAACAGCGGAAGGCCGGATTCCTCGCCAGACAATCGGAACGAGACGCCGCCCGAGCTGAGGTCACCGACCAAACTACAACACCAACACCGTCTGCCGATCCTATTCTGCCAAATGAAATGGAGTTAGTTGAACAAACTAGAAATGTCGTTTCCAATCTTGTCTCAGCATTTCCATCTCCAAACTCTATATCTCCTCGCTCAACCCATTTTGATGATCAACCTGCTATCCAAAGTCCAGTCCCTGTTGAAGTTACACAAATATCTGATGATCCTTCTCCTATGTGTGATTCACCATCCATAATCGACCCTCCATCGTTCCATGATGCTCTCGATGATGTTTCTTTGAAATGTGTAAATGACAATGTTGACATGTTGTATAATATGCACCTGAGTGGTGTTTCCATGCGTGAACGTTACAGCTGTTTTCATGGTTGCTATCAATTGACCCCTCATCTGGCCCCAATTGTATCTGACGTGTACTTCGATCGCTATGGTTTCCGGTTTAACATCAATCAATCTTGGGTACCCTTTCCATCTCGGTCTTCTCACTGAGTCTCAGTAGTATCAACAAATCCGCCCGGCGGGTTCATTACTTGAAAGAGGGAAGTGTCGCGGCTTCGCACGACGTGTATATTTGAGCCAGCCCGCGGGACATGGCGCGCTTAGCGTGTCGCTTTCGCTGACGTATTTCACGCGTTTCGAAAGTGGCGCAGCTTTCAGTACTAATCCTAAATTCAGTCGTCTTCGTTCGTCCGCTCTGTTATGTGAGCTCTTCCCATTTGATGCATTTGAAACTAATTGATGTATGTAATATTTGAGAAGATTTTGTTTATTTGAGTCATATAAAAACTACCTCTAGTCAATTAGGATTGTATTTTATTGTTATGTGTATATATGCCTAATATGAACCTCTTAATTTAGCACATGCGTTTGTTATAATTTATATAAATATGATTACAAACGGTATAACAAATCGGAGAGTCTTCTCGGCGTACCTTGATCTCCACTAGGCAATGAACTTTGATTAGTTGTTGGTTGAAACACGCTCGCCCTTGCTAATGCCACCTTTAAATACCACTGAACCACCGTTTGCATATGGGTCACCTCACAAAGAGGTGCACCTAATTCTATCTTTCTTTTCTAACCTAAAAATACCAAAAAGGCATTAGCTCGGCGCGAAAATGTTAGGGAGAGTTCTCGCAGTCTTTTTTAGAGAGAACTCTCGCAGTCTATTTTACAGAGAAATCTCGCTGTCTATGTTAGGGAGAACTCTCGCTGTCTATGTTAGGGAAAACTTTCGCTCCATGTTAGGTAGATATGTCGCGCATTGTGTTATATTTAAGTGTGGAGATATACGTTGTATGAACTTATGGGCCTTATGATACGTTAAGAATGTTATGATAAGCGAAAGTTCGGCAAATGGAGTGAAAATTAAACAAACTCTTCAGGAAGCTCTCGACAGCCTGGAATAAAAAAAAAGGGAGGCGGAGGCGACTTAAGCCGCCGGCGACCTACCTTGTTGAAATATATCGGAAAAGCAATTGTGTTAACCTGTAGAGTTCCTGACTCCGTAAAAAAGTTAATCGAACAAAAACAAAAATTGTGTCCGCGACAGGATTCGAACTCTCGCCATACCGAACTGTAGTGCGCTGCTCTGCCGACTGAGCCAAATCGTCACGGAAATAAGAGAAATGGACGGCGCCACACGTGCGTTGCCCAAAATCAAGGATTGAGTATGGTTAGTGAGAAAGAGCATACAAACCGAACTGGTAACGCAGTTTTTGTTTTTTAAACTTCCATTTAGTGGGAATAGATTAAATAATATTAGAAAAGCAATTGTGTTAATCTGTAGAGTTCCTGACTTCGTAAAAAGGTTAATCGAACAAAAACAAAAATGATTTCCGTGAAAGGATTCGAACCCTCGGCCTACTGGACTGTAGTGCGCTGCTCTGCCGACTGAGCCAAATCGCCACGGAGAGAGAAAAAATGGACAGCGCCACACGTGCGATGTCCGAAATCAAGGATTGATCACGGTTTCTGAGAGAATGCTTACTAACCAAACTTGTAACGCAGTTCATATTTTACAAATCAACGACAAATCAACAAATTAACATTCACCTGTTCAGTTGAATAAACTCTGAAAAAGCAATAATTGATTAGATGTCTTTACTTAATATCTATTAATTCATTATTTCCTTCGGAAATATAGAAAAAAGAGGTCAATTTGTATATAAAAACGAATGTAAAGTGAGAAACGATTAGCTTTTGAGATTGAACTGCATGTAATGTAATAAAGGAGGTCAATAACTCAAGAGGGAAATAAAAAATCTAATCTCGCAATTTTCATGATCATCCTGAGAAACTAAATCAGAAAATAAGTGCTCAACCTTTGAGAACATTTCGCTAACACTAAAAACGTATCTGAAACAAAAATAGCTATACTGTCAATCAATCTAGTCAGAAATGTGAAGAGAAAGACAAAGTGCATCATTCCTCATTAGAATGCTAACTTCACGTGATGTTCAATTCATTAGTATACTATATTCTATTAACAGTCTCGAATCAGTGGTGAGAAATTATCATATTCGGACGTTTCAACTAATGTTTGTTTACTGCAAGTTCGTTCTCAGTAGAAAACCAAAATGTTTTTGACCCATGCAAATTGCGAGATTAGATTTTTCATTTCCCTCTTGAGTTCTTGACCATCTTTTTTACATTCCATGCAGTTCAATCTCAAAAGCTAATCGTTTCTCACTTTACATTCGTTTTATATACAAATGAACATTGCTTTTATTTCATTGCACGTTTTTAAGCTTGAAAGCTGGTATTCGTGTTTCCCCCTATTATTTTTAATGGTGTAAGGCAGCTGGGGCATTTTTTATAACCCAACCAATCCGCTTAACACTTCTCACGGTACCCGGGTAGATATCCTGAACAAAAATTCTTTAATGTTGTAAGTACCTAAAAATCGTCTTCACCGAACTTGATCATCGGAAACCCCTACTAAAACGGCAATAAGTTAAACCTAAGTATCAAACATTTTTTATTATTTATTGGTTGTCTCTACCCAAATTGAAACTTTCCAATTTGATCGGGTTTCAAAAAGGCCCAGTTTGTTTTCGCGCAATGAAGTTTTTCGCGCAATGAAAGCTGAAAGAATCTCACTTCTCTCGGAAAGAGAAATGGTGAAGCAACTGCATCTGCAACTCACGTTTTCTCACATTGAACGTCAACTAGGATCGATCACATACGTATGTCACTTGGTTCGAACGTTGTATGTCTTATCTGTCACTCGTTCGGTGATTGTTTCCATACTTGTATTAGTGATACCAAACCGACTAGACGCCTGCGGCGTCTAGCAATTGTAAATCTTGTAAATTACTTGTAAAATTCTGTACAAAACGATACCAAACATGACTATTCTCCGTAATACCAAGCCCGTGTCATGGGTTTGCGAAAGATCGCGCGCGGCGTCTAGCAGTTATAAATATTGTAGATCACAGAATTTGCTATGGAATGCTACCAAACACGACTATATTGCATTTTATCAAACAGTTTCATTTTCCTGCGTGCCATTGAATGAGAGTGATATTCCCGCCTGCCGACGTATGTTTTGATTTCACTGCGTGCAAACGGTCTGTCGAACAATTTTACGCAATCTATACGCTTGCCAACGTACAATGTTCGTTTTACGGCATGCCTAAGACCTGTCAAAAAAACTGTTGCTCGCGCTTTTTTCGTAATTTTGAATTGTATTTGACGTTATCAGATACTACTACACTCGTTTTGCCAAATTTGGTACGATTTCATCCACTCTGCAAAAACTGTCGCGTCGCGTGCAGCGCGCGCTATTTCCAAATTTGATTTGTATTTGACGTCAGCAGATACTAACACGCCGTATGCCAAGTTTTATACGATTTTATTCATTCAGAAAAAATTGTCGCGTCGCGTGAATTTTTGGAAAATTTGAGTTGTATTTGACGTTATCAGATACTACTACACTCGTACGCCAAATTTGGTACGATTTCCTCCACTTTGAGAAAACTGTCGCGTCGCGTGCAGCGCGCGCGTTGTTTCGAAAATATGAGTTGTATTTGACGTTATCAGATACTACTACACTTACGCCGAATTTGGTACGATTTCATCCACTTTGAAAAACTGTCGCGTCCCGTGCAGCGCGCGCGTTTTTTCGAAAATATGAATTGTATTTGACGTTATCAGATACTACTACACTCGTACGCCAAATTTGGTACGATTTCATCCACTTTGAAAAACTGTCGCGTCGTGTGCACGCGCGCGCGATCATTCATTGTGAATTTTTCTATATCTGGAATGCTTATCACATTTCCACCATTTTGAAAAAAATATTCAAAAACATTAAGTTTGAATGCGGAAAGTTTAAAAGGTGTACAAAGGTGTTTGAAAAGGTGTACAAAGGTGTACGATGTGCGTTTGCCGTCATGACACAAAGCCGTCATGACAAAATACGACATTAGCATTGTATGGGGGGGGGGGGGACGGGGACCGCAAATTCCAACTTTTTAAATTTTTAAAACGGTCAAATCTCGGTTATATGGTGTTGAAAATTGAATATGTCCCCTCGGTAGGGTAAATTAAGTATGAGAAACTCATTGGTGTGCTTTAAATTGTACGATTTTCATCGTTCATCAAGGTACGGAACGAGTGCACGATTGATGCACGATTTCGTGCACTATTTTCGTTCAAAAGTTCATGGTAAATTTCGAATAGGGTTATCATGTAGTATGCCAAAAATTAGACCTGTCAAATCAGAAATTACGGATTTTTTGTGCGTACTCTTCAATTTACTGGCGAAAGAGACTATTCATGCAAATTTCGCGCACGTCAAATTGAGTATCTCAAGATTCTGCTATGGAAAGGTTGTTTTCCAAATAAGAATAAAATCTTCGAGTACGAATACGAACGTATCAGAAAATTATTAGGACTAAGAAATTTTGTCTCACATATGAAAATTAGAGTTGTTATTACATTATACTGTAGCATTATACTGTTGTGTGAGAATGGAAAAAGGTGCATAAGTAGTCCGTACTCGGTGTTTCATTTTAGTGTGTAGATTTTATTTATACACAGTCTCAAACTTCTTTCACAATGCGACCTCTTCACAAACAAGATTGACTATGATTATTGGGGCGAGTGCGACAGCTTTTTTAATACGTGCGAGAAAAGGTGGGGCATTTTTCGCTACGGAATATTTTGCGCCGGTCGCCGACCGAAAGGCCTGTTGTTACGCTGCAAAAAGTCAAGACATCGATAAGAAATGAAGAAATGCTTATTGAACATTGTTGTAGACTAAACAAATAAACAAACATATGTTGAAATGAATCAATTATGTGACCATTTCGCTTAATAAGCTTTGTTTTAGTGACACTTTTGTAATAGTTCTGCAATCTGGTCGTTTTTTGAATACAGCTGCCCTAAAAACGCCAGTGTGTCGTATCTAGTTCAAGTGCCGCAAGCGTGGAAATATACCGTATAGTCGCGTAAGCACCGTAAGACCTTGTACGACTACTATATTTATTCAGAGCTTGTAGTTACTAGCGTGCAGGCGTCATAGTCTTTCAATCGAACTTTTTAAAATATATACAGTTTTTGACAAAGTGATAAACAACTACTTCTGGAAATCCGCAGTTTTTTGATCAAAAACTGTGCACAACAGTTTCAATTGTTTCATCAGGAGAGCTGGTAAGTAACCTGCTTTTTCCCAAATCTTGATAATGGTTAGATTGTCTTGAGGGCATTTTTTGACTCTTCTGATTCGAATCTCCGAAATTACCATCTAATCCGGTTATTTCGTTTGGTTTCTCTGCACCACCACTGCACAAGTAATCGTTTGACAAGAACGTGGTATGTATGATGATCACCGTCTCAAAACGCGAAGTAGAACAAGAAAAGTGTAGAGCGAGCAGAGGTCACTCTGTTTGGGATTGAATGAGAGTTTGTAGAAAACATGAGTGCATTGAATATGAGAACTAAATATATATCCCTTTATTGAAATGCAAAAGAAAACTCAATTGCATTTCTATCGCCAATATTCTGTTAGTGGGTTCTATGTTACGTACTTAATCAGTTAAAAGAGAACGATTATGTGCTATAACCCTTTTTCAATCTGCAGGTCCGCGGTAGTCTCGCGCAGTCATGCGCCGCGGACGTGTAACCTGTTGGCCCGCGGGTTTGTATTGAACCGTGTTTGATAAATATTGCTCAAATTATTCATTTGTCTATAATTTTTTTCCATTTCTATTTTGAACTTTTAACATTATCAAGAACGTTAACTAAACACAAATACAATGATCAAGCCACCCCACGATTCCGCAATCTCAAAATGCATTACGGTAGGTGCTCATATACGCAGAGGTACCGCCCGATGAAAAACGACGGAGTTCAAAAAGAACTCCATCATTTAATTTCATTGGTTCCTTTTCTTAGACTAACTACCCAAGTAGAATTGGAGAGTGACATTATCTCAATTTCGATGCTGGCGTGGATATCTGCTTTAACAGTGAAAATGGACCAATTTTTGTTCATCTTTCTCTTCACTTCCACTGTACTTTCAAGACCTGAAAACTCAACGCCAGACAATCACAATGCGATTTCAAGAAATCGGAACATTATCAAGATTTGGAGAAAAGCGTGCAACGGACAAAAAAGACTATATAAGACGTCAACAACTGTTCTATTGTCCGATGAGAAGCGATGACAACCATTTACCGAAACTCATGACGTAGTCCTCATCACTATGAAGAGCGATTCTACAGTATGGAACAAGCCGCATCACTGGGGAACCAAACCAAACCAACCGAACTGCCATTCACAACCGACCGGTTCTTCTGTGAATCCTTCGAACCGAACCGAGATTCACTCATTCTACTTTATATAAGACGTGTTTGCTCAATTCATGATTGATACCGGTTTGGTTTAAACGTTTCACAGGAGAATTTGTCGATTCAGAACGTCGGTTCAGTTCGGTTCTTCAGTGGCCAGTTCGCGGTTCGGTTTGGGACGTACCCGGTTCTCGAGTAAAATTGTAGTATGAGCCGGCCGTAGGAAACCATTCACTCTATATATTTTCATAGGTCTTAACCCAAACACCTAGTTTTTGCATACAATTCGAATCTTTCAGATTCCATCACATTGTATATATCTTATTTGCACATGTCTCTTATTCAATGTTTGTTTTCCCAGTAATATCAATGCAGTTGTCAACAGCTAGATGTTTCATTAAACAAAGTATGGTCAATTAAAAACATAGCTTTTTGAATTGTAGCAAAAAAACAATAGGCCTCTTTTCCCCATTTTTCTACCTCTTCTCATTTCCCAAAAACTGAGACAGATGAATACAGTTCTTCATTGTTTCATGAATTGGGAACTCATACTTTTTTCCGTACAAAAATTCGTAACTCCGGGATAAATTTGATCAAATTTACCATACAAATTCAATTTCAAAATGAGTTGCTTCTTTGCATTTTGTTAATGGAATGATTGCAGTGAAGCCCGCATAATATTTTAGAAATTGCCGGTAGGGTAATTTTTAGTGTACTTCCTTATAATGCGTGTGTTGTGAACCATTGTTCAACAATGGTGTTGTTCTAATTCTGCAGAATACTTCTGATACAATATCTGAGCAGTTTGTATTGTACACTTTTTGCTGATTTGCAGGTCAAATCAAAAACAACTCACACATTCGCTGGTTCCCCCGCTTTTTACGGATTGCTCTCTTTGATTTGTCTTTGGTCCGGCTAATGCGCGCCTTCAATCATTTATTTTTCGGAGCACACAATTTCAATCATTTATTTTTTGGGAGCACACAATTTCAATCATTTATTTTTTGGGAGCACACAATTTCAATCATTTATTTTTTTGAAGTATTTGGTTTTCAAATATTTGTTTTTCCGAAATCCGTGCAAACTGAAGGATTTTTACTGTTTTTGATGTTTTTGTCTAGGAGGACACTGAAGGATAAATTCGTTCGAGGAAAAACGAACAAAAGCATTAGTTTGGGCGGAGTCGATGAAATGACCAGTGCTGAATCCCGGTAACCAAAACAGTTGACAGGCAAACACTTTGAGTTACAACTACAATGTTCAAAAAATCTTTCATAGTTTACGTGAAACTTTCCCCACGTTCTCGCCATATGAAAGACGCGATTGTTTCTAAGAAATGCGAATGCAGAATACTGATAAACTTTCCGGTTTCTCTATTATCTCTGGACGCCTTCTTCTTCAATATACACGGCATGTACAAACGCAGAAAAACGGGCGCTGCGCCCATTAGAAATTTCGCTCACGTCTGCCCGAGCGCCCAGCTACCTGGCAAAGTTCCAGCGCAGTTGGAAGCGCAGGGATGTGCTTTTGTAGCGAAAGCGAAGCGGTCGCGGCGCGGCAGCCTCTCTAATCAAAATCTCGAACACTCGCTGTATTTTTGTTATTTATTATGCAATTAACTTTATTTTCTAGAATAATTGTATCCTAATCATTCCTGGACCTTCATTCAAGCTTTGTATTAGCTATTGTAGTATAAAATGAGATTTCAGCGATAAATTTCACAATTGAAAAGAAGAAAAGTTGAAAATAGAGAAAAATGTCCGTTTCAATATACATTTCGCATAATAACAAGATAGTGTACTCTTAAAATCAACTATAGAAACGAGCTAGTTCTCTCCTTATTGTTATCTAACGTTTTTTTATATATAATCTTCCGAATTTCGTTCGTTTTCTTCGAATGAATGAATGAATATTTCATCATTGTTTATATATATATTTCGGATCTTCCCACTCCTCGTCAAATGTTCGTTGATATCCTCACCAGCGTCTATCTGAATTCCCCAGCCCGAATGCTAGAAAAAGAGAAAACCTAGGATATGTACAGAGGTAGTTATATTGGTACCATTGTTTTCTTAGTTCTTACGTAGGTAAACACTTGCCTAATTGCTCGTTATTATTGAAAACTATAAGGCTATTGTGAATTGTGAAATTGAGTATCCGGTTTACGCCAATTAGCAACATGTTACGGTTTTCTCTCTAATAAATTGAAGAAAACCTGTGTTTGTGCGTTGTGGTCTATATTTACTATAACATGTCACTTTCGCTAATATAAATAGGCTCAATCGAAATCGTTTGCAAAAAGAGTTCGGTGATACACGTTACATTTTTTATTCGAAAAGATATATCAAACTACAATTCCAGTATCGGAAGCGTTGGAGGAGAAGGACTAACCCAAAATGAAGGGATTCGATCATCAGTCTCACTGCCAGTGACCCGAAGAAGAAATTATCTCTTGTTAAAAATGTGGTTTTATTGATGTTTTTGTATGTGATAAAAAAGTTTGGTTGCTTTAATAAGTTTCAGTCGTTTGCCAAGAACTATGCGACAAAATATTATGAAAGTTTGCATTATAACTCTATTTTTATTCGTGTTTTGAATGATTCTGGAGCCTTTCGTCGAATTGACTTGAATTTCGAGCCGCAACGCACCAGAGACGCGTTGCGGTCGTGCAGCCGCCCGGCGGTTTTCAATGCACCTTTGAACATGCCGTGTATAAATACATCCTTTGGTGATGAATTCTTATGTGAAAACCTATCATATTTGAAACTTGTATATTCGTTCACGTTTGTTAAAAGGACTCTCATCAACAGTTTTCACCCAGTCCAAATAAATCTTGCCGTCATATATGGGGGAGTTCGGCTGTGGCCCGGGCGGGGCCAATGCGTGTAGAGATAATGAGAGAGTGTGCGAATGCGGGAGAGCGCGTGGACGACGAGAGCAAAAGTTAACCTGTTAACGCCACAGACTGCAGAATTTGACACTTACTAACTCCAAACGTTCTGAATGAAAGGTTATCAGAGTAATGGTTAGATAGTGTGTATTCATAACCGAATCGAAACATAACTTATATTCTGAATTGTGTACTTAAATTCTAATTGGGTAGTAATGAAATTCACCATTTTCAAGAAAGTAATGAAATCCACCATTTTCAACCTGCAGATTTTAGGCAAATTCACAATCATGATCCATTTCCTTACTTTATGCTTAATAATCGTGATTTTCAGTCGAAGTGATAGTTGAAGTGAATTTGGGTTACTGAAATATGAGTAACCATCAGTGATACAGAAAAATGACATAAATTACATTTCGCCACTCATTTCTACCAGTCTGTTATCAGCTGAGACTTCTCTATGGATAGTTCAATTGGCAACGTCTTGAACAGGAACTCTTGAAATATTATTTAGATTGTAAAAATTCGGAAAATTAGACGTATTGTCGTGGGTTTTACCGAACTCGAAGTTTTTGCCGTTCGAACTTCTTGTCATGGAATGTTTTCTATTTTCGAAAGAATATACCGGGATTATTCTCGAGTGTTCTGAAAGATCGGAATGAATCACTGCTTTTCCTCCGATTGTACGAGAAGTATCGACCACGGAATTTTTTTAGAAGTTGAGTCAGATTTGACTCAAAATAGTAGATTTGGACACTACAGTTCCACAGGCTCCGATTTCGAAAAAAAACGAGAAAAATGGAACACAATGAGCTCTTCCTGAGTATTTCGTTCTGCAAAGTCTTAAATAGGGAGAATGTTTGCATAAACCTTGAAATGTACGGCAACGGTGAGTGCTGTGAACGTTGTTGTTGCGTTGGGAACGTGTTTGTTGACGTTTTGAGTGTACAATAATCTATGCACGAATAATAGAAATTGTGTGTTCCCAAAAGATAAATGATTGAAATTTTGTGCTCCCAAAAAATAATTGATTGGAATTTTGTGCTCCCAGAAAATAAATGATTGAAATTGTGTGCTCCCAAAAAATAAATTTTTGAAATTGTATGCTCCCAAAAAATAAATGATTGAAATTGTGTGCTCCTTGGCTCACTACACATATCTCCTATCAAAATGCGTTGCTTTTGGGACATTACCATGTGCAATTATCTTTCTTTCGTCCACATACAACAAATTTTGGGAACAGTTTATCATCCAGAAAACACCCCAAATAGTCAATGTTTCTTGACGAATGAAAGACGTTCCTTTCCTCTTCCCATTTTGTCCTGTTTTCTTGGAATAAACTCGATTTTGAAATTTTTTTCAGATTGCAGCGTCTTATATCTGCGGTGACCGCTTCGCGAATGCTCAGAAGATAGAATCACGAATTATTAGAGAATAGTGCTATTTATTATTACCCAAACTATTGAAGAATAGTGCAACTAATTATAGTAAAATATAGTCGTCGCCAACGGAAATGCGGGAGGGTACTGTATATCTCACTTTCAGCTGTGTACGCACACATGTTCTCGATTCCAACGGGTTTCTGTTATGTGTGCTAATCGCGCAGTGGCTAGCGGTCTGCTTCAAAACTTTTTCTCACAAGTTCGATTCCGACAAGAGACACAAATTTACAAATTTGGCACTCACTATAACCAAGGATGAATCTAAGCCGCGCACTGTCAAAAACAGGACAAAACGTTAGTTGGGGACGCATAACTAAATGTCGGAGGTGAACGTTTTTTGTTGAAACTCAATCTGTCTTTTGTAGTCTGATGGATAGTAGATTATGTTTCTGCTGATTATGTTTTCGTTCAACCTCTCAATCAAAACTCTCAAGAGAACAAAGTATTTCTATAAGATATTGTGTTTATGTGAGCGAAATGTTTTCAAAGGTTTACTTATAAGTTTTTCTGTGTTGTAATAATCATGAAAATTGCGAGATTAGATTTTTCCTTTTCTTTTTGAGTTTTGTCCTTTTTTTCTATATTCCATGCAGTCTAACGAATCGGATTAAATTCGTCGGCTTCGCGGCTGCCGAGCGGCCGCTGTCGGTAGCCATTTTGACGTAACAATATTCACAATAAATGTAGATCACTAATCGCACACTCGATATTGATGTATTGACAGATGCTGTTCTAATATCTACAGAATCTGCTCAAGCTATCGAAAAGCAAAACAACAGCACAAGTTCACACACTTCAAGCGACAAATACTTGCCAAAGCGGCTAGGAGCAAAGTTTTCAAGGCCGTAAGTAGCTCAATGTTTACCAATTGATCCAAAAATTGAAGATAACGCTGCCGTTTCTATATTCCAAATTTCAGACGAAACGGATTAAATTCGTCGGCTTTGTGGCCACCGCGCCGCGCTGCCGCTGTCGGTAGCTATTTTGACGGAACAATATTCACAATACTCGTAGATCACTAATCACATACTCGATATTGATTTGCACAACGAAAGAGTTTTCCCCCTCTATCTCTCTCCATCAAAATTTCAGAAATCGGATCAGAAGTTTTTGAGAAAACCGCATAAAACCACTTTTTTTTCTGCAAGTCTTCCATGAGCGAAACTATCCATTATCTGCGCTACACGCAATTTTAAACACAGCAGAGCTCAGAAACTTGCAATGACAATGTGCACGATGCCTCATTAGAATAATAACTTAATGCGACTATTCAATTTACTAATCGTATAGGAGTCGCTCGTTGGAAGAAGCAGACGTATGCAATCGGGTTGATCTAATTTGTATTGTTGTAGTTTGATCTGACTACCTCATAGACAAGCTCGAGAGTTGCTCTGTAAATTCGCCATTTTACCGAAAAAGACAGGAAGGGGCTCTATTGATTGAGCTATGTGTGGTGAGCGGTCGTTGATTAATTGCCAGCAGACACGAGAGTGTGAAACGTCCTAATATGAATTGAATATTCAAGTAAACTTACAATTTCGCTTTTATATTGTACTGGGTTGCCTAACTTATTTCACTAGGAAGATTCGCAGGATTCGGTGGGGGACCAAGTCTTCCATGAGCGAAACTATCCTTTGGGTTACTGTATCTCAAAGTTGTGCCAAAATGGTGAACGTGATCATTCAATTTACTTCTAGTATATACCAGTGGGTGAATAACTATTTATCCACTGATCCTGCAACATACATGTGTATAAAAGCGTGTAAGTCTGCATAGACAATATTTCAGGAGTAGCGAGCTAGAATACCGGTACTTGCGCGCTAGAACACCGCAATGACCGATTTGACACAGAGGTTGTCGCGCTAATCTTGGGCGCAAGTACCGATATTGTTCGGCGCAACTAGCGCTTTCGTCGGGCGGTAGTACCGCTTTTTGGAATACAGCCATACAAAAATTTGCTTGCTACCAAAATTTTATTCATTTATCAAAAAATTTTGAAATACAATCAAATTTATTCGCACGATTCCATATAATATAAACATGTATACAAAAGGAACCATAAACTTGAAAAACAAGTTAAAAACATAGCACACCAATAACTAAAAATACTCGTAGACTCATAACGTAAAGAGTCAAGTGAATCACTATTAACATGATGGACGGAACGGAAAATCGACATTTACATTACCTGATCTACAGAAAAAAGATAATATATGAATGGATGATACAATAAACAAGAAAACATCCTCAATGAGATTATGTCTATGTGGGTCCAACAATTATACAAGTCCGCTACTTAACGAATTGCAAGCTATGTAATTGTAATATGAAAAACATTTCTTTCAAAGTGTTGCATAATAATTATGAAAATGTAATAAATAGCTCTAAAAATAAAAAACTTAAACAGATCAAAGTTCATTCTATCTCGAACCGAGCACACAAAAAGAAGATTCTGAACGAATCTATCAATTTTACTAACGTTTAAAGTAACCACTCACAAAATAAGAGAAAAAATAATTAACAGAACACCCGACCGACGAGCGGTTGCGCAGACGAGAAGTGGAGGGCGGTTTGAAAACAATTTTTCATCAATCAATAACGTATCCGGCGGTACTCGCGCTCGCAGGGCCCCCTGCCCGGCGGGTTATTCCAGTGAGCAAGTACCGGTCTTGTCGCGCGCAAATACCGATTTTTGCTATTGTCCCGCGATACTACCGACTCATTGCCTGAGTGTGTAGGACTTTGAGGCCAGCCACCTGAACTTGTTCAACAGGTGTAATCCCCCCCCCCCTCTTGAGGACGAATGTATTACGTATTCTCGCGATTGCCGTTGCTCTTCTTCCTATTTTTGCACTCGTATTTTATTTGGACCACAGATGCGGTTCACAGGAAATTGGTTTCGTCAAAAAGTGAGTTACCAACATACATTCATCTTGTCTTGCTCATGTTTCATTGGTTGAAGGCGTGGTGCCTTCAAAACATGGTCTACGAGTTGAGTGCTGAGAAATAGAAACACAGCTGTCCATGATACGGAATTGGTGAAAAACTTGTTTGAAACAGTCCACAATGAAAAGGAGAATCAGTTAAAGAAGAACGAATGTAGACCGAGAAAAGTTAATCCCGATAGATTTTCAATTATAGTTTAAAGGGCCGATGCGTCGGGATTGGTCCACATACCCAATACCAAATACGCACATTTTCAGCCATGAAATCGCTAGGTGGCAGTCTGTCCTGCGATCCAGCACAGCTGAAACCGTCGACTACAGTACCCGATGACGTCAATAAAGTTCGGCCGGCAGATATAGTATCGATTGCGGCCATGGGAGATTCTATGACCGTACGTGATCTAGTGTTTGGCACCACTCTTTAGAGTGACTAGGGAGTTGTAAAAATAATCATTCTGGATAATGAGAAGAACTAACAGGTTGGGATCACTAAACAGGCAGCATGGAAGTGTTCATTCTCATAACAGTATGTATTTCTTTTCATTGAGTTTTTGTCTTGGAACAAAAATACTGGTTATTTTATTATCTTCATTCATGCAGGCCGGATCACGTTCGAAAGACTATCGACATCAAACGAAACACTACTTTTTCAAGAACTCGTTTGTTACTGGAAGCGCAGAAAGTTTGGATACACACATCACATTGGCCAGTAAGTTTCGAATGATGTTTCTAACGACAACCCGAGGTCTACAAAAGCATCACAATTGCAGGTTCTGCTTGGTTCTGCCTTATTTTCCAACTAAGGTTGTTTTTATTGTTTCAAAGATTCGCCTTCGTATTGTTATAACTGCAAAGAAACATAGCTCAAATTGAGCTCAAATCGTTTGACTTGGTTGCTGAACAATCAGATTTGATCAGCGCGAGTAACTGATCGTGGTCCGCGAATATGGAACTCGTCAACTAAGAAGTGTTGATCTTGATCGATACACCAATATAATATTGAATAGAATAGAATATGCATTCGCGGTTCAAATGTGTCTTTTCACAATGGTAAAGGTGGCACTCTAATACAAAAAATGGAGATATAGAAGAAAATTGATAGGAAACTATACATAGAACGAGAAAATTGTACGATTCCCCCTGACCTTTGCCCCCCCCCCTGTAGTACTATCTCCCTCCACCCGATACGATTCCCTATAGAGTGAGAGGTTATTGTAAAAGAGGGAGGGGGGGGGGGGTAATTGTAATTTTGTAATTGAGGAACAATAGTAGAATATCGACGTTTACAACCACCCCCCCCCACAATATAAAATGGGGGGGGGCGATAGTATAACCTCGAACCTGCTTAACAATCGGCCCCTATTCACTTTAACCTGCGGTAAAGAACGACGTTGTACAATCACCCCGCAATGGGGGTGGGGGATGATTGTACTACGGGTTGGATTCCAACCTATTCCGGCTCAGAGAGGGGGGGGGGGCAATTGTACAATATACACCCTAGAGCGTTATGTTGACGTTGCAGACGTTCTACGTCGTTTTAATTCGAATCTGCGAGGTTGTTCGACGGGCGTCGGATTCGATCCTCGCCGTTCAGGATTCAACGTTGCTATGAGCGCTAATAATAGCAAGGACATGCTTAGGCAGGCAAGAGAACTCATCCGGAGAATGAAAGCTCAGAAAGTTTGTCCTCTCGTACTTTCAGTTATTATCTCAAAGTTCTGATCAGTTGCGACATTAACTGTTTTTTTTTGGATATACCTGACAAGATTTGTTTTTAAATAACTTCACTTGTGTTGTTCAGTGGTTTCTTCGACTTATTGTTGAACTAGTGATTCCGTTTTTTGATGTAGACTCTCGATTTTGCTATAGTTCGTACCCCATTGAGAATCCTTGAAATTAACGTGCTTTTAGGAAACTGAACAACTGCCAACAGAGATCAATATTTTTTCAACATTTGTGAAGTGATGAGAAAAGCCTGGAAATTTCCATTGGGACGCTGCCGTCTCAGTGGAAATGACCGGAACTATATTGCTATAGTGCGGTTATTCAGAGAGTCAACGGCTTCACGAAGGCCACTGATTTCAATTATTTGCAGGTTCACAACAAGTGGAAACTGATCAACATTTTTGTGGGAACCAATGACATTGGAAGGTGTCATGGCCGTACGGTAGGTTTCCAAAATAACAGGAATCAACGGAATCACTACCGTATGTACTGAAACTTACCTGAATAGTCACGTCAAGTTAGCATTCTAATGAGGCACTGTAAAGATAAAACCGGCGTTCTTCTACAGTAGCGACACCTTACTACCACCGTTTTACTGGTAGTGTTACTGCAGTATCACCAGTCGTAAAGCGGTGGTAGTACGGTGTCGCTACTGCAGTAAAACGCCAGTAAAGTTGTAGTTCAACTGCAGTAAAACGACAGTAAAATTATTTCGAATTATCGAATATAAAACACTTAAAAATAATTTTTTTCATAAAACAAAATTTAATTATATTTTCATGGCCCTTCTAGTATCTAGTCCCCACGTACTAAATACTGAGCTCGCATTAGAGGTGACAAATACCTCAAACTTGGGTAATTAAACCGAAAACAGCCAGAAGCCTGCAGACCAGTCTCGCAGACATCCGTATCTAGTATAGGTGTCTCATGTGGAATTAGATATCCAGTTTAGTTTTGAGGTTACTTGGGATACATAACCGATTTACTGGTAGTAATCGTGAATCAACGTTACCAGAAGTTTACCACTGAATCGCGGGAGATTTACGACCGTATCACCACAGTTTTACTGTTACTGCCGCTCTACCAGTGTCTTAACTGTAGGCTAGAAGTTCATATGGGTATTGAATTTGTTGGAAAATGTGAAAATAAAATATAATGTATTAATATAAATCTGTCAGTTGGAAAATACAGCTTTTCTTTATTGATTACTAAGTGTTATTATTATAACAGTCCAGAAAACATGAGTAGAACGAGAGAATAGGAGTGTGAGAAGAGGAAAATCATGCAATTTATGTGAAAGATTACAGTTGTAATCAGTAAATTGCAAAATGGCATTTCGGGGAATCATAGGTTCTATATGCCAGTGGGAACCCCTCGTCAGTAGACTAACCCACCAAATAAACCTACTATTTTTGTTCAAAATTTATCTCTATTTGGAATACAAGATGTAAGAGAGAAAAGGTAGATAAGATAAATTAGTCCAGTAATATAGACAGTCCACTAATATTATCCATACTGGCATAAAAATAATACATTTTGCAGAAGTTGACTTTTTATTTGGTTGCGTCGTCTGCTATAAAACATATACGTGAGCATTCGGTGTGCCACTAATATTACAATAATTCACCTAAAACGAGCGAGATTCCGCGGGTAATATTCGGCGTAAATCTATGAGATGGTTTGAGAGTCATTTTCCGATGAATGCGAGGTAACTCGTGGTTTTTTTTACAAGAGTGCCTCGGAATTTTATATGATGATGTGGTGAGAAATATGGCTCACAAGATACAAGATTTCTTTCCAAAATTACTGCCGACGTTTTCAACAAATACAAACTACGGGCACACTCGTACCACATCTTTGTGAAACGCTTGCTTTTTTTACACGTTTTTCAGTAAATTGTGTTATACCACATTGAATTATGAAAACCACCTCTATCAGGAACCTCCCAAAATCAAACATTGAGTGAGATTATGTGTATGAATCTTTCGTCAACGTATGTGGGAATAATGAGCCCTTCGTGAAACTGCGTTCAGTAAAGACTTCTGTCATTGACGTGTTATATCATGTTTTTGTAGATATCCCCCGAACTGTACAAATCTGATTTATCGGAATCTATCTCTCTTTTGAACCAATCACTGTCGAATACAATTGTTTCAATTACCGGCATGTGGAACACGCAGCTGGCAATAGAGGCAAAGCCACTCATCAAAACTGGGTGAGTATTAGAACATATTTCCATTCTCATAGTGAGGATGAAAAATCTAATTCAATATAGTTACAGAGTGAAAGAATAATTGAGTGAACGTAAAAAGAACATTTACGTTTTCACTCTACTTGTCTCTCGAACAGATACATTCCTTCTCTTGAGGCTTCTCAGTGACAAAGGAAATAAAATAAAACATGTGGAGAAACACAGAAAAAAATAAATACTAGAAAGATGGCCGAACTGCACCACGAAAAGCCAGTGAAATTCAAGAAAGCTACTGGTTCATGGCAGTAATTGGGTGAATTTTTTTTGGTAATTCATTTTTCAGGGTGTCTCAGGTAACCGGTTGGTAAACTGAAATGGAAAAGCGGTTACTCGGAAATGTGGTTTTTACCGTTAGTTTGAACGGTGACAGGATTTTAGTTTCCGGTTACTTTCAGGTTACCTATCGAGGCAACATGAGAAGTAGGTTTACCAAATAAGGGTTAGAGTACCTAAAACCCCGTTAGTTGTAGAATTGGTCTAGTAATTGGTTTTCAGAAAACGAGAAAAATGTTACTCTGGATTCAATGAGAAACGGGACCAGACATGCACTGCGTATCGCAAGGCGGCATACGAAATTCAGAATGAGAGGAAGTTCGACACGAAACAATTCACTGTGGTCGTTCAAGGTTTCATGGACGATATTCGAGATGCTGTCAGGCATGTGGGTTATAGAGTTATAGTCGACAACATTCCTACTGAGACCCCTACAGTTTTTCTAACACATTCAATTTTTCAAATGAGTGATCTGTCAATGTGAGCTGCAAAGTAGTTGTGAAACTTCTACAAAATTTTCGTATGATAGGGAATCAGAATTGAATGCTGAAACTGGTCACCTTTTCATGAACATTTTCGTGTCCAACTGTGGGGGGTTTCGGTGGGAATGAAAAGGACTATATACGGCCAATGAGCCAGTATTTTGCGGCCGCTACAACGAACTAATAACTAACATTAAAATTACTAATGTAAATTACAGTACGTCCATAGTAGAATGGTAAATATTCATAACAGTGATACAAACATCAAAAAATAAGCAAAACATCCACTGAGCACAAAAAATGTTTAGACATCGGGCGCATACAGCAGGTCTTTCTACGGGGACGACATTTTCCATTTGAGCAAATACGGTAGCGCCGTGATGGGAAAATTCCTATGGAATGGTCTTTTGGAACCAGTTGGCAAGAAAAATACGAACGCCGAATTGGGAAACGACGATATTCCACTGAAATGTCCCGACAAGGTTGGTTGATCAGGTTCAAAGGTTGAGGACTGAATTAAATTTTCAAATGAAAGATCGAACTTAGACAATTCTGTATAGGTCTTTTCTCACTAGAATGTGAAATTGAATATTTTTGGAATCTCATCATTTTCTATTTACTGTCAGTGACACAGAGAGGAGTAAATAAACATTGATTGCGCGCGCTACTCTGACTCGACGTGCTTTGCTACCGCCGTTAGCCAAATTCGGCATTCGTTTCAGCCCCCCCCCCCTTAAGTAACCATAGCTTTCAAAAACCTTCGACAGAATGAGTTGATTTCTGATATTTGCCTCTTCATAGGATGTTCCCTATATTCAAACACTTGGAAACAGTTGAGAAGTGAAATGAACAATCTACGAATATATACCACATATTCACTCTGTTGCCAACTTTCATTTTACTGCATTGTCATGTTTTTTTTTCACTTTCGCATTTACTTGTGATGACAAAAGAATGTTTGTCGATTTCCGATAATTGTTTCCGCGTTCGAATGTTCCCGTATCCTACTGTCGATAGTGTCACTTCTTCTCCTCTATATCACATGCTTGCATGTAAATAGATAAATCAAAAGTTGATACACCCTTGCTCAAGACAACTCATTTGTACTTTGGACTTTGGACGATGTGTGCGTGCATGTAAATGAATGAATCAAAAGTTGATACACCATTGCTCAACATAACTCATTTGTACTTTGGACTTCGGACGATGTGTGCTTGCATGTAAATAAATGAATCAATAGTTGATACACCCTTGCTCAACATAACTCATTTGTACTTTGGACGTTGGACTTTGGACAACATAACTCATGTGTACTTTGGACTTTGGACAATGTGTCGTTCTGTTGTTTAGCAGTTACTGATTTTTATATTTTAGTGATGAACTTAGATGAAATGAATAACGTTTCTTGGAATAATTTTGTATAAAAATATAAGTATTCGGCTAGAAATGTCTACCTTCAACATCATGAACAATAAAAACTGGTTACCCGCAGATTGAATGTTGTTGTTACAAATGTCAACGAAATATTGGGACATTGAAACAAGACATTGGGACATTGAGACTTTGAAATGGGGTATCGGAACATTGAGACATCGAAATGGGACCTTTACGATGTGCAACATTTTTTCAGACAAAAGCTGACACCAATAACGGGGAGTAGATAAGGACAAAACTTTAAAAACATGGTCTTCAAATTTCCTTTTATAAATGGTATGTTACATCTACCAATGTTAAAGACACAAAAGAACTGCCTGATTTTGTGTCAAAAACCATGACATAAAATTCATTCAACTGTATAAGACGCTTCAATCTAAATGGTTCCAAAACTCAAGAAACACTATTGATTTCTTTCATTTTTTGAGATGAGGTTTTCCACCGTCGATGAGTTATGATTTTTCTCGAATATTTCTTATTCAACATTGCGTTGGTTCCACTTATTCGACGTTCTATTGAAAATAAAACTTTAAAATCGTTGAGTCTCGTTTCTTCGAACTGGAAAAATCTATGTCTCAAAATATTTTAGTTTGAGAATTTTTCACGAAAAAGTATGTCAGAAATATTCGAGGTTTGAAAAATCGTGTCAGCATAATAATAATAATAACATAACGTTCATTTGCATAGAGTTATAACATAGAATTGTACAAAGATAGATTACTTGGAAGGTACGATTGAATAATCTATGACAAATACGAATACCTAGGGGTTGCGTGTTTAAAAACGCAATCTGCTTAAAAGGAAGCGTTGAAAAAAATCAGAAAGAATAGAATGGAAAGAAAGTAAGAAATAATCAACGTTCGAACAAAAGTTTTGCAGTTCAATTTTACGAATTTCGTTTTTCACGTTGTATTGCACAGGTTTTACGTGACGTTTTTCGACAACAGGTTTGAAATTGAACAATCTTTCAACTATGAATATGAAACATAAACAGCCCTAGTGATTCCAGAACGTGAAAACCTGTGCAAAAATGCATATTGTCTCCCAAAAAAAACAAATAATTTTTCTAAAATTTTGTATCTGTTTCGTTTTAAATACTCGTTTTTTTTTTCCAGAAGTAACCGAAGACGTTTGTCCGCAGCGAGAGGCTACTTTCATGATATATTTAACACATTTCACAACTATCTACATAATTATTTACACGAGAGAAATAACATCAACGCCATAGTTACCGATGGCGGAGCCAAGACGAGCGAAGAATGGACGAAGAAACTCTTGACGACAGCCGGAGACGACAGACGTGTTCTTTATGTTGTTTCGACCGGTGGAGACCTTGTTATTAGTTGACAATGTGCCCCTATTAAGGTGTACCCTCATTTGAATAGGTATTTGTGAGATCCCATTCTGAATGGCTACCAAAACACGTTGAATTTGACTTGATGGAAAAACCAGAGAACTATGATATTTGATTCTCAGTCCCTACAGTTTGAGTTTGCGGGAACAATTGAGGAAATATTTGCTGTTCGATGTATTCTCCAGAATAGGAAACGGCTCCATTTCCTTCGTCATGATCTACCAGCCAGGGTCCCTTCGCCACGACGGCCACGACTCGTCTACTTCAAGAATACACACCCATGTATGATTTTGTTTTATGTATATTTGTTGTTTTGAGACTTACAGGTAGAAAATGAGATGTGAGATAGGTTCGTGTGTCGTGGGAGGTCCGCCCGGTGGGTTCATTACTTGAAAGAGGTGAGTGTCGCGCTCCGTACGATGTGCTTTGAGCCGACGGAGCGCGCCTTCGTGTCGCTTTTGCTGACGTATTTCACGCGTTTTGAAAGTGGCCCAGCTTACAGTACTGATCTTAAATTCAGTCGTGTTTGTTTATCCGCTCCGTCATGTGAGCTCTGTTCATTTGATGCAGTTGAAACTAATTGATGTAAGTGCTAATTAAGATGATTTCGTTCAATTAAATTGAATTATATTAAACTACCTCTAGTCAAATAAAATTGTATTTTATTATTATATGTATATATGTCTGATATGAACTAATTAGTGTTTGTTGTAATTTATATAAACACCGTTTGCTCATGGGTCACCTCACAGAGAGGTGAAATTCTATCTTTCCTTTCTACCTAAAAAAAACATCTAGGGAACCACGCTTTAAATGACCAGACACCAATATTGAGAAATCACGTTCTGACCCGCGGGGGAATTAAGTTCTGTTCTAGGGACATTTTGTACAACCATCAAAATTCTCCTCAGTTGCGTCATGTCTCGTCGCACAGCACGCTATCGGTCGCGATATCTTTATGTGAGTTATGTGGGACTCGAAACGACTACATCTGGAAATTTTATGAATAAGTACGCGAATAATCACACATATATTTTATTTAGGCTTTTTCTAGGTTTTTAACTAGTATCTAGATAATGCACTAAGTATGCTAGATACACTAACGTATTTGCATTTATAATGATTATAGTATTCAATGTTAGCATGTTGTCTCTCTCACTTGTCAGTAGATCCCGTCCTATTCACCTATGGAGAATGATCATTCCTGAGTTGTAGTTCAACCTGATACACATATTATTTACAAAATTCGATCTAAAACTAGAAACACGGCGGAACATAGCAACATACACAGCATGGACTTTTTTTAAAATCCATACACTCTACCGACACAAAAACTCACTTTGCGCAGAAAATCTGTCCGCAATTGCGACAATGATGTTTTCGGTCAGCAATGGTGAACTTGTGCTGACACTGCGTTCAACGTTGACGGGATATGTCCTGGAATGTTTTGAATAACAAAAACAACAAAAAATACAGGTTACGGTGACCCTAATCTGGTCCCTTTCGGATATTCGCCCCACATATCCCTGCGCTCTTTATCATGAAGGTGTAACAAACAACTCTCCCTACTTTAAAAACATAAGGTTGTACGAATCGGCCAAAACTTTTGATAAGATCTCATCCCGCAACCTATTCTATAACTGTATTTCATAATTTACTCCGTTTCCACGTCTTTTTCATTCCTAATTTCACTTTTTTTAACCTTTGTATGCTTAATAAATGAACCAAGCACGACTATAGATCTGACCTGTACCCAATAATCGATCCTCCCCCCGTCGTCGCCCACTTGCCAGCACCAGACACGACCTATTCCATCACCCACGAACAGAGTTCGATGGTCCCTACAACAGCACACCTCAGAAAAGTGTTCCAATTCTACAAAAAGGAATCGCCAGACTTTGGATCAAAATAGAACAATTTTCCCAATACTCGCAGTAAAGATCTCTTTTTTCTTCCATAAACCAGATGAAGGGAGCCAAAACGAAATGCTCACTATATAATTTCGCGATGATACATGATTTCGCGTTTCAGCCATTATTGTAGCACCTCAAGGTGTGCAATATTCGTTCACATGTCCGCACTTTTTCTCAAAAAAAATGGGGGCGGGATGCGTGTTATCCGGTCGATCGAAGTCAGTGTGCATGGTCAACGCAGCCCGTTGCACCAGCACGCGAACGTACTTTGGATGCGAGAAAAGGTCGGCCGCCAAGAAAAGGTCGGTTGCTACAAAATATTGGAAACAATTTACTTGAGCTTTTAAGCGAGAACTCACTACCGGTGCGAGACCCTTGGCGGGGTCTTATACGCTGGGTCATGTACGTCGCGGCTTGCGTACGTACGTACGTAGAGTTTCATAACAATCATCGAATAAATCTTGAGAGCTTTATTGAAATTGGTCACGTTCCTTCGATATCATGAGCAGGACTGCCAACTTGTATCCTAAACGTTAAAAGCCTTTGTTGAAATATTTGGAATTTACCTAAATTAAACTGAAAACCAACTGTGATGCCCTGCCATCACAAAAATCAGATGAAACAAAGACAATTCTTAAACCGCGCTGCGGCCGATTTTATCTTATATTTCCGGAATAGATTACAGTCTCAAGCTCCCATTTTATATGCCCGAATCTACAGTAGAATGCAATTAACACTGAAGAGCGTCTTCACCACAAGTAGAACTCTTTTATTCTTAATTTTGTTATTATTCACACTCTATCTGCTTCAACTCCAGCGGTCAAGTTGTGTATATTGCTTTGAACCATTTGAACCACAAACATCGGACAGATATCTCACTGTGCCGTTTCTTCATGGAAGACTGGGAAATCAGGTATTTTTGGCGGAGAATATCACTATTTCAGTACGTGCAATCACTAAATGCATTTCGTCACGGTAATCATCACATGAAAGTTGATCACCATGATTGATTTTGATTGAATACAGCCGTTGAAAAACGGACGGCGAGAGTGATAGTTCCCGTCATTCTCACCAGGGCGCTGGCAGCGTGCCAGTCAATGTTCTGGGCCAGTTTTCACCATAATAGAGTTTCAAAATGAGTTCAAGTATATGTTGGCTTTATAGAGAACGTACATGTGTAAAAAACAACATCATCCGAAATTTCAATGGCAATCTGCCAGGGAGCACAGTGTGAATGGCGCGAACAAAAAGTAGCGATTAATCTGTGAACGAGGATCATTATTCGGTGTTAGACACCTGAATGGATGTAGCCGTGCATGGATGCATAACATGATGTTAAATCGAGAGAACTCAGCCAGATCTGAAAGATTAATTTACAAATATTTTCTTCATTACTTTCGTTGAGTATGCCCACGTATAACTGCGAAGACATTGAGTGGTTTTGAAATTACGTTCCCTGCTCATTGGTTTTGCCCTAATAATAATAATAATTCATTTATCCATATGTATCAGGAACAAATCAGGACGGAATGAGATCACGAAGTAATGGACATAAAAATTCATTACGATGATGAGAAAATATGCGATTGAGAGATTGAAAATGAGAATGTGTGAAAAAGATGCAGATCAGCATAGAAAGTTATAACCTAGCGTTATTATAACGAGATGGGGGTACAATTTTGTAGTCATACATTTCGAAGTAGAATCTAATAAATGCGGTGCGGAACTTGAACGGAACAATTGTAACATAGAACTCCTCAACAGAACATAAGCGGTACCGGAGACAATGAGCATGTACAGTTTCACATTGACTAATTATTTCATCGATTTGATTGGGAGGCAATGAAGGTGGAGGATGGTGTTCATAGAAGTAATCAAACGAATATTGAGCATCAACAGAAGGTGGAAGAGGGTTAGGTGCTGGCGGTTCCAGTTTAGAGAAATCAGGGAAATCAATAAATGGACGATCGATAATAGGAGTAGAAGGACTTTGAATAGAAGGAGAAAACGATTCGAATTGTCTTATTTCCTCAACTAACTCAATGTCCATTTGAGGGGTTTGGGCAGCAGCATTGCGTTGAATTGTAGTTTGGTCGGTGACCTCAGCTCGGGCGGCGTCTCGTTTCGATTGTCTGGCGAGGAATCCGGCCTTCCGCTGTTCCGGGGTCTCGAACTTTCGTACATGAAATGTTGACATAGAAGGAACAGTTTTCATCGCAGTTGAAAGATCAATGAGACGCGGAAACGGAATGCCATCTTTGAGAGAAATTTTGATTGGACGGGGTAAACCATCTTGACGTGGTTTTCCCAAACGGTGGAGAATTGAAACATTTGAAGACGAGATTGATACCAAATTGAAAATTGCATTCACCTTTTTCTTCAATGTAGATGTAGAGTCCTCAGGTAGACCGTAAATAGAGAGACACCGACGGTCGTTGAATTGGTGCAGTTGAGATTGAATAATGGTGGGAAGAGATTGAGTCATGGTGTCGAGTTTGGAGTTGAGTGCTTTTATTTCACTCAAAATGGTGGAAAAATGGGTTGGAAGTGGTACCATTTTTGAACTTTTTCTCCATTAATATTTTTAACTTTTTTCTTGAAAGAAAGGAAAGTGAAACAGTTCCCGTAGAACATCGCTAGTTTGGTTGTACGTTTAGTCAAATATGGTTTCTAGTCAAGAAAAAACAGGGAGAGCCAAAAATAAAAGTTTCCAGGTCGTTCGCACTAGCTTTGCATGTTGATAAGGCAGTGGTTTCTGTCGAGAATCTAGTAAGGACTCAATCTTTTAATCACCACAAACGTGAGAGTTCCAATTCGGCCAGAAACCAAGAAATCCTCTAATCGGCGTCGTTTTGAAAAAGCTAGCGCGGAAGAAATATTGCGAAATTTGACAAGTTCATGGGGCATAAAAGAACGAAAGTGGGCTCTGACAGTGAGAAAATTCGAGTACAGCTAGGATATACCGTGGGTGACAATAGTTTCTTGGGACCAAAACAGGGCTGTGAATTTGTCAAACCGTTGTTGACAGCTTATTTGACTGTTCATTTCATCTACGTCTATTTGATCTGCACACTCTCTCATCTGCTGCCCTGATCAATCAATTCAGCCCTTTGCCGTCTTTCTGGGAAAAATACAGACTTCGTAGAGAATTAGTATATCGGGGTTGTACAGGGTGCCAAATTAATAAATGTGTGTCTCTCGCCGGAATCGAAACTGCGAGCAAAAGATTCTTAGCCAAGCGTTAACCACTGCGCTACGAGAGTCAGTAGTTAGCTTGTTATTCGATTATGAGAAGATTTTAAACTTTCGAGCCATTTTGAAATTTCGATTCTATTCGATTCCGATTTTGCGTATGTTCGTGAAAAACCTATTATTTCGATTTTCGACTTTTGCTATTTGATGGAAAGCCCACTTTGCGTGATAGTTCGGTTTCCCCACAATTCAGTGTGTTTTCCACAACCATCTTCGGTTTTCTTTCAAGAAATACAACATAGAAAACCCAACCAAAAGATGGTTTTCACACAAAATGACTTCATCACCAATATGTAAATCAACTCATCAGTATCAGAAAAGAAATACACACGTAGTGAGAGAAAATGTTGGGCGAATCCAACAGATTCTTGTTCCGAAATAATGAAACAGTAAGAAATCAGTATGTATGATCTATATTTAGTCAAACGCTCGATAATTGCAGACCACCCAGAAACTTGTCTACATTAGAAGCAAGGCTGAGTGATCGTAAAGTGTATGAGTTCCACTCCCGCTTCTGACCCGAAGGTCATTCCATACCTAGCCTGAACTCGTGATTAACCAACCAGGTTGAAGGAGTAGGTTTAAGCTGTAAACAATGGTTTCCTAAAAAAACTCAATTTTCATCTGAAATAAGAGCTTCATACTTAACTTTGAGCTGCACACTTTAAGAGCTGCCCACTTCATTTTGATTAGTGACTGAACTCCATTTTCAAACGTTTTGGCAGGGAAAATGATTATTCGGGTGACTCGAAGAACAATGAAATTTACTCCTCATTTATCATACGCGTACATATTTACAGTATGTGAGGAAAAGTAAAGCCACCCTTTTGGTATATTTTCTCATCATAACTATTCGCTGTCTAGTTCGCACTGTGTTATCAAGACCCTGAACTACTCCTGCTTGTAACTGTTTATAATAATGTAGAGTAACACTTATTGGTTTATATATGTTCATTCGAGGTAAGCATTAACATACAACTTATGGCTAGAGAATGGCTCATGTATCTACAAGTCACTTAGTGCCAGCGAGAGAGGGGTGGTAACAACCTCTCTCGGTGGTCGTCACATCTTGACTCTCCCGTTTGCCCGGGTCACGCTCTGGCTGGTTAGAGGCTCTCTTCTTTCCCTGTGCTATCTCGTCTCCGGGGTCAACTCTGCGTCTCGTGTATCTGCTCAGTCTTTCTTCGTCCTCTCGTTGTCTCTGCTCTCTAGTGCTAGTGACTGTAGCCGGGCGGCTAATATAATGTGTGACTATCTAATTTGAGGGACCAACACTTATAGGAAGTATAAGTGGTGGGACGTCGAAGCGGACATGATATCCCCCCTCTTTTCAGATAGCTCGTCCTCGAGCGGGAACGAAAGAAGAGTGAGATTATCCTTCTTTAAACCTGTACGATAACGACCGGAGTCTAATTATCTGAGGTAAAGGCAGACATAAATAAGGCCTTATTCTTTCATGAATAGTTCTTGGCCGCTTGATAGTCTCACTCTCACTATCTTTGGTGTATAAAATACTTGTTGTTCTACTAGCCATTCTCTATAGTTATTAATATTACAATTTACAACAATCAATCATTATGCAATTAGAGTTGTAAGTATGTATATATGGTTTACAATGGTGGTCATTGGCATAATAATGTGAAACAATGATCTATTCGAAACAAAATAATACAATTGTGAACAATGACTTAAAAAAAGTAATAACTGTACAATAATATCATACAACAATCTCTAATCTGTAATTAGCTAATTATATAACAAAGTCATTCATAATGTATGTTATAAACAATTCATATAGTATTCGATTTAAAAAAAAAATTATTCCTAGAATATAATTAAATCGTTATAAAATAGTTATTTGATAATTAACGAAAAAAAAATTATTTACACTTAACTATGTACAGTTTCTGTAGTTGATCTTTGGGTTATTGTCTCCGTTTTTCAGGAACAATTTCGTCGTCTGTAGTTTCTTCTCCACTACTATCGCTTTCTTCGAGATTTTCATCTCCAATTTCTACCTTGACTTTTTCTGGTCTTGGTTCGAAATATTTCTTAATTCTGTTGATATGAACCACCTGTTCTTTCTTGGGGTTACTTATAAGTTGTAGAGTGACATTTGGTCGTTTGATGTTAATTACCTTATAAGGACCTGTCCACTTTAAACTGAGTTTGGGTTTGCTAGCTTCTACTCTGAGCATAACTAATTGTCCCAAACTAAGTTTTTTCAAACTTACTTTATTTTCTTTGTCGTAGATTTGTTTCTGTAAAACAGCTGCTGCTTCGATCATTTCTTTAGCTGACTGTTTTGATCTTTCTAGGGCTTCCACTAAGTGGTTTTGAAATTTACGTCGTAAAATGATTGGTGAGGAATGTTATGGATTATATGTGCAAACGTTTGTGGTTCTCTCCCATGTGCTAGAAAAAATGGTATTGTGTTTGTTGTAGTTTGTACGCTGGTGTTGTAAGCAAAAACTACTAGTTGAAGGAAATTTGACCATTCTTCTTTTGTATCATGTACAAATGCTGTGAGAGAATCGTTGATTACCTTCACTATTCTTTCTGCTTGACCATTAGCTTTGTGGTTGTAGGCTGTGGTCGGTGTGTGTTCAATTCCGATGATGTTACAAATTTCTTGGAAAAGTTCACTACAATAATTTGTACCTCTATCACTTACCAGTTGTTTGACTACTCCATGTTTGCAGAAAACATCATTCAAAAGTGCTTTTGCAACAGTTTCCGTTTTCTGATCTGCTAGTGGTGTGCAAATAACATATTTCGTAAAAGAACATACAGTAATTGAGATGAATTTGTTTCCATTCATGCACATTTGAAATGGTCCAATTATGTCTGTATGAACTCTTTCAAAAGGATATTGTGGTGTTGGAAAAATTCCCATAGGTTCTGCATATGTGTGATTCCATGTACTTTTTATTGATTGACACATATGACAAGTTTTTACAATTTCGGTGACCGTTTTCCTGATGTTGTGCCAATGATAGTTGTTACGAATCGTCCGTGTTGTTTTGATTATTCCCAAATGTGCTCCTTCTAACGGGTTTGAATGGAAAAATTTTGCAACTTGTTTTTGTTGAATTTCGTCAGTTATGATCATTTTACGTTTCCAATGTATTTTGATATACAGTACCCCATCATGTAAACAGTAATGTTTATAAAACCTTGGTTCTTTCGTGTTTTCACACGTGCTGTTTTCTCCCTCCAAATATTCGATTATTTTCACATAGTCTGACTTGTTTTGGGCTATTCTTATCTCCTCAATTTTGGGCAATTGGATGTTCTTGACTGATGTTATTGTGTTAACAATTGGGTATCTACTCAAGAAGTCACAAAGGGTATTGTGTCTTCCTTCTCGATACTTGATAGTTATATCGAATGACATAATTGCGCATTGGAATTTTGCCAATCGCCCCGTTAGGTCTGTTCTGTAAAGAAGTGCCTTTAAAGGTGCATGGTCAGTGACTATTGTAACCTTAGCCTGTGCTACATATGGGTAGAAATACTTCAATCCGTATGCAATACCCAGGGCTTCTAGTTCAATGATGGGATAGTTCTTTTCATATTTCGTCAATGGTCTACTACAGTAAGCTATTGGATGAATTGCTTTTGTATCAGAATTTTCTTGTAGTAAACAAGCTCCTATACCTAATAGTGAAGCATCTGTATGTATTTCGTAGGGTTGTCCTATTCTAGGTGATGCTAAAATTGGTGCTGTGCAAAGTTTGTTTTTCAGTTCTTGAAATGCATTTTCCTGATCTTTATCCCAACAAAATTTTGCATCTTTCAGAAGAAGTTTGTTTAGTGGTTGAGCTATCAATGCAAATCTTGGTATGAATCTACGAAAATAAGATGCTGCTCCCAAAAATGATTTTACTCCTTTCGCATCAGTTGGTGGTGGTATTTCTGCTATACTTTGAATTTTCTTTGGGTTTGGTCTAGATCCTTCTCTACTGATAAGTAGTCCTAAATAACTCACCTCTTTTTGTGCAAACTTACATTTTTCTTTCGTTAGTTTCATTCCGAATTGTTCAATTCGTTCAAAAACCTCAATTAAATCAGCTGCATGTTGTTCAGGTGTGAAACTTGCGATAATTATGTCATCAATGTACGCAAAACAACAAGCTTTCAGTTCTCTGATTAGTTCATTTGCTACATTCTGGAAAGTATTTGGACCTCCTTTTAGTCCTTGTGCCAAAACACAAAATTGATATAATCCTAGAAAACAAGAAAATGCTGTTCTTTCTTTATGTTCCGGTTCCATTGGTATTTGGAAAAATCCTGATTTGAAATCAAGTGTGCTGTAAATTGTTTTTCCAGTTGCCAAATCAATTATATCTTGTACATGTGGTATTGTGTATGTCTCATTTTGTGTTACTGCATTGATTTTTCGATAATCTACCGTAATCCTATACTGATCTTTACTAGCTCCTTTTTTCACTAACACAATTGGACTTGCAAATCTACTTGTGCTAGGTTCAATTATTCTGTCTTTCAGCATGTGGTTGATCTGACGTTCGATTTCCGCTCTTTTCTCGAGAGGGACTCGATATGCTCTACATTTTGCCACTTGAGCGTCTGGGACAAAATCAATGCGGTGAGTTATATTGCCTGTGTATCTGCCTAGAAATCCATCTGGTCCTACAAAACAGTTTTCGTATCTTTTGATGATTTGAAAAAATGTTTCTTTCTGTTTTTCGCTCAGTTCAGGATTATCAATTGTAATTCCATCAAGAATGTTGTAGTTAGTTGGATCTGAAGGATATGCTGGTAGTTCTTTTGCAATATCAACTTCTGGTGGTACGTAATTGATTTCCCTTTCTAACTCAGTTTCATTCCTGTTTTTCTCAGAATAGTTTTTCAAATTTTCTTGGTAAACTGAATATATTGGTTCCCATTTCTGATTTCTTCCTACAATTTCTGCTTGTGCTATTTCTTTTCCTGCTCTAATTTGAACTGGTTCTACTCCCGAATTCATCATTCTAATTATGACTCTTCCTTGTTTTCCAGGGGTACACAGAGTTCGACCTGTTACAGTTCCTTCTGGTAATTCTAGATGTAAATTGTCTTCAACTAAAACTTCAATATCGTCTTCTAAACTGGTTCTGATGGTTCCTACCAAAACATTATCTGTACTTGGTTTCAGATAGACGTCTTCAGTCGTGTATACAGAGTATACCGTGCCTATTTCAAAGTTTTCTGGATTACTGATTATTGGAATCGTGATTTCGTCCAATTTGATAACATTTTTGTGGTAATCTATGGTTAAAGGTAACCCTATATTCGATAAAGTATCATTACCTAGTATGATATATGGAGGGTTTTCATTCTCTGTAACTAACATTTTCACTAGGATTTCATGTTTTCCCACGGTGACGTGAGTTCTACTTTCTCCAATTAGATTGAGTTCAGACCCATTTGCTACTGTTCCCGATTTCACGTTGGTATTTTCGATGTTCAGTTTCAGTTCTTTTGCTAAATTGTGACTAATTACGGTTAAAGAAGAACCTGTGTCAAACATTACAATCATATTTCTGTTTTTGATTTGTACTGGAATGTAAATAGGGTTTGTTATTGTATTAGCTGTTACGTTGTTACATGATAATGCGATTGCAATTGGTATGAAAGTGAGAAATTTGGCTGTCTTATTCCCTGTACTGCCTGATGTACTTGGTTTCTGTGTATTTGCTTCCTTTGTGTCTTCTTCCTTTTTCTCTTCTGTTTTTATCGTTTCTTTCTGTTTGTCAAATCTCACTAGTTCTGTATCTGTGTCAGTTCGTCGTCGTTTTGCGTATAAATTGTACTGTCTTCTCATAATTGTTGAATGGTTTGGCTTTCTTTTTCTACAGTTCGTTACTATAAATGTAATTATATTGAAAACTTTATTTACTATAACTCGTACTAGGACATACTGATAATATACATAAATTAATAGTGCAATTATTCCCAAAAGTATTATAAATTCAATTATTGCTGAAATTACAAAATGACTTCCCGCTTCTTGTAGAATTTTGTTTTTACCTTTTTGTAAAATTTCTTCCCCATTATCTTCCATATTTTTCACAATGTTGATAGCTTCTGTTTCAAGGTTTTCTGTCCAACTGTTTGATTGTTCGTTGTTTGATTTTGTTAAATAATTATCATTAACTGACAGTCTTCTCAAAATCATTCCGATGGATGTGGAAATTCCTGCCAAGTCAGAGTGGAAAATAGGTGGTGCATTAAACAAAATGTTTTGTTCTTTCTGAATGGTTGGTAAGTTTAAGTGAATTTTGGTCACGTGGGTTTTTCCTTTTGGTGTCACCCAGTTTCCCTGTGTATCTTTGAATACACTAAACGGTACGTGAGCACAGTCAACTTCTACACTACCTGTCATCAGGTCTCTAGTTCCTGGCTGTACAAAATAAATAGAATTGTCGATTCTCACTGGTGTGTCGGCATAACATCTTTGTTCTACTCTATGATCCAAATATACTTGATCTGCTAATAGTTCTTTACACTTGGTGATCATAAGAATATCCCCTGCTGCGAGAGCTGTTACGTCATTGCGTCTCAACAACATACGAGCCGCCGCAGTTGGGTCAATCTTTGCAATGCTACGAATAGTTTGTATCTGAAAGTTTGTTAATCCACAAATTTGACTATACAAATAGTTGAAATCTTCTTGGATGGTTTCATCAATTTTGATCTTCAAATATTGTAGTTTGACATTTAGTTCACGATGACGCATGTCTTGTCTTTGTTCGTGTGTCAAAGATGGATCTACATTCAGTGGAAAAATTTGTGGTTGAACTTTCTTAGCAATATGTCGAGCAATCGGATCATCTGCATTTTCTAGTAAACTTCCTGCTTGAACTATTGAGTGTGAAATGTGGGTGATACCTCTTTTACCTCTGATTGTTTTAGAAAAGGGCAAAAATCGTTTATTCAGATGAGGTTTTCCTCTGAACTTCACTAGTCTAGTCCTTTCCTCATTTGTGGAATTTGTGCTCATTTCTGGGGTGTCAAGCATACTAGAAGCTATGTATCCTTTCATGTAGTGATTCGCGTCATCATTCATTGTTTTGATCAAAATTTTTCTGGTCTTATTAATATGATGGGAATACAAGTTTTGATAAAACTTAGGATTATTTTGAAATAAATAAAGAGGATGGTTTCCTTCTAGTTCTGGTAATTGTACAAAAACTCCATTGTCCATGGTGATTGAATCTACCGGTAAACACCAATCTTTGAGCTGGTCTGTACTATACGTGGTGTTTTGATAAGTGAAAGCTGTTTGTATTCCATCAACCAAAATATGTTTTTCAGTTATATATGCAATATCTTGGGCAGTTCTCTCATATCTACAAATTTGATTTTTCATGCTGTTTGGGGTCCAAATAATAATTCCGTGATTAGTTTGACACTCTCCTGATTGAAAAGTGCATTTTCCCATGTCCCCAAATTGACTTATCGGTGTTTTACCATCATAGGTTGCTAGTTCTCCTGTTTCGACATACAAATTAGTTGTTGCCTGGCATTTTTCTCCAAATATCCAAGGATATGAATAGCTTATATCATGTTCGGTTCCCATAACATTACTTGCTAATCTTTTCAATGGGTAGCCTTGGTATTTTCCTGATACTGCTAGAGATTGGCATAGTGCCGAATCAATTGGAGATGTGTACGTTTTGTCTGATTTTACTGTAAAAACTACATGCAAATAAGATGAAGTGCAAACTACTCTGGTTTTGTTATAGCAATGGTGTGATTCTAGAAAAGTGGGACTAGTTTTCTCAGTATAGATGTTGATTCGTGCCAATCCAAAAGTTTGTGTTCTGTTTGGTTCTGTGTCACACTGAATTGAGTCTGGAAATGCGATGGGCCATCCAGATTTTGAATTTCCGCACAGATTAAACGTTGGACCGGCTGTTGCTGTTGAAAAGTTTACTAAACTCATTATTAAACTAACTAGAAATAGTGTTTTTGTCAAAGATGGTCCTGGGGTAATAGATCGAGCTCGTTTGGGTTCAGTTTCTACTGTTACCGAATTAACACGTCGAACCGGTGTCGAAGAACGTGTTCTCTTGTTAGCGTCATGGTTATCACGCTCAAAACTCACAGTTCTACTCTCACTACCTGTTCTTCTCCTCTCATCCCTACCATTACGGTGTGGTTCTCTACTTCTAGATCTATCTTCCCTTTGCTTCTCAGTATTCGTTCTTACCCATCTGTAGTTGTTGTTTTCTGGTTTTTGAAAGTTTGCATTATTTCCCCAGTTACGTGAATTGTCATTTCTATTCCATCGCTTGAACCTATTATTCTCTGAACTTCCTTCTTTCTGATTCCAGTTTCTCGTATCTCTATTATTCCTATTCCATGGTCTGTCACCTACATTATCTCTGTAGCGTCCTCTGTACGTTGATTGGTTACGTCCCCAGTTGTTCGATGCTGATTGGTTGTTTCTACTGTATCCTCTGGTTTGACCACGCCCCCTGAATCTACCGTAATCCTCTCTGTGGTTTCGTTCCGGAAATCTTCTATATGGATGGTATCGATTATCTCTATGGAAACTAGAACCTCTGTAATTATTTCTCTCTTCTCTACGAGGAAAGGTTCGGTTGTAACTATTTTCAGTATTAGAGGAATTTTGATTGTTTTTCTCTATGATTCCGGAAAGGGAGTCTACGATAGTGTTTACTTTGTTGACTAAATGATTCTCATTTTCTGCTTTGTTTTCCAGTTTCAGTACATCATGAACTCTTTCAGCATCTGATACCAGAATGTCGAAATCAGCATTTAGTGGTCCTAGTAAAAGTAGCTTATTCTTAATTCTATTAGAAAGCCCAGTTACAAACATTGGTCTTTTCATCGAATTGATCAATGCATTGTTGTTCGGATATGCTTCGTGAAGAGCGTTTTTGATTCTCCTCGCGAACATAGTCGGACTCTCTGAGTTTTCCATTCTTAGTTCCATTACTTCTGCCTGTACTTTGTCAAGATAACTAGCTGATGTCAGGGTATCTTTCAATAAAGTGGAGATAGCTTGCCAATTTTGTTTTTGAGCAGCCGTTGCTCCGTCATAGATTGCTTTCGCTTTTCCTTTCAGGTGAAGAGGTAACAAGGTACATAACTTCGCCTCATCCATTCCAAGTGCCGTTCCTATCTCGTTGAATGTTTCAAAGAAGTTTCTTATACCCTTAGCTTCCTGATCTCCCTTGAATGTTGGTAACTCCTTAGCATATCCCGCTAGGGCCATATTATTCATAGAACCAGCTAGTTTATCAAGAGCATCAGCAATTGCGTCCGCTGCCATGTCTAACTCGTTCAGCTCTTGATCTACTACTTGATCTACTAGTTGATTTACTGGTTGATCTACTGGTAGCCCTTCTTGGTTATTCGATTTGGGGAATCCTACTCTATTTAGGAGTTCTCTGTGTTGTGCAAGAAGCCCGTACTCTCTACGTTGTTCTCTGTGTAATCGTCTGAGTTCTCTCTCTGTCCAATTCTCTTGCTCTGCTACGTTGTTTTGCTCAGTGAAAGTTTCGTCGTTAGTTGACTGGTTAAGTGTTTCTGGGTTTTCTGTATATCTGTTTAGTGTGAAAAATTGGTCTAAACCTAGATTATCCTCGTCAGAATCACTATCACTCATACACTATTGTCCTCACTGTTCTCAACCACTATTTTTAGTCGATTTTCTATATTCGCTGACCTGTTTCTTGGGTTTTTTTTCTGTTTCTCGTACTGCAACCGTCCTTCTTGGCGTCTTCTCTTCTTTTCTTCGGTTCCTCGTTCGTTCGTTCTTTTGTTTTCTTGTTTTCTTGATCTGTGAGTTTTTCTTTCTTAGTTAAGCTCAGAATTCAAGTCTCCTTAACTATGAGGCTTACTTCTCAGTCAACTACGCTTTTCGTGATAATTACGAGTACGAAGGATTGTTCGTGGAGTTGAACCACCTACAAGACAGCGTCCTTCGTCAGGGCAACAGTTCTTAGAATCGTTTAGCCCTCGAAAACTTTCGAATTCTCAGGTTTCAACTTCTTTCGATTCTAATCTGACGTCGTACGCCCTCTCCCTACGAGTTATTCACTTGTTTACAATAAAATAGAAATTCCTCAATCTATAGGGACTAATTCCACTTTGGTCTTACCCGACTCAAGTGTCTTTTTCACCACTCAAGTATTACCTGGTTTTGCTTTCTTTTCTCCTCTTGATGTTCTATATTCTCACCTACTATTACTATGAAACTCTAGACTTATCTATAAAACCTTAGTTAGTAATGTTTTTCGTGATAACTACGAGTACGAAGGCCTGTTCGTGGATTTGAACCACCTACAAGACAGACGTCCTTCGTCAGGGCAACAGTTCTTAGATTCGTTTCGCCCTCGGTAACTTTCGAAACCTCAGGTTGTACCGGCTTTCGAATCTAATCTGACGTCGTACGCCCTCTCCCTACGAGTTATCTTCTTGTTTACTTGAAAGGTTTCTTACTGTAGTCTATCTGTCTACAAACTCAGAACTATCTTATCTTAGTTAGATTAGTGTTAAGTTAGTAGAGCAGCGGCAGGAGTAGATTAAGTGGGCAGCCGTCCTCTGTGGTCGCAGAGGCACCGAATGGCTCTCTCTCTGTGACCTACCGCTTGACCCCGATTTGACCTAGGTTTGACCTCGCTATACCGAGATAGCGTTGATCTACGGAGAACCTAGAGATATCCTAGAAAATAGTGTATCGATCTATAGAGGGTGCAGAGAAATATCGGAAAAAATAGTGTGTCAGCTTGTGGAGAGGTTAGAGACAGGCAGCTGCAGCTGTTCACCGTGTCCTCGTCTCTGTCGTTACGTAATTCTTTTGTGGGGACCGCTTTCGTCGGTGTATCTTTTGGTGTTGTAATATGTTTTGAATAGCCGCTATTTGTTTAACCTACAAAAGTATTGTAGTTACGTAACTAATCCTCTGTTTCTTTTGTAATTTACCGCCTGGAGCAGTATATAAGGTGGACTCCCGAGGCTCATTCCATCAGTCCATCGACGACGTCCTCCCGGACACACCGGATCTACTCGGCTCTCTCCTTCTTCGGCTGCACGGCTCCTACGATCTACCAGCAGGGTCCTCTGATCTTCCTGGTTCTTTCTCGAGAAAAGTTCCTTTGTGTCTCTCATAGACTTCTTGGGACTCCTCGAGTTTCTTCTCTACTTGTTTTCTAGCCTACTCACCCGGTCCTTCTTGTTCTTTCTCTGAAATTCCTGAAAGTTCATTTGTCTTTGCTCTACATCGTTTTCTCACCTTTTCTTCGATTCATAAAAGTCGCAATTTTCTTCTTCCATCTATTCTGGTTTTCTCACTCTCGTCTCCTCATATTCTTCTTCATTTCCGTCATTCTGTTAAGAATTTCTTCATATTCCTTCAGTTGTTCTCATCTGGATGATGTGGTCTACTACTCTCGACAACGGTTCTGTTCTCACGGTGTCGTCTGATGACAAGAAAGTGAAACTTCTTTGTGAGGTAAGCTCGAATAGTTCCAATCTCACATCCTTGTCTTTTGGTCTAACATCCTTACAGATTCTTGGAGAAAAATATTCTCTGTTTTTTTTGATGCAATGTCTATCGTACGTAATAAGTAAATGGAGGAAAAAATCATGATTTAGTCATGTTGTTCTGATAAATCGATTACTGTTCGGGGTAACAGTGTGATTAGACAATGTTTCCAAAATTTCCCAAAAATAGTTTTTGTTAGCATATAGTTTGGAGACGTATACCGTTTTCCATATGATATCGAACTGATTTTAGATGCCTATCTGTTCGTGTTCTGGTCATCCCACTCAAGCTTTGGAGAAAGCACGTGTTGAGTACAATCAAGAGCTTGGATTACTTCAAGAGGTGAATCTGAGTTTTGTGTAACTTTCCGTCTGGTTCAAGTGAACTTTTGAGATTGAAGTAAAATACGCTCGTGGTTTCAAACTGAATTTCCTTTCATTTTAGGAAACACGTGTTTTGTCGGATGCTCTTTTTGCCGTCGCGTCGACTTATCCTTCTTTCGATGAGATTGATGCTCGTCCGCCCTTGAAGACTATTGGTTCGCCGGTTCCTGCTGACAAACACAACGCAGTTCTCGGTTATCTGACTCGTGGAGATATGCTTCACATGGACATGTATCTGTCGAAAGATGCTGATCCATCGATGGATTGTCGTTACTCATACGAGAAATCAGCCGTTTCCAGTGAGTTGTCCTAGCCGAAATGATGTGTAATTAGGTTTTTTACTACAATCTCCTTGTTTGGTCTGTAGTCTATTGAGATACCGTTTGAACTGCTTACTTCTAAATACTTTTCGAAATCAAAGTGATTGAACACAGCAAACATGAATGTTTTGGATGATTTACTGTTAAGTCAATTCGAGCTAAGTGGAAGTGTTGAATTTGTTCCTTATTCGTCGCACTTATTTTCAGTTCCCTTCCGGATACCAAGCGGTGGTCAATTCCATCGTCTGACTCCACTCGAAGTTTGCTGGTCCTCACACGCGCTCGGACTAAATCTTCGCTATCCTTCCGTCAACATTTACGCCTCTTCTCCTAATATTCCTATTCCTTACTCTTTGTTGAATTCATTCAGAGCTTCCTCCTTGATTTCGCTTTCTCTCTATGGTTTTGACGCCTCTTGTTCTCCTCTGAAATCTTTCTTGTCTGAAATGCAGACAAGAAATATCCCTATTGTTGTGTACCCTTCAAGATATGTCACTCGTCTTCCTGAGCTGTCTGTCGAAGACATGGCTTGTGAGTGCGTAGAGGAGATTCCTCTCCCTCACTAAATGTCGGTTTTCTGATTTCTCATCAGAACTGTACATTCTGTTGAAAATTACCTGCTCACAACGCAGATTCTTTTCTCAGCTTATTTTATTCATTGCTTGTAGCTTCGTCCACACTGTTTCCATGTTTGTGCCTTATTTTATGATGTGTATTGCTACTCACTTATGTTGTTGTGTTTCTGTAAATTGGAATTAATAAATAAACAATTTCAGATGCTTCGTGCCAACCAGCCTGCTGCTCCTCGTTCGTCTCCGAGTTCACCCGAACTGCCTGAGGTTCCGACTACGCCTCCTCCTCGTTACTCTCCAATTCGTCCATCGATGGCGGCTCGTAGCGACTACCCGACTCTGGAAGCTCTTCCCGATGGTCGACTGGCAACTGCTCGTCTCTCGTTGAAGTTCCGCATCCCTCAGAGGGTAAGTTCTGATTTTCATAAGATGGAGGTCCCGAATCTCGAGTAATGCTGATGTTGATCAGTTATCTCTTTCCGATGAACAACGAGTTTAGTTTTTGATTTGTTCACCTTTGGGAAACTGCTGTCTTTCATTTTTCAGTTAAATACTACATAAATATATTTAACTTCCTTATTCTTCGGCTGTTTCAGGCTCTGGATCAAATTGTGGCTCGTCCCATGGCGGCTCAAAAGAAGAAACACAATGCCGAAAAGGAACAACTCCATCACGTGAGTACATCTTAATCTAGTTTTTATTCTAATTATATAATCAACAATATTTCCTATTCTTATGACACGGTGGTACCGAAAGTACAAGCACGTATTTGAGTGATATTTTGCGATGAGGTGTTTGTTTTTGTTAATAACATGGTTGAAAATGACTGAACGTCATGTAACTATAACCTCAAATTTGATGTAGTTTGTAGTTTTCATGTTGAATATTATACCTGACTCATTGTGTATTTCCAGGAGTATGGAATCGCTCTGCTGGAAGCGTATTCTACTCATCCGACACTGTCCCATCTCCGTCAAGCTCTCAGTTGGTCCATGACCGAAGGTTATAGTACATTTTCCTCGGAAGCAGTCCATGGCGCTCTCCTTGGAACTCTTGCCCGTGGCCAGGGGCATTGTTGGGATTTTCACCTGCGAGCCAACAAAACTCCCCAGCTGGCAGTTCACTTCCAGCCTCAGTCGCCGGGATATATTGGTTAGTTTTATACAGTTCACTGTTTCTTTCGTATGTTCACTTACTATAGTTTCATGAGCAGAATAGCCTAATTTACTGAAATCTTTTCAACTTTGAGAGCTAAAATCTGGGCTAAAAAAAATTACAGTAGCCTCTGAAAATTTGGCTATTGTACATTAAATTCTCAGAATCAAAATAACTCTTTCGCTTCATTTGTCCATAATTATAAGACTGTATTGAGTTCTGATTCCAAAAAAAATAGTTTTTTTCTAACTGTGTTCATTTTCCAGTCGATCTCCGCTCGGCAATGATGCCGATGGGCTACTCGGACGGTCTCAATGAAGGAGAAGACTGGGAAGGAGAAAAGATCGCTCCTTACCTCTTCATGCCGCCTCGAATGCGAGTATTCGCCCAGGAATCCTGCCTGGTTATTCCACCTTTCCTTCGTCGGTTCTTGATGAAAGTTAAACTTGGTGCTATCGATTTCTACGGTCTTGCCGAGGAAACTTTTCCATCTGATCTCCTAGCTCACATGAATAAGTGTGCTGTTGTATATCATTTCTTCCCGGACATGTACATTAATCCGCCGGCAGCGGTGGATTACTACGCCTTCCCGGAAATTCTTGCTCCTCAGTGAGCATTAGCCTGTACTACTAGCTACTTTACAACAATCTGCTAGGTACTTGTTTCATCGTGTTGCGGTTCACACCACAACACTGCACCAGTTATGTTTCTGTTTTATGTTTTCTCACCATGTATCCTGTTATTACGTATTGAATGTAAATAAATATATATTGTTTCAAGCTTCCGTCTTTTTGAAAACCAAATTCGGTTCGAAATTGAAAAATATTTCGCTTGAAAGTTTGCTCATTTCTCTTTTTTTCGAGATCAACTGTAGTTGTGTCGTAAACTGGAAAAGAAAATCGGTGTATTCATCGTTCTCCTAGAATTTTGTATCTAGTAATCTTATTTGTACTGTGTGTGGTCATAGTATATGTATGACGTACGTTTCGGCAATGTTGAGCCTGAACAGAGACTATGTCTGCTCTAAAACAGTAAGATTTTCCGACTCCTTCCAATTTTGATCTCTCAGTTCGCAAGAAAATTAATAACTGAATTATGTGTGAGTTCTCATTCTTTTTGATGGGTTGAAAGTGTATCAGACGTCTCTGTGACTTCCAATTCCTAGTTTTGCTAGCACTGACTTTTCTACTGTGTTCCTGGTACCTTCACTAATGTTTTTACTCGAGTTCAATGGCGACATGAGTTCCTATTGGCTTGTGGTAGCTAAATAGTAAATAATCCTGGCAATTGGCGTTCCTATTGACTTCAATTTGTCCTATAATTATGTATTGAAATAAAACGTATTATCTGGTAATGTAATCTCTGAAATAAAACGGTAAGTCTTCATCATTGTCTCTCTTCTTATTCACTTATATATCACTATTATGCAACTAAATCTCTCGGAAAGTTTTGAAAATCTAGAAATCTGGTAATAATCTTGAAACAATATGAATACATTTATTTATACTCTCGAAAACTATGCGAGGGATAAGCTTGACAAGGTTCACTCGGTTAGGTGAAGTAGTGTCATTGTATTCTCAAGTCAAGATCATAACGCAAGGCACAAAGGTTACGTGGAAACTTACTTAATTCATCAAAGTCACGTGGAAATTCATACTCGTTCACGTTTACACGTGGAATTTTGCTACCTCACGTAACTCATTGTAGGTACGTGGAAATGTACGGAAAGAGATGAGGCTCACATATAAACTCGTGAAAAAATCACTCATTTTACGTGATACCTCACGTACATCCGTGAAAGTTCACATGAAAATCACAAAAGTAACATTATCTGAGGGAATAAAACAGTTACTGAAATGGTTTCTTGATAACATTTGTCATTCTCGATTATATGAATTCTTTATCTGTTCATTCTCAAAGTCTGTTGGACTGTTTGGTACTCAAAATGGATTCAATTTGTTCAATTTTGATCCACTGCCTATGCAATAGGAACTCGTCGCCTGCCAATTTGTATATGTTCTACATTGTTATTTGTTTGTATTATCGCTTTCTCTCTTTCATCTCTCTCGCAATATTTGTGTAGTTGTTGGTCAGAAGAAATACCGCTAATCCTGGTTTGTGTGTATACTGACCTTGTATTCAAGTATACTTAACACCTCTTTACCTGGCTCACTTTCCCGGTTGTAATAATGTTCTCAGGTCACAATGTTATCTATTCTTAGTCAAATAAGGGCTCTCGACCTAGTTGTAGTTACCTGACAACAGTTGTTACCTGTTTTGTACTTATTGTGTATCTCCGGATGAGAAATCAGATATCTTTCATTACAGAAAAGTTGGAAATAGGTGTTTCATTATCTGATCAAATTATAATCCATATTCATGAAAGTTGGTTGTATAACTATTGTAAACTCAAGTTTCTGTTGATAAGACATAAAGGTATCGTCATATGATTATTGATTTTAAAATTGTATTCTCTATCCTGTTCTTACATTTTATGGAAATTTAATTGAGTTATCGGTGATTACGATATATATTGGTAGATCAAACTATATACACTTTTGGCGGGAGCAATGTCAAGGTCAGCACTTTGTTCTAGATACTGACTCATTCTGCCTCCAATAATTTTCTGTGGATTATTGACATACTACTATAGTATTTTATTACTTCAGTTACTTTTGTCGAGAAATAATTGGGAAAGTTTTGATTTCGGGTTCTACTTTCTAATACACTTTCATTGTTTTAAGGTTAAAATATCATTTCTCTCTAATGTTTAGGACTTTGTAGTTTGAACTTTGTTAGCATTTACTAGATAGTTTACAATATTTTGAGTTTAAATACTCTATCTTACATTTTTGTACATAACAACTCTATTTTCGTTATTTTTGTTAGTAGTTCCTTAATTAGGGTGTCTTAGAAGAGGTCAGGTCAGCTCCGCCCCAAATCATGTTTAACTCACCTGCGTGTTTGTAGTCATTCCACCTTCGTTCACTCCTCGTGTTCTCTCCTTTCTTTTCCTTTCCTTATTCTTTTCTGGGGTGGCTCTTCTCTTTGCAGGCTCTTCCTTCTCTTCGTAGTTCTCTTTCTGCTCGAACTTACTGCTATGAGCGAGATATACTTCCTGCAACTCTGCATTGAAAACATTTACATACCTTCTCCTTACCTGTTCTGGTTTAGATGCTCCACACCGCTGTTATCAAGGTTGAAGCCGGTTTGCCTCCGGTCTCGCCCCTTCGCTCACCGTCTCCGCCTGCTTCTCCCGATCCATCGCCTGTTCCTTCGCCAATTCCATCGCCTGCTCCTTCGCCGGTTTGGTCGCCTGCTCCTTCTCCGATTCCGTCACCTGCTTCTTCACTGCCCGCTTCTCGCGTTGGATCTCCCGTTGAGGTATCTCGGCGTTTTCCGGTCTGGCCCCGAGGATTCGGAGAGCGGCACGTCCTGAGAAGGTTTCCACCTGCACCCGCTCCAGTGAGTTTGACAGTATAATAATTCAGATCTGTTTTGTGAGCTCCTTAGTGTTCGTTTTCGTATTCTGATGTGTTCGTAGCTGAGTGAGGAGGCAAAAAGGTTCAGACTATAATTATCAGGATTTTAGTTATTTCGAGCCAGATGTGTTTCTTAAGGGGGAAATATACTTTTTATTTGTTTTGCTTTAATCTCACCATGTTTTATACTCTATTTGGAATGTCAACTATTGTAGTATAACCAGTTTCTTTAGTTGGTTGAACTTTTTCTACTTTTCATTATATGAGTTCTTTTTCTTACAGAGGCTTCCTCGAGTGACTGGGTTAATTGGTCGACTACACGAGACATTTTCCATTTCGGAGGTTTGTGGTGTCTTGCATTGCCTTAAGTTGTATTATGGTTCTCGTTGTATTAATATCTCTCACTTTTCAGTTTTCTTTTTCTACTCTTTTGTACTTTTTTTAAGTTGTAGTGTTCAGTAAAATTGCCTTCTAAGAGATTTTGGTAATTCTAAGTACAGAGGTATTCCAGTTTTGCACAGGTGGGAGTTGTTTAACATATTATAATTATTGCATTAAACTCTGTTCATTTCAGGTAAATGATTGCCTGCGAGGTTCCCTAGACCGAGGAGAGATCATCCAGCTGTTCTTGTCGTTGCGCCCCCAGGCCAGGGAATACTGGTTCCGAATCCAAGGAAACTCAACTCTTTATTCCGGTTCGTTTACGTTCATTCTCTCAACTGTTCTTCAACCAATTTTATAGATATTTCAATCAAAACGTTCGTTTTGTCCGCTTAAAAGTGTAGATTTATTTTCATTTCTGTCTTTATAAAATTTTAAATTATGGTTGTAGGATTTCAATAATTAACGCAAGGTGTGTTGAATTTTGAGTTTTCTTAGTAGGTGTATCTTTCAACTTTATTCTCGTAGGTACTGATTATCTGGGATCGTAAACTGCAATAGGCTCGTTTTCATATGTTTCTGTAATTATTTCGTACTTTGCTCATACGTACCTTTCAGCATTGCACGAGCCTTGCGAGATCTTCGGAAACGACATTACTTCGTGGGATATTCTGAAGAACCATGGTCTGAACCTTGGTGATGTCATGATCGAGGCCGCCCCAGATGGACGACAGCTGCCTCACAACTTGTTTAGCTGGTTGTGTGCCAATGAATGTCGTTCCCTGTCCCTTTGTGGTTTTGACACTTCCTCAGGGTTTCTGTACTCAAACTTGGGCTCAGTCCTACAGTATGTATCTCGCTTTCCCATTAAATTCTACGGCGAATCCTATTTCCGTAACATTGTTAGTTCTAGTACTCCTATAAAATGTTCACCTTTCCCCCGAATGATTCGGTTTGATTGACTATTGTACTGACTGTTCTTAGATTGTACTGCGTCGACAGTGTATTGTATACTCTTTGTTTGTTAATTATTTTCCTATTTGTTGAGTTTTGTCACTCCTCAGTTGTCAGGGTTTATGTGAAATTCCTACTTATTTATCTCTCCGCGTTTTATCCTATCTAATTGTCACTGTTTTAACTATTTTCAATAATCTAACTGTGTTTCTTGACTTTATATATGTGGATTATATAAATATTTTCAATAACAATTCCCATTGTCGGAGAATATTTTGCTCTGTCACTGATGTGCTTAAAAATGAGTTAAACCAAAATTGAATTTCAACACCTAGTGTGTTATAATTTTCTATAAGGTAAAGTTTTTTCAATGGAAAAAAAAGTTTTGTTTTGCCTAATTTTCTATTATTTCATTCTCTATAGTAGTTACTTTGATGGCTCATAGTGTAGTTTAGTGTTTGAGTTCTGAAAAAAAATCTCCCGGAGCCTCCATATCAAGACCCTGAACTACTCCTGCTTGTAACTGTTTATAATAATGTAGAGTAACACTTATTGGTTTATATATGTTCATTCGAGGTAAGCATTAACATACAACTTATGGCTAGAGAATGGCTCATGTATCTACAAGTCACTTAGTGCCAGCGAGAGAGGGGTGGTAACAACCTCTCTCGGTGGTCGTCACATCTTGACTCTCCCGTTTGCCCGGGTCACGCTCTGGCTGGTTAGAGGCTCTCTTCTTTCCCTGTGCTATCTCGTCTCCGGGGTCAACTCTGCGTCTCGTGTATCTGCTCAGTCTTTCTTCGTCCTCTTGTTGTCTCTGCTCTCTCGTGCTAGTGACTGTAGCCGGGCGGCTAATATAATGTGTGACTATCTAATTTGAGGGACCAACACTTATAGGAAGTATAAGTGGTGGGACGTCGAAGCGGACATGATAGTGTATTAAACGGTTTAGCTTGAAAGTACTGTACGAGTCCACGCAAAAGCGGGATCTATAATCACTTTCATACTCATTCAAATACATGATGAACTGCAATCGTTCAGACCCACGTTGTGGATGTCAAAGAACGGAACGATACGTGGTGGGAGCCAATGTTCGTGATAGACAAACACGCTCCATGGCACAACGAAGAAATACTCTACGGAATAGTCAACCATGTCTCCATGGTGAGATATTTCGGGACGAAAAGTGTTGTTCTTTGTTCTATAACGTTGTGCTAAAGTTGAAATTGGCAATACGAAATGCTGAATCATTTACCTCGGAATCCCTACACATAACGTGGCCAAATTCACCGTTCATCGTACCCTAGTAGGACGCATTAGTTCGAACTACAATAGATATACGTTTGTGCTGGGTGGCACTTTTCTATAAAATTCACTCTGTGTCCTACTATTTACTCCTTACTCTTGTGTACCACAGTTTACTTCCATTCACTATTCATTCACTTTTTTGAGTGGCGTCCCACATATGATGTGGAAAGTCCCGTGTTTACTCGCGAATAAAATTCTATTCTATTCTACTCTACTCTATTCTACACTAGCCGTGTTTTCTGTGTATCCTCATTGTCATCAGGTGGCTAAGATGTGCTGTGCCGGGTACACTTTCGCCATTGCTCCAGAGGTGTTCAGTGAACTTCGCGGGACGAAGAGCTCGCCCACACGGCGACACATGAGTGCAAGGTGAGATAGTTCAGAATAAGAGTATGCTTCAATTTAGATGTATTGTTTATTCTCATGGTATCTGTGACTTGAACAGAGAGTATAAATCAGTTAGACTGTATTACTTTTGTTTTTCATCCTTTTTGAAATCGTTCTTATCGCGCGGAGCGCAAAGCGCTTTACGTGAGTTGTCTTTGGTTTGACCATTGCGGAATCATTGTTTTCCATTCAATTGTGAAAACACTTCAAATGGAATTTTTTTTTCGAAAATTGAAATGAGAGAGAGAGCGAGAGTTAGAGAATAACAAGTTGAATCTTGTGTAAAAATTGTAGCCAAATCGGATGTTTTTGGCCAGAGTTATGATTTCGTGTCGTTGTTGAAAAGTTCTGCCGTAATGCGTCAATCGTCCATCACGGAATTGTGTCCGCATCGTAGTCGAGAACTACATGACCGATTCGGCCAAAATTTGAAATACATGTGCTGGGGCAAAAGTTAGCTCGAAGCGCAAACTTCGAGAATCATATAATTATATTAGCGCCATGCGCGGGCGCCACTAGGCGCGAAAAACCACAAAACACTAGTGTCGTCATTTTCACTGTTTCAAATTAATAGATATTGAATAATTTAGTGTAAAATGTGAATTTCAATTCGCTAAACTTGAATTTTCGTTCCGGCGCTTGGACTAGGCGCCGAATGGCGCAAAAATCTGAACACACGACATCGTCGATGGAATCGTCTGAAATTTGGTACAGTTAATGATGATCACATGGCAAGTTAGTTGGTTAGTCTTAAAAAAGAAAAATTTGTTGGCGCCGGGCGCTGGAGCCAATCGGCGCCAAAGTTAGAAAAATGCCAGTAATCGTCAATTAAACTGTTCCAAGTTAATAGATATTGAATTCTCCAATGTGAAATATAGATTCACATTTTCCAAGTAGAATTCTATATTCTGGCGCTTGGAACAAGCGCTAAATTGCGCCAAAACCGGTACAGACGAATTTGTAAAAACTCATTTGAATCGTTTGAAATTTGCTCTATTCAATGAACATATGAACATGAATCAGTTTTCACACCCCAAAAACTAGCCAACGTGCCAAGTTTTTCACAGTACGGGCTGGATCCAAATACTTGAAATTGAGCAAGAAATCCAAAATACCGATGTCGTTATCAGCCGCAAAAAAGCACTTTAGGTGAATGCATTTAAGTGAGACTTCTATTGTTTTTCTGTTCATCCTGTGAGATTGGCCCAAATTATTTCCTTCGTAGTTGTGAGTTGTTTTATCTGTATTCTGTGCTGTTATATTGTTTTCTTTTTTCTTTACTGGTAATCACCAAATGATGTTCCACGATTTCCGACTCTTATTTCCGCATTTGAATGTTTTCTTTTCCTAATGCCGATGTTTCATTTTCTCCTCTTGTATATCACATGCTTGCATGTAAATAAATAAATCAAAACATATGTAGCTCGAAAAACAAGGAGTTTTGTTCCGTTATGACGCCCGCCGCGTGCGCCAATTGGCGTCAAAACGAAAAGCAAGAAGGTTTAAGGCTTGTAATTTGGTGATGGTAATGATCACTAAATTGTCAGTGAGTGGGCGTCTCAAATATTAATGAACTTGTCAATAGCGCCAGTCCCGTTCCCTTATCGGCACCAAAACCGGTTTACATATCATAGTCAATCAAAACGTTTTTTTTTTTGTTCAGTTACTAGCCATCACCAAATTACAAGCCTTAAACCTTCTTGCTTTTCGTTTTGACGCCAATTGGCGCACGCGGCGGGCGTCATAACGGAACAAAACTCCTTGTTTTTCGAGCTACATATGTTTTGATTTATTTATTTACATGCAAGCATGTGATATACAAGAGGAGAAAATGAAACATCGGCATTAGGAAACGAAAACATTCAAATGCGGAAATAAGAGTCGGAAATCGTGGAACATCATTTGGTGATTACCAGTAAAGAAAAAAGAAAACAATATAACAGCACAGAATACAGATAAAACAACTCACAACTACGAAGGAAATAATTTGGGCCAATCTCACAGGATGAACAGAAAAACAGTAGAAGTCTCATTTAAATGCATTCACCTAAAGTGCTTTTTTGCGGCTGATAACGACATCGGTATTTTGGATTTCTTGCCCAATTTCAAGTATTTGGATCCAGCCCGTACTGTGAAAAACTTGGCACGTTGGCTAGTTTTTGGGGTGTGAAAACTGATTCATGTTCATATGTTCATTGAATAGAGCAAATTTCAAACGATTCAAATGAGTTTTTACAAATTTGTCTGTACCGGTTTTGGCGCAATTTAGCGCCTGTTCCAAGCGCCAGAATATAGAATTCTACTTGGAGAATGTGAATCTATATTTCACATTGGAGAATTCAATATCTATTAACTTGGAACAGTTTAATTGACGATTACTGACATTTTTCTAACTTTGGCGCCGATTGGCTCCAGCGCCCGGCGCCAACAAATTTTTCTTTTTTAAGACTAACCAACTAACTTGCCATGTGATCATCATTAACTGTACCAAATTTCAGACGATTCCATTGACGATGTCGTGTGTTCAGATTTTTGCGCCATTCGGCGAATTGAAATTCACATTTTACACTAAATTATTCAATATCTATTAATTTGAAACAGTGAAAATGACGACACTAGTGTTTTGTGGTTTTTCGCGCCTAGTGGCGCCCGCGCATGGCGCTAATATAATTATATGATTCTCGAGGTTTGCGCTTCGAGCTATCTTTTGCCCCAGCACATGTATATCAAATTTTGGCCGAATCGGTCATGTAGTTCTCGACTACGATGCGGACACAATTCCGTGATGGACGATTGACGCATTACGGCAGAACTTTTCAACAACGACACGAAATCATAACTCTGGCCAAAAACATCCGATTTGGCTACAATTTTTACACAAGATTCAACTTGTTATTCTCTAACTCTCGCTCTCTCTCTCATTTCGATTTTCGAAAAAAAAAATTCCATTCGAAGTGTTTTCACAATTGAATGGAAAACAATGATTCCGCAATGGTCAAACCAAAGACAACTCACGTAAAGCGCTTTGCGCTCCGCGCGATAAGAACGATTTCAAAAAGGAGGATGAGCCGTGTGGGCGAGCTCTTCGTCCCGCGAAGTTCACTGAACACCTCTGGAGCAATGGCGAAAGTGTACCCGGCACAGAACATCTCAGCCACCTGATGACAATGAGGATACACAGAAAACACGGCTAGTGTAGAATAGAGTAGAGTAGAATAGAATAGAATTTTATTCGCGAGTAAACACGGGACTTTCCACATCATATGTGGGACGCCACTCAAAAAAGTGAATGAATAGTGAATGGAAGTAAACTGTGGTACACAAGAGTAAGGAGTAAATAGTAGAACACAGAGTGAATTTTATAGAAAAGTGCCACCCAGCACAAACGTATATCTATTGTAGTTCGAACTAATGCGTCCTACTAGGGTACGATGAACGGTGAATTTGGCCACGTTATGTGTAGGGATTCCGAGGTAAATGATTTAGCATTTTGTATTGCCAATTTCAACTTTAGCACAACTTTATAGAACAAAGATCAACACTTTTCGTCCCGAAATATCTCACCATGGAGACATGGTTGACTATTCCGTAGAGTATTTCTTCGTTGTGCCATGGAGCGTGTTTGTCTATCACGAACATTGGCTCCCACCACGTATCGTTCCGTTCTTTGACATCCACAACGTGGGTCTGAACGATTGCAGTTCATCATGTATTTGAATGAGTATGAAAGTGATTATAGATCCCGCTTTTGCGTGGACTCGTACAGTACTTTCAAGCTAAACCGTTTAATACACAGTGCGAACTAGACAGCGAATAGTTATGATGAGAAAATATACCAAAAGGGTGGCTTTACTTTTCCTCACATACTGTAAATATGTACGCGTATGATAAATGAGGAGTAAATTTCATTGTTCTTCGAGTCACCCGAATAATCATTTTCCCTGCCAAAACGTTTGAAAATGGAGTTCAGTCACTAATCAGAATGAAGTGGGCAGCTCTTAAAGTGTGCAGCTCAAAGTTAAGTATGAAGCTCTTATTTCAGATGAAAATTGAGTTTTTTTCAGGAAACCATTGTTTACAGCTTAAACCTACTCCTTCAACCTGGTTGGTTAATCACGAGTTCAGGCTAGGTATGGAATGACCTTCGGGTCAGAAGCGGGAGTGGAACTCATACACTTTACGATCACTCAGCCTTGCTTCTAATGTAGACAAGTTTCTGGGTGGTCTGCAATTATCGAGCGTTTGACTAAATATAGATCATACATACTGATTTCTTACTGTTTCATTATTTCGGAACAAGAATCTGTTGGATTCGCCCAACATTTTCTCTCACTACGTGTGTATTTCTTTTCTGATACTGATGAGTTGATTTACATATTGGTGATGAAGTCATTTTGTGTGAAAACCATTTTTTGGTTGGGTTTTCTATGTTGTATTTCTTAAAAGAAAACCGAAGATGGTTGAGGAAAACACACTGAGTTGTGGGGAAACCGAACTATCACGCAAAGTGGGCTTTCCATCAAATAGCGAAAGTCGAAAATCGAAATAATCGGTTTTTCACGAACATACGCAAAATCGAAATCGAATAGAATCGAAATTTCAAAATGGCTCGAAAGTTTAAAATCTTCTCATAATCGAATAACAAGCTAACTACTGACTCTCGTAGCGCAGTGGTTAACGCTTGGCTAAGAATCTTTTGCTCGCAGTTTCGATTCCGGCGAGAGACACACATTTATTAATTTGGCACCCTGTACAACCCCGATATACTAATTCTCTACGAAGTTTGTATTTTTCCCAGAAAGACGGCAAAGGGCTGAATTGATTGATCAGGGCAGCAGATGAGAGAGTGTGCAGATCAAATAGACGTAGATGAAATGAACAGCCAAATAAGCTGTCAACAACGGTTTGACAAATTCACAGCCCTGTTTTGGTCCCAAGAAACTATTGTCACCCACGGTATATCCTAGCTGTACTCGAATTTTCTCACTGTCTCACACACTCCTTCCTCTCTGCGTGTCACGTCTCTTATTATTATATTTACTTCTCTCTCTCTCTCTCTCTCTCTCTCTCTCTCTCTCTCTCTCTCTCTTTCTCTCTCTCTCTCTCTCTCTCTCTCTCTCTCTCTTTCTGTATTTCTCTCTTTTTCTCTTTATTTTTTCTCATACTCCCTTCATCCGCCTCTCAATTTTGACTCTTTCTCTCTTTCTCTTTTACTTTCTAACTCCCTCCATCTTTTTGCTTTTTTTCTTTCTCACTAACTCCGTCTCTCATCTTTCTTTCTCTCAACTCTCGTCTTCTATCTCCCCCTCCCCCCTCGCCTCTCTATCTCTCTATCTCTCTCTCACTCTCTTTCTCGCTCGCTTTCGTGGCGGAACACTGTATCTCACTGCAGTTTGGCACGGTCACAGCACTATTTCGCTGCGTATCGCGCTTATTTTCAACTATTTGCGGAGCGTCTAAAATCGAGAACGCGAGTTTCTTTTTTTGTTAAAGATGCTGTTGAAAACGCCGTGTTTCTAACTCTGCCGAAGTATAGTTGCTACAAATGCTAGGGTCTATAGGTTTAGCTTACGGAATATCTTTTTGATTACGGTCAATTGTCACATGCGCTGTGTCAAATGCACCGAGCATTTTGGTGGCGACGGCATTTTTGCCGCGGCTGGAAAACTGCGAAAATGGCGGCAGTTTTTTTAATTTTTCTTATATTTTCTTCCTTATAGCATCATATTTTTTATATTTGTTAGGTTCACTTCGCAATTTGTATTCTGTGAACCTCGTTATTATTGAAAACTTCTCGTTTCAAAGTATTCGCTGCATAACTAAATGAAAAGATTGTCGTTTATATTTTTTATTATTGAGGATGATTGCGCGCTTCTCCTCTTCTGTTTTTCGCGTGAATTATGCATAACTAGCGTGTGTCTTTATCTGGGGTATTTTCATTCAATAGTGTTTTGTTCTATATGCGAATTTGCAGATTTCAATTGCCCGACATGGAAATATAGATTATTGATGGTCGGATTCAACTGAAACGCATCGCTCTTCTCTCGTCACGTGGTATTCTGCTTGTGAGTTATTTATAGTACTATTTTCCCAATAACCTGTGGAGTTCTTTTTGTTTAATTCCGCTGTGTTCGTTTGGTTGGTTTTTCCTTGTTTCATGCACATTCTCAGTTGTCTTATTTCATTGTAGTACCAGCGTTTCGTAGTTCTTTTTAGCACCATTCAGTTTTGACTGTCCAAAAAAAGGACCCCGTTTTTTATAATAACTTTGTGAAAGTTCGTGATTCTGCTTGAAAGTTGGACCAATCGACCAATTTTCCTAAATTTGGCAGAACGAAGCATGATTTTCGAGTTTTTCTAAATTTTCGGAGAACTTTAATTACTAGTGGTCTTTAGACATGCCCCTTGTCAAATCTGGAGGCAAACCTTCCAAGTCTGTTAATTTTCCGCAGTCATATTAAGAATGTTTGTTTTCTTTTCCAGAGATAAGAAAAACCCTTTTTCCGTTCTGGTCGGCCACATTGTGGTTGTTGGTTACTCGAGGTAAGTGCTTGATTAATGTCTTTTGCTATGTTAATTTGAACATTTAATAGGTCACCAAGATATATACATCAAACATATTGATATTTCCTGGTTCGATCCTGCTCGGTACTTTCGAATAGGCCGTTTCAACATTTTACTGGTATTTGTACGAGTTCCCGCTTCAGACAAGCGTGTCAATCTGTTGATTTAGTGTTTATTTCTATTGATGGATGAATGTTCCATATGAGTTTGTGTTTCAGTCTGCAGCTGAAACAGTGCTGACTGATTGCGATCGCCAAAAATGGAGTGGAAGAAGGTGAGGCCACCTGCTCAGAGGATCCAGTTAAAACACAGCACAGGTACATTTCATTCCTTTGATTTTAAGTTCATACCCCATTCGTGAACTTCTTTCCGTTAATTTCATATACCCTTATTCTTAGGTGATTTCGTTCGATAAATCGTGTAATCCCCCGTTTTTCTTTAAAAGTAGGAGTTGACACCCTATTTTTAATTATACAAACATTTTGTGCAATAAGTGGCCCACTTACTTCCTTTCATTTTATTTTATAGATTGGTCTTTGGTTCCTTGCATGAAAATCCTTGTTCTCAGCTCGTTTATTTAGAAACAAAGCGGTCCCGTCCTAGATACATCCCGTTTTCTTTTGTAAAAAAAAATAGACTTGTTGAAAATGAAAAGTCGGTTATTGACTGTGAACATATAAGACGTAGCCAAATAAAAATATTTTGAAAACCGCTTATTTCAGAAACTTGCACACGAAGTGAGGACATGGTTCCATAATTTTGTCTAATTCAGTGAATCAAGCCTCTACTGAGTAACATTTCACTGTATGGGCTCCCTCAGCAATTTATACCCAATTCTCACTTTGTATTTTGACAAAGTGTCCAGCCCGTGTTCCCCTCCGTGCAAGCGCACTTTGTACACGGATAAAGTGTGACTGTTGGTTCTAACGTTTACCAAAAATTGCAAGTGGGTCTCTGTTACTGAAAATTTATTCAAATTAGTTAGAGAGGGGATATGTTGACTAATAAAGTTAATATCCATCTATGAATTTTCCAACTATTTCACATCAAAACAGCACTAATTGTGAGAATAAATTACCCAAGTTTGAGGTTTCCTTCTCGTCCTTGGGTCGGAGTTCTATTATCTTTCTACGTGGTTCGTGGAAAGTTGGTTTGCGGAAGGCTACTCCTCCTCTTCTAATTTATCAGGTATACTTTTCATGTTAAAATGTATTACACCACACCCCCGCCTCCCATTTCACATTTTGTCCGTCCAAATACTGTTCCGTCCCACCATGTGGCTAAAACCACCTCGTTTTGTCCATCGTTTTCTAACAATTCCCACCTTGTCACGTCAAAAGGCGCGGCAAACGTCATCCGCCCACGTTCTCTGTTTTCTGAACACTTTGTCCGTTTCACTGTAAATGGTTCCATTGTTACTCGTCCCAGCCTACGTTGTCCATCTGAAGACGAGCTCATCGACTACGCTATTCCTACCATTCCTTTCATTGCACCTTTCAATGATGACCAAGTAAAGAAACGCTCTGTGGTCATGTATGGCCTTCCATCCGCCCCGCCCCACCTTTCGAGCGTCCTCAAGAGGAAATGGTACTTCTGGATCTTCTATAGGTTGCTGGATTATACCGGTCTCGAAGGTCACGTCACTTCATGTTTCCCAATGGGAAGGGAATATTTCAATGTTAACCTAAAGTATAGTACGCGCACTGTCAAGATTATCTTTGACAACTCCCACGACTCTTCTTATTTCATCAAGAGGTTTGCACAGCTAACACAATTGCATGATTTTAGGTTTGCTCTATTGCACCTTTCAGCTCGTGCTAGTATGGGTGATGCGGAGAGAGCCAAGTGGCGTGCAGACAGGAAGAAAGCTCCCCATACCAATCGTCCTACGTCTGTTATGCACATGTCTGTCCATTCAAACGTCCCTTCACGTTCACATTCTCCTTCATCTCAAATGTCCATATCTCCTGTCCGCAGTCATGTGTCACATTCGTCTCATGTACCACCACATGTCGAGGGTGCCGTTGTTCAGGAAAACCAGACTTGTGCCACACCTTCTTCTCAACCCCCTTCCAAAATTCATTGTGGTACAACTGGCTCGCCAGAACAGCAACACCCTGCGTCTCACAAACGCAGTCGGGCTGTATCTCGTCCTTCCAGGAGGAGAAACAAGTCGGCTGCCGCGGCTACACCTAATAGGCGTGTCGTAACTCCCCTCATTGTTAACCTTCGTGAAAAAATCGCGAAGGCAGGGTCCAAGCGAACAGCGACTGGGGCGGCTGCAGATTCTGAGACTGGGCGAGGCACCACGCATCTGACTCCCTCGGAAAACAAACCCTCCGAGGAAGCGGTTGCAACCTAGCCGCTCCCAGCTCTGTCTCTTCTCTCCCGGTTACTGGTCCCCCCGCTCAACTGTCTACGTCTTTGCCTGTTTCCATGTCCTCGTGTACGAAATCTCTAAACTTTGTTCTACTGAATGTCCGAAGTCTCCGTAACAAGACCGTGGAATTTCAATCTCTACTTTACTCCGAAATGTTTGATGTTCTCTGTGTATGTGAAACCTGGCTAACGAGTGATTTATCTAGTTTCCTACTAGACCATAAACATTCCTTCACTATTATTAGAGCCGATCGTGAAAATAGAGGTGGTGGAGTAGCTATTTTTGCGGGTAATCACCTGACTGTTTTTGAAATTAACAGCCAAAGCATATTAGGAACTGAGGTTATTACTCTTGATATTTCCAAAACTAGCTCAGATATTTTCCGCCTTATTCTGGTTTACCGTCCCCCTTCTTGCGACAGCAAAAACACAAGTGCGCTTTTCAAATTTTTAGAAGAGCAAATGTCGGTATCATACCCCGTGTAATTACTGGTGATCTCAACTTTCCAATTTGTGATACTCAGAACTTACACGCTTGTGTTCAAGGTAACATACTTAACTTGTTTGTTTCCGACAATGAATTAAATTTCTTGCATGATTTACCCACTCGCGGTAATCATTTTTTGGATATTATACTTTCGAATGATAATAGCCTTGTTGTAAACGTGAAAACCATGTGCAAATTTTCGAAAATTTTCGAATCACAACATGCTAAGTTTTTCTGTCAATATTGAAGATCGTTCGATACCAAATGAAGTCACGCCACAGTGGACAAAAGGCGACTATAGCCAGATAAATTTCTACCTGGCACATCAAGATTTTTCATTTGTTTGTGATATGTCCCCATCTCTCCAAGTAGTTTATGACCGATTCATCAGTATTCTAAAATCAGCAATTAGTACTTTTATTCCACATTCTTCACCGCGCGATAGATTGTTTTCTCCTGCTCACATCGTACGATCGTTCAATTCAAAAAATAAGGCATGGGAAAGTTTTATTAATGGCACTGGTAGTTTTTCAGTTTATTCTGTGTGTTTCAAACGGCATACTTTGAACTGTAAAAGATTTGCCATGAATTCTGAACAGAAGGTGATTGATTCCAGAGACCCGAAACGTTTTTATGGCTACGTTAACTCGAGAATAAAAGACTCGAGTAAAAGCAACATTCCGCGTATCAATAGTATGGAGAATCCAGCCAAGGTTCTCACTTCTCCTTCTGACGTAAGTAACTGTCTTTCCCAATTTTTCCATTCAGTTTACAGCGAGGGCGCTATTATCGATTCGCCCCCTGATTTCTTTCCTCCTAAATTACCTGATTTTCCTGAAATAGATATCAACTCATCTCATGTTATTTCAGCTATCAAACAACTGAGTGACAAACAGTCACTCACCCCAGAAGGCATTCCCTCGTATTTCATCAAAAGAGTTTCGGATACGCTCCTACCCCATCTCACCTTTTTTTATCAACGGTCGCTTATTTCTGGCAGTGTTCCAAAACAGTGGAATGAAGCCATAGTTATCCCTCTACTCAAAAAACCCCCGCGTATGGATCCGAAAAACTATAGACCGATTAGTTTAACCTCCTCGTTTTGCAAAATATGTGAAATTTTTCTGAGTAAACGACTTCTTAATTTTTTCACGTCAAACTCCTTGCTTGACCAGAATCAATTTGGTTTTCTACCGGGTCGCTTCACTCTGAGCAATCTCATGTCCTGTATATCGTCCTGGCAAAATTCACTGCAAAATAACAAACCAGTAGATTGTATCTATGTTGACTTCCAAAAAGCTTTTGATTCTGTTTCCCATCAGCTCCTTTTGTACAAATTGCAAAAATATGGTGTAAGTGATGTTTTGTGCAAATGGATTGCCAGTTATCTGTCAAAAAGTCATTCAAAGTACGGGTGAATGATTGTTTGTCATTACCAAAGCCATGTACGTCGGGTGTACCACAGGGTTCGGTCATTGGCCCATTGCTGTTTCTTATTTATGTTAATGATATTTCTTGGCGTCTAGCTAGTCCTTGTTTTCTTTTCGCTGACGATCTCAAAATCTTCAGAGAACTAAATTGTGATTTTGACAGCAATATACTTGAAAGTGATCTCGAATGTATCTCGATTTGGGCTACTAAATGGCTTATGAATATTAACGAGTCTAAATCTCAGCATTTGTCAGTCAATAGTAGTTCACATCCTAGTCAATACACATTGAATAAAGTAGTTATTCCAAACAACAATTCGATTTGTGATCTCGGTGTTACGGTGTGCAACGATCTCTCTTTCAGATCTCATATTTCTGAAATTGTAAAGAAGGCAAACAGGGTTGCAAATTGTATTTTGAGAGCTTTTCAGCTGCGTAAAATTTCCAGCTACAGAAAAGCTTTTATAACGTATGTTCGTCCAATTCTCGAATATGCGTCTCCTGTGTGGTCCCCCAACACTGTGATGGATACAACCAGTGTTGAAAACGTGCAACGACGTTTCACTCGTATTGCGTTCAGAAAATGTGTTAGCAATCCTCTCACTTTATCTTATGCGGGTCGTTTGGTTTTCAACTTAAATCACTTGCGTATAGACGTTTGGTATTTGATCTCTCCCTTTGTTATCGAATCATTCACGGTTTTGAAAAAAATCCTTCACTACAGCTATTTACGATAAGCAGGTCAAAAAGGCCTCATTCATTTCAAATCTCGCGAAATTTTGCTAGTAAAAGGCAAGTTTTTGGTTCGTTTGCGAACCGAATGCCAGCTATTTGGAATTTACTTCCAAGTCATGTAGTGGAAGCAGGGACTCTATCTGCTTTCCACGCTCGTCTGGAAAAAGTGGACTTGTCTACTATTGTACCGTCTCTTAAACTGGACGGATCCCAATGGATCTTCCCAGATATGAAACGGTTATACTACTTTTCAGGATATTTCCGGGGATTCTGGCAGCACCGCATCGAAATCTTTAGTTACCGAATTCAATATTTTTTGGACTTATGATGTAAGTAAAATCTTTGCGTTTTTTTGTCTTCATACTCATAATGAGACATTTTTCACGCCAAACTCACCCCAAATCAATCAACTGCAAAACGCACTATCAAAACTATTAGGATATCCGAACGAGTTTGCGTGTCATCGCCCCTCCCCCCCTTTCCACCAAATCTTGAGTTGAACTCCTCTGGTTCCCTGTATGTTCCGATTATGAGCGTATGTCTATTTCCAGGCCTGGTGGAGAGATGGGCGCCGAACCAGTGTTAATATTATATTATGGCACCTAGTCCATAATATAATATATTGTTTTGTTTATGTTTAATGTGAAGATATAGTTTCGATTCTGTTCTGTTTCTCCATTCTGTGTTTTCTTCTTGTTGTGACTTCATACTTTGCTGTTTTATTTTTTTGTTACCTCTCACTTTTCCACTGAAATAAAGTATTCATAATTTCGAAGTTTCTGCACTAAATTGGACAAATTTACGTTAGAATACATTGCATTAGATAGTGGTTTTTTTGTCTATTTGAGTTTACATCCGCTTTTTTCATGACAAAACTGCTAAATTACTGTTTCTATTAATGCATGTTACGTGAGCATCAGGCAGTCGCGGGCAGAGGCAGGGCACCGCGCGCCTCTGCTATCGATCGATACTCGAAGAGTTTCGAAACTGTCTGGCTGCTCGCCCCAAATGACGGCCATTGGGCCACGCTGTCTCCTACCCACTAAAATGCGCTAGTTTAAGAACTAAAAGAACTGACTCAATAGAGTTTGAATGATTTCTATGTATTACACAATGGTAATTTACTCGTTAATAGGTATTTCGAGAAAGTCTGACTGGAAACTAAGCAATTGTGGAATTGTACGGGAAAAACTTATATAACAATAGAAAAGGAACTTCATATAATAGGAAATATCCATAAGTATTATATCGAAACTCAGTGCGGAAAAACAAGTCTGTTTTATGGGAATCACCATTCTACCATTATTTGGAATATCATAAATAATTAACTAAATAACTACCTCCGGATTTGGAAAAATAATAAACACTTTTTCAAAATTACTCCTTCTATTGATCTAATGTGTTTAACGTGCTTTTGAAATAAAAATTATCTTATGAAGCTTCATCTTGTGGTTGAATTAGGATGGGACCCCCCTTCCCCTCCCACCGCCCAGTTTGTCACTGGACAAACTATCGGTTCATTTGAACCGACAGTTTGTACTTTGACAGACTGACAATTTGCCAACGCAAATCGCAGTTGGGGCGAGTTTTGGGGAAATAGAGTGATACTGAGTAAGAAAAATGGATGGGGTATGAGATCGTCACTTGGTGTGAAAGTTTCTGAAATAAGCGGTTTTCAAAATATTTTTATTTGGCTACGTCTTATATGATCATTGTTATAAATAGTGCGTTCGTTTTCATATCACATACATGATTAACACGCCCAGAAGAAATGTGGATTTTACATATATAGTTTTTCAGTTGTTCGCAGTTCGGGAATGATGATTCGCCGGGAAACCAAGATTATAGATCCTATAATTATTTCTGTTCTGATTTGTAATAATTTTTTTTTATGAATGTACTTTAGAAAATTGTGTCCATTCCATTTTAAAAGTACGTGTTTCTCAAAAATAACTTACCAAATTCTTTGTCAAACGAAAAGAAAGAAGTAAAATAGATATCCGGAACGTTCACTTTTTTCACAGCTTCGCGCTCATTTCTCACAAATTGCGTTTATCTAGCAGCGCGATTCTGCCATCTAAGATTTGGTCAGATGGCCTAATGGATAGCCTCTTTGCTTTTGAGCTGCTTAGTCGCGGGCTCGATGGTTCGATCTCCGCCTGAAACGAATCATTTGCTGTTTCAAAATTATGCTGTGTACGTCCAGGTATACATTTGACACCCCCTGTAATGCGATATGTGATTGCGGAATTAATAGGTCTCTCTGTGCAATCTGAAAATTATCGTTTTTCCGTGTTTAAAGAAGGACGATTATGTGGACCAATCTCGTGTTGACGGTCCTTTAAACTGCAATTGAAAAATGTATTGCAATTCAAAGGTATTGCAATTTCGTCTTGGTATTGCAATTACTTTAAATCTGAAAACTGATCACTCGAATAGTCGGGCCTTAATGGTGTATCGTAACAAAGTAACGTTTCCAATGAAAAAATTTCTTAAACCAGTCAGACTGGTCTGAGTCTGTCATAAAATGATTGATGTAAACATCTCTGTTTTGGTTAAGAAACTTCTTTATTTTCCATGTATTGAAGTCCGCTCAAAGCATACATTTCTCTTTGTAGAGGGTAGAGGGCCGCCATCTTTTGGGACGTCAATGATTTCCCTGTCTGGCAGCTCAAAAGGAGAAGTGTGTGGATTTTGCCCTTCTTCGTTTCGAGGATTATGCAATTATGCAATATTCCTTGCTAAGACAAGGTTTGCACCATAGATTGGTAAAAACCATTAATAATTGAGTTGAATTTGTTGGTGCGCCGTCCACTGTTGTACAGCGATGTCTCTTTGATATATTCTGAGGAATTTCCAGAAAAACAGTCAGACACACCCAATGTTCCTCGATTCATACCTAAATACCAGAGTTAGCTCTTATATGTAGCTGATAACCATTGATACGAAAGAACAAACTGGTTTTTATTCAACTAAAAAGAACCCAAGTTTCCATTAAATTAGTGACACCAGTAAGACCAGTAACGTTAGGTCATTTATTTGTTATTCCACACCTTTTACTTATCTTTAATTAAGACCAGACTGCTAAATAATTGAACCAATCTGCATTATATGTGGTCTTATCCATAGTAAGCCCAGTAAAGTAGTTTGCATAGCCAGAGACTAGACGCCTGCGGCGTCTGGCAGTTGTAATTCTTGTATATCAATTGTAAAATTCTGTACAAAACGATACCAAACATGACTATTCTCCGTTATACCAAGCTCGTGCCATGGGTTTGCGAAAGATTGACTTTTTCTATGGTTGTCGTGTGGCCTGGCAATATATGTCATTCGGCATGAACTTACACCTTCGTTTTCCAGGTTTCGTACTGTTAAGCCTGATTTGAATTTTTTGTCGCGTCAAGTGCACGCGCGCGCGCGTTCTGCAAAAATTTGTAACTGTGTTCAGCCAAATAGGATTACATTCGTTTGCCAATTTTCGTACTGTTAAACCTAATTTGAAACTTTCTACCGCGTCGCGTGCATGCGCGCGCGTTTCATGAAATAGTATATTCTGCATCCCTGTTAAGTTTTAATTGATATAGAAAAAAATTATCGGAAAACGTTCAATATAAAGCGAGTTAGAAGCATTTACACACCTATGAACTGACTTTTTTGAAAAAAGTTTTTTGCATTTCGTACATTTTGAAGAGAAATGCACAAAAAATGCACGGAAAAAAAACGCCTGCGGCGTCTAGCAGTTGTAAATCTTGTATAATACTTTTAAAATACTGTACAAAACGATACCAAACATGACTATTCTCCGTTATACGAAGCCCGTGCCATGGGTTGGCGAAACATCGATGTAGCGTCGCGTGCATGCGCGCGCGTTTTGTCAGAACGTTGTGTAACGCCTACGAACGTATTCCGTTGAATTCAACACGTGCCATTGTACCGTCAAAAATATCCACGTTTTTGTGAGGCCTACCAACGTAATTCGTTAAATTTAACACGTTTTAACTTACTGCTAAAATGTTTTACGTTGTGTAACGCCTACCAACGTATTCCGTTGAATTCAACACGTGCCATTGTACTGTCAAAAATATCCACGTTTTTGTGTGGCCTACCAACGTAATTCGTTAAATTTAACACGTTTTAACTTACTGCTAAAATGTTTTACGTTGTGTAACGCCTACGAACGTATTCCGTTGAATTCAACACGTGGCATTGTACTGTCAAAGATATTCACGTTTTTGTTGGGCCTGCCAACGTAATTTGTTGACTTTTACACGTGTTAACTTACTGCTATAATGTTTCATGTTTTGTAACGCCTACCAACCTATTTCGTTGAATTTAACACGTGCTAACTTACTGCTGAAATTTTTCACGTTTTTGTAAGACCTGCCAACGTATTTCGCTGAGGTAGTAAAACATGCGTTATCGTTACAAGCTGTCAAACATGACTGACCATGATTTGTGTTTCACATAGCACGTATTATAATTGCTAATTACGCTGTTCCACTGTGCCTATGGCACAGTAAACGCCAGCTATGCACACCTACATTTGGTTACGCGCTAAGTTTCACGATCTTTATGGACTCTTCATGTAGATAATTTTATGAAATTTCACAGAGACATACATGATAATTTTCTCTACCAGATAATAATCAATTTGTTGTATTTGAGTTGAAACTGTTTGATGCAGTCCGGTCTAAACAATAAGGTACTAACATTTTTCATATTCATTTTCACGAGTAGTGATTACTATTTCCTTTTTCATAATTGAGTTCTGAGTTGTATGCCGTTTATTTTATGGAAAAATGTTGAAAACTGACCGAACACGAGCATTAATAGTGAAAATTTGCTGCCTTTTTCGTGAAAAACAACTTTCTACGCACGACTCAAACGTTATAACGGTAATTTGTTAACATTTTCAGAAAGAAGAGGTTCTAGGGAAGGGAGAAAAACAAGTTTTTACTAATAACGTCACAATTGACATGAGTTACTACTTAAAGAGGGGCTGAAAGAAAAACTAATTTAGGTGCCCTGACCCATCGACGGGGCACCTAAATAAAGGACTGTGGCAGAGAAAAAGACAAGCGCGCCTCAATGCTAAAACGTGGCAGCCCGCCGCTCTTGAATTTTTATGCGTAAATTTTATGTTTGTATTTACTTTGTTTTTGTTGAATGTAATTCATGTTTTTAATAATATTTTTTGATCAATTCGATCTAGAGGCAGTTATAGATTCTGTCTGAAAACGAAACACAATGAAAATACCTTTTTATCAGGTTTTATTCGATTTCCAGATTTTGCTTGTTCTCGATAAAATATTAGTTTTCGTCAAACTCACTTCTCTCTTAGCTTTTGAGTATTGCTAACCACAGTGTATTGATAAGTTTATGTTTATTTACTACCAATCGTATGCTCGAACCAGCAAAACGCGAATCCTCCAACCAGCTTGATAATTATGCAATCCGCAACTCGCTTGATAATTATGGGTGGTGGTTTTACTCTATTCCTCTTCTCCACTTATTTATACGATACTAGGCGTCAGTTTATTCAGTTTGTTTGCAGGTTATCTTTTTCGGTGTCGAGGACGTTGTTCAAGAATATTCAAAATTATCGAACTACGCCTATTTCTTGCCTGCTGATATCGGAAAGACCCGGATGAACGGACGATGTTTTATTCTTATCTAGACTAATCAGGTTGGTAAAACACGATTTTGCACCATTGCTGTGCATGATTTTTCCGTATAACATTCATAAAAATGAAATTGCCCTATTACTTGTTTCAAGAGGGAACCCATTTTTTGATTACAATTGTGCATGGGAAAACGAGCAATTCTCTCGTTTGTTGGTTTATTAGCGGTAACTGGCAGAAGCACAGAAAAGTGTATTGTGCAACATTTCAATGAATACATTATGATTGAGGAATTGAGGTTACTTTTTGTTTCATCTTTTATCTTCAGCTAATAATGGGCAGGCTTGTCCTCCGAGTTTGCACAAGCTATTTAGGTTTCAGATAGAAAAAAAAGTGATTAGTTCGTAAAACCCATTTTTTTAATTTTGCTCAAATACCCTGCTATTTGAATTTACGAAGTACGACCACATAACTTTTCTGTTTTGCCAATTTTGATAACGATTTATTCGATTTCTCCTAATCGTTTTTGGTGGAAAATTGCCTGATTTGAGACGAAAACATGGAAATAATCCAAATTTGTAACAGGTATACTATCTAAACTCCTTTTTTTTATTAGAATGTCCTGAAACCTGAACTAAATGTTGGTATGCATTTCCTTTTTGAAACGGTCCAGCAAAAATACGGTCTATGTTGCACAGTGGAAAGTATCATTAGATTATTTTTCAGGTCTCGTATACATTTTGTTCCCTGTTCTACGATCCCCTGTGACTGCGACGTTTCTGGACGACTGAAAAATCGAGCTGAAAATAAGAAGGTGAACAGTTATTTCTTCCACATTTTTTTTTCATTCTAGTAATCGGATAGTATGTGAAAAAAACAATCAGGTGAATAGCGAACCGAGGGATATGGAGTAATCACTGCAGGAAAATGAACCTTTCGATACCCGATTTTTGAGTTTATGTGTTATATATTTGGTCGGTATATGGTATTACCAAAGTAGTCAAAACATCGCAACGCGGATTTTTTTCTGCTCAAACCAGAGCAATTTGCTTATATTCCATGCGAAATAAGAACATTTTCGCTAAATTATATCGAAAAATGGGGTTCTCGCCGTTGAATTGTTACACCTTAGTGGCTGCCATCAACTATATATTTGGTCATAGTGTTCTTAGAGTAGATAATGAAGTCACACACAAGTATGTTTTTTCTATTTCATGGAAAGGAACCCGTTTTTGAATGTATGAATGCATGATTTCACTGGTGTAGAGCCGGTTTTTTTTTCGAACCACTTGACGGTATGAATGAGCAGTAATCCTGAGTCTAGAGGGCGGTGTCCGCCATTCCGTATTCAGTTTTTATTTCTGAAGTATGTTTATACTATGCTAATTTCCTATGTTTCAGATTAGTACTTGTGTGCGTCGTGGGAAGGGACCACCGTCAAAGTCGTCTTCCCCTTATCTTCACCAGATAATTTTTTTTTACTAATAAACATTTTTGTTATAAGTCATGTATGTTTTTTATGTATCTCATATCACAGTTGAACGAAAAGAATCCGGTTAGGACATTCTAAACAGTCGTTTTGGTTCTGTTATTAGTAGTTTGCTTGTGGTGAGAAATTTTGTTCGACCAGAAAATATGTTGTGCACCTCAACGAAATCTGCAAATACATGTCCAAACAGGTATATCAATCAATGAAACGAAAAAAGTTGCTTTTTTTCTCGTTCAAGAGTTGTCATTCAAATTTGGTAGTTCCCATCTGCCACATACCTGGCACAATGCCAACAACTTCCTCTGCGTGTCTAACATGCTAAAAAAGTTTAAAAAATAATTGTGGGTTTCAAGAGATTCAGATTACAACAATATGGGCATGGATCAGTTTGTCTTGAACTGGCGCTTCATTTAAGCTTTCAATTCTGCCCCCTTTAAGTTACACGGCGTGTCAAAATGGTAAAACCGGAAATTTTCAAATAAGGGCCAGTTTCTCAATAACTACGAAGTTATAGCATTTGAAAGTTTTTCCATTGGAAAGATAAGACTTTCTTACGTTGTAAGATGCTGATGTTTGAAAATAGATTTGTACTGGGATTAAGCAAAAATTGAAAACATTTTTATTGTGGGATAAATAAACACCTAGTACTGTAAGAAAAATAAACGTTTTGTCAGTATACCTTCGCACTTTTCCTGTCTGGTGTGATTTCATTGGAAATGGTGTAGTTTAAGTTAAAATGCAGAAGAAAGGACGCAAAAAGTAGAAACAGTTATTAACAGTTTGTGCCTGAAAATATATTGTTTTTCTGCGGTTCTCTCTCGTGCTCCTAATAGAAAAACGACCACCAAAAAATGTTGAGTTACCTAAAAACGCAGGTACATGTAGAATTGACATACGCTAGAGTTGAATGAAAGACTTCAACCTCTGTTGATTAGTTTTTCCTTGCTACTACGAACAAACCTATCGAAAAGTCGATTCAAAATGCATTTGAACTGTCGAGAGTATTGTGAGAGATTATGATGTTATAAATTGCTGGAACAGGGTATAATAGAATGGAATGGAATTTAGTCGTACCAGGAGAGGATTGCTGAAGTTAAGTGAACAAATTCCGTAAAACTCACAGTGAATCTTTGTGGTGCATCATTTGTATACACGATGTCTGCTTATTCACAAAGTACAGATGGGTAACCACGAATGCACGAGAGACTGAAATATATACATAAAACAAGTTGTAAGCGCTCAAATTTTCATATTTATTTGTATCACTTATATATTACTCAAAATGAACACGGACAGCTATTGAAGGAACATTTTGAACCTCAAAACTCATGTATATGCTCCGAAGTTCAGTTGTAAATCAGCATCAGTTGTAAATCAGCTGAATGTGTTTTTGAGAATATTTTCGAAAACATGAACAATAAACGATCATTGTCGTGATAGACATATCTTTAAATGGATATAGATAATTCAGTGTCACGGCCCCCGCCGACTCAAAATCTCAGTCGGCGGCGGCCGTGACAAATTATTAAAAACAACGATTTCGTTTGGCGCGCACAGTGGCGCACGATGTTTACAACGTGCGGTTGGCATAGTGGAGCGACTTAACCGTTTTCGAAATTTATCGACCATCTCTGTTTTTAAATTTTATTTACTCATTTCAACTGTATTTTTTATGTTTTTTCTCCACTATTCATTAATGCTTCACTTGTGGTGGCTGTTTGGTGATTTCTGATTGTCTTTTCCCTCTTACTCTCCATTCTAAGTTTTCGGAAAAACCGCAAAGCATCAAATCACGTTTTATAGCTATTTAACACAATAAAACTATTCTGATATAAAAACATGCATGTTCGATGGAAAATTCATCTTTCATTCCGCCTCGCTGTGTGAGTGCGACCCTTTCAGAACTCGGACAACTCCGCATCTTCTTACTTTGTGAATAATATTATGAAGTGTATGATTTATCATTAAGTACTATATTTTATTGTTTTCAAGGCAAAGACTTAGTTGAATTATCTGTTATTCTCTCAATTAATATAGCATTTTTTTTTCTTAAAACGCTTATTCAGGAGAAATCGGTAAAAAAATCCTGAAAAACAACAGGATTCCTTCTGATTTTGAGGAGAGTTTAGTTGTCGCACGCGTCGCGGAGGGGGAGGGAGATCGTTTGATTGCTCATTTCATTCAGGAGTTTTATTCTTAAGTGTTCTCGATATTTACAACTTTCAGCTTTTTTGCAACCACCGCTCCTTCCACGCCTCCATCAAGCTACACGCATGACAACCGAGCGAATGGCAGTCGTTCTCTTCTCTTCAAGTTTTGGCGGCCTATTTCCGGTAAGTTTTCCGTTTTGTTTTTTTGCCTTGCTAGGTGCTAGCCAAAATTATGAATATGAACGCGCGCTGCATGTGTAAGAATTTGACGATTTGTAGTTCTAACTTCTAAAACGTACGTAAAATACCCTCTTGTTTTTATGTTGACTAATGCTCACTTTTTGGGGTAATGTTATAGATTCTCGGGGAAACTTTCAAAAACTTCGTGTTTTTCAATGATAAATGCTCACGCTCACATTTTTCGACCCGATGTGAACCTTTTTCACGTATGGGAGTATTGAGGCATTATCTAGATCTAGAATACTTCACTGAATGTCAGAAAACTAAGATTCTTATTGGGGAGTTGCGAGAGCTCGCTCACCTTTGATGCAACTTGTACTAGATAGATGATTTGAGGCCATACACCCGTAAAGTGCCGAATTGCGGCTATTCTATAAAAAGTAACCGATTTTTCGATTCAAATACAATTCAAGGGTTTTTAATAAAACTGTTCCTCTTTATGGATGGGCAAAGGGCAGAAGGGAGTCCGCCTCCGCCTATTCTGTTTTTAGGCTACTCAGAGCTCGGACAACTTTAGCACAGTATGTTTTAGACATGTCAATAGGGAAACTATTTTTTGAAGGCAAAAATTAAATCTTATATGGTAGAAGTTCCGGCAAGTTTGGATTCGCTTCGCTCCATTTTCTCACCTGCACGCTGCACGTTAGCCTTATAGTTCTTGTTCTTACTAGAAAAGTGTGCTGATGTGTAGCTTCCACACTTCCACTGTATGCAAATATTTCCTTCACATTTCACGCCCCGATAGAATATCTGTCTACGGGTGTATGCTTTTCTTCTACTTCTCTGAGTCAAGTTACTGCTCCATTCACTGACAGGATCACGTAAGCATTTCGTGCACGATGAAGTGTATTGTGTATCGTGTATGTTAAAAACACACACCAGTACTATTATTTAAAAAAAGTCATTTTATTCTCATTTAATAATGCAAAACTTCTGAATTCCTGTTAGAAATAGGCAATTTCTCCTCATATTGACGAAAACATAGCCCGTTTGGTGAATTTTGGTGATTATTCGGAGAACTTCATAGGAGTATTGTTGAAAAATGTAGCAATGAGGCACAAGATCGAGATTGGCTAGCATAAAAAAGACAAATGGTCGGAGGTTGAAGTTTTCGTCCGCTATTTGTGATAAAAAAAACTTGATGAAAAGAAAAACATGTTATTAATTATTACACTTTTATTTTTATAGGAGTGTCTTACCGACGCTCGTGTCGCTCGGACGTGGCTATAACTCAGGCTTTCTACCAGCCCCACGTGGACACTAATCATATGTGTTTCCATTGTGGACATCTTCAGTAAAGGTGTAAAGGTCAGTTTCTTTTCTCGTACATTTCACAGTGCTCGTGTCAAATATGTGTGAGCAACTCCCTATGGTGCCAGGGGCTAAAAATTCTCTGAGCGGAGAGTCATATCGATATATTGAGTTTTTTTTGGCTGGTAGTAAGAACTTCTGCATTTGTCTCGATCAAATATGAGATGAGGCATGAGGCACTCTCACTGGGACAATTGGTTTTTTTCACAACTTACACTTAAAATAATAATATGATGGTTTTATACCTCACTAACACAGAGTTTGTTGCTTTCATTCAAAAATCACTTCCCTGTTATCTTGAAGCATCAGGACGCGAGTATATTAAAGAAGGACGATTATCTGGTCCAATCGCAACGGTTCAGTCCTTTAAATTGCAACACATTTTTCAACTGCAGTTTTAAATTTAATGCTTCCGTTGTCATTATCGATAACTAACATAGCATTTACTTTTCTAGGATCTGCTTTATCGGGCAGTGGAGCCCGAAAGCTTCCCACTTCTATCGAAAAGAGGATTGGTGAGGCAACTGGAACCCTAGTTCTCACATTGGAAATTGAACTTCAACTAGGATGATCGGCAGAGCAGTATCAATTACATACGTATGTCACTCGTTCAAACGTTATATATCCATATTTGTATTTGTGTTCCATATTTGTATTTGTGATACCAAACCGAAGTAACTAGCGAAAAGGCAGAATCTAGTTCCTGGGTAATCAGTTGAATTATTTCTGTTAACAACTATATAACCGAGTACTTCTTACAAAAACAACATATTACCACGTGATTCCCATAGAAATGCTTGCTGGCTAACCCGGTGTGAGGTTCTATAACTTTGATCAATAGTAATTCTTATGCAGTCACTTGTGTTGTGTATGTTCGGATACCTTTTCAAATTTATGCATGGTCTAGTGAAGGTGGCCGAATAGTAAGAGAAATTCGAAAAACGGACTACTTTTCGCAAAAAAACGAGAAAGTTTGTCTATTCCAATTGCAAAATTATCCATTTTCACGTGTTAAAATCCAATAACGAACTACTAATGTGTCGAATACTCGGACCTTACTGGTGCTGGCATATCAATTTATGCCTGAACAGGTATGTTATTCAATAACAAAATGGGTAATTTTGGAATTAGTAAGAACCGACTGGTATTTGACTGCTACGTCCTACGTTGTTACTATTATGTATTTGCCAGATTTATTTATAACTACTTTTCATTTATCTTAGGCTGGCGACTCCTGTTAGTTTTATCAGATCAAAAGGTCAAAATTTCTTGAATGCTTTCCTGCTCTCTTGGCTGTGAACTGTGCACACATATTTGTATTTTTCTTTTTATTTCTCTAATATGTCCATAATGTTCTATGTTCTAACACGTTCAAGTGTTTATATATTATCTCGTACTCTCATGTTATTGGACAGAGGACATTTTGAAATGTGCTTTTTGCCTTATTCTTAATGTGTTAGAAAGTTCTGGTAAGTTTGTAGTTTGTATGCATGTTTCATATTCATTTGTGTTATCATTAAGTGTTTGTTTCGTTTCCAAGATTGTATAGTGTAGTTTTTAATTATATGCATAATATATTATCTAACAAGGTAATTTATTTTCCATGAATAAATAAATAATTATATAATATATCTTGTTGTGTCGTTTATGGTGAGGTTTCAATATTAAATATAGTGAAAGTCGTGAACGAGCGTTTTGTCACGGCCCATCCGCCTAGTGACATTGTCGGGCAGACTCACGAGACGGAACTCACAATGTCGTTGCCGTCTCGCGAGTCTGCCCGACAATGTCACATGACGGATGGGGCCGTGACACGTTTTGGTCATAGTTCCTTGCCCCCTCTTTTTACAAATTATCATTGTGATTACCTTCCGCTTTGAGTATTGTCCAGTGTTATTTGTTATATTATAATTATTTATGAAAAACAATATTTCAATGAATTAATCAAGTGGTATTGATTGTTGGTGGCTCATTCTTTTTCCAATAATCAATATTTCGGAAGTCACTCAACTTCGGTTGAAAACGTCATAGAAAAAACTGTGGTTCGAAGAAAAAAAAATCAATTCTTTCAAGAAAACAACATAAATAACACAGATATACAAAGGGCATCCATTCAATGAAACAAAAAAAAATGAGACAAAATCACAAGAGGGTACAGACATGGCACAGTTGGTTCCCGAGTGTCGTTGCAAATCGTACTTGAACATCTTCTCACTTCGGGTACCAGCCTTTCAACTGTAAAGGAGAATGTAAGCAGTCTTAAGTTGTCTTCAATCGTGTTCAACAGAGCAAGGCATGAATCAATAGGGGATTATATTGAAATGAATTCACACGTAGGTTTCGCAAGCTTATCTAAATAAACTCTACAGGGAAACTACTAGATCATAACTAAGTGAGAGATCGCAAATGCAGTAACTGCAAAATGGTTACAATTACAATCACACAAACCGGACGGAAAAGTATTGTAACCTTAAAAGACGTCAATAGTGATGTGAAAAGAACAAGGGTGTACTTGGCTAATTTCAATCTAGAGAATGTTCAAAACTCACACATTGCTTTGCCGTTTCCGGGTATTGTTGAGACAGTTTTAAGTTGAACAGTTTCCGTGCAGCTTCCCCAGTCTGCTCGGATCTAAAATAAAGTTTTATTAGTGGCGAGAACACTAATGATCAGATTTCTCTATGTGAAATATTGTCTTGTCCCACACGTGACGCGGTTCCTCCAGTTACTTTTTAAAATCAAGTTGTCGTCCGGCTTTTATTTCATATTTTTTCTGGGACAATTTATTCCTAGTTGGCAAGGTGTCATTATGTTTGTTCACTTGTGAACGTGATGCAATCGCGCGCAGCGCGAAGCGCTGCGTGTGAGCTGTGTTTGGTTTGGCCATTGCGCACCTAATTTTAGCTTTGCAACCAGAAAAGTCTTCAAAAAGACGAAAAGGGAGAGCTAGAGATCTATTAAATACATGTTGTGTGACAAAATTGAAGAAAACGGTCAAATTTGAACGAAATTATGTTCTCGTGTCGTTATGAAATTTTTAGGGTTGTTAGAATTGGAATTGGAATTGGAATTGAAAGAATTGAGATAATCTTCCAAAAGAATTGCAATTCCAATTCTTTTTGTGTGTGAAAAAGAATTGGAATTCCAATTCCAATTCTTTTGAATGTCAAATAATTTTGGAATTGCAATTCCAATTCTCTTCTATGTCAAAATATATCTGGAATTGCAATTCCAATTCTTTCGTATGTCAGAACAACTGGAATTGGAATTGGAATTGACTTGATTTTCTCTCGGAATTTATACAGGTTTAGTTTTCACTAAATTACTAATGTTTTTGATGTATCAAGTTCACTTTAACAGAAACTAACAGTTTTTGTTTGTTTATCTGCGTTTTTTGAAAAAAACTGCCATGAAATCGAAAAAATGATTCGGAATTGGAATTGAAAATTCGAGATTTTTTGGAATTGATTGGAATTGGAATTGGAATTGACTCGGCTTTGAAAACCTGAGAGGAATTGGAATTGACAATTCTTATTTTCCAAAAACTGATTAGAATTGGAATTGGAATTGACTGGTTTTTGAAATCTAGAAAGAATTGGAATTGGAATTGAGTGGTTTCTGGAAATCCGAAAAGAATTGGAATTGGAATTGACTTGCTTTTTGGAATTGATTAACAACCCTAGAAATTTTCCGTTGTCCCTCGTCTCCCGTCTCCCGTCTTCCAACTCTTGCCCCATGTACGCATAGGACTGAAATAACTACTGGACCTAATTGGCTGAAAATTGGCACACTCATGTGAACTCCAACGTTAACTCGGAGCCGAACGTTGCAGTTGTTACGTTTTATCTGGTCCCTGGCGTGGGCGCCAGATGCCGCCATTATCTGAAAAACATGTGTTTCCATCAGTAAAATGATTTCTAAATCATGCATAGAGGTCCTAGTTGTGAACTATTCACCAAACTATGGTGCCTTGGCTAACATTTGGCGCCAAACGCATGCACCCAGGGGCGCATGTGAGAACAACGCTAGCGAAGTAGGGTTACGGCCGGAATCGTTCACAGAGGTCAGCACTATAAATGTAGTTGACACATACGACTCGGGTACCCACATATTTTCGATGGTCGGCGACAAAGGGCTCTTTTATCCGCCAATTGGTGCCAAGAATGAAAATAGGGTTTCCAAACAAAAAACCGTCGGAAATTGTGCTAATTGGTGAAGGGCATTAATTCCAGTTATTTTTTTCCAATTGGAGTAAGGTGAAGGACATTCATTCCGACCAAATGTGCGGCTGGTGGCGGCTCTCGGCGTTTTGACGCGAATTCATACTTCGGCGGGCAAAATCGGCTGTGGGCGTCTGCGGGCGGCGCCGCAGACAGTCGCAAACAGCAGTTGCGGCAATGATGTTTCAATTCAAAATTTCCGCAGCGGCGCTCTGCGCCTGGATTGATCAGTCTCGACATGTCATCCTTAATGTTCTAAAAATCATCATTAAACCCATCAAGTTACTTTATTATGTTTGATTAAAATATATATTTGTATTCTACGATGTTCACTGCACTCTATTATCAGTTTTATGATCAGTTTGAAGTGAATATCTCTTTTTCTGCTGTTTTGTATTTGTAAAAAAAAATTTCAAAGCGTAATCAAGTGATTTATAATTATTGCGGGATGGAAATTATTAGACTTGATTTGATAAAAGACAAATACTCCTAATAAGTGGAAAGAAAACCACACTTTTTTGAAATTCCAGTGAGGGACAACCGCGTCGCAGCCAGCCGCAGACGCGACGTACGTTAAACCACTATGCACTTTCACGTTAAAATAACATTTTTGTAATTTTTTTTGAACCGTTGTGCAAACAAATGTATCGTGCTATTTTTGTTGCACATTCATTCACAACATCGTATAGTGCACGTTTCGCTGAAAACGGTAAAACCGAATAGAACTCACACACTTTCTGGTAACCCAATTTTGACTAATCGATTAGTGTCTTCGCTTTTGCAACGACAAAGAAAAGGAGAACAGTTCCGAAAAGGATGAAAAATTGAAACGAATAAAATCTCTGCTGCTGATACATTAATACTTTTCGTTCCAGTAGCAAATACCAGAGGAAGATAAAATACATCTAAATTGAACTATTGGACAATGCAATACTCAAACTCACAACCATCTCACCTTGCACTCATGTGTCGCCGTGTGGGCGAGCTCTTCGTACCGCGATGTACACTGAACACCTCTGGAGCAATGGCAAAGGTGTACCCGGCACAGCACATCTCAGTTACCTGATGACAATAAGTATACCACACACAGAAAACGCGGTTAGTTTAGAATAGAATATAATTTAATTCGCGTAGAACACAAAGCAAATTTTATAGAGAAGTGCCACCCAATACAAACGTGAATATATATATATATATATATACCTCTTCTAGTTCGAACTAATTCGCGTACGATGAACGGTGGATTTGGCCACGTTATGTTTAGGTATCCAGAGGTTCCTGATTTAGCATTTCGTTTCGCCGTTCTTCAATAGCCACCACACCGAATTTCGACCTTTGCACGTCATTACAGATAAGAGAAAACACTTTTTTGTCCCGAAATATCCCACCATGGAGACATGGTTGACTATTCCGTAGAGCATTTCTTCGTTGTGCCATGGAGCGTGTTTGTCTACCACAAACATTGGCTCCCACCATGTATGGTTCCGTTTTTTCACATCCACAACGTGAGTCTGAATTTGGAAATTTTAATTGAATGATTTTGGTTTATCATGTATTTGAACACAGGGAAATAAAAACTGCTAATTGACAGCAAAGTTACTGCAGTTTTACCCCGGTTTGACTGCCGATTTACCGCTATTAGTATCGCGGTACTACCAGGGGTAAATCGGCAGTAAATCTGCAGTAAACCCGCAGTAACTGCGCAGTAAACTAATTGATATTCAAATTTACCACAAATAATCTAAAATAATACTTTTTCAGAAAATAGTTTCATTTAACGCAATAGGAGCGCTTCATGCACCCTATTAACATCAAAGGAAAATAGGATACCTTTCTGTTATCGAAAAGTACCTCAAACTTGGGTAATTAAACCGAAATCAACTCAAACCTCAACGACTAGTGATGGAGAAGTCCGTACTTATGTAAGGGCAAAAAATATTTTTTTTTCAAAATTCGTTTTTAGGGTGAAAATGCATTCAATTTTCAAATATGCATGAATATTAGTTGTACATCAGGATATCTGAACAAATTTTTAGACAATCATGATTTGGTGAAGAAATTGAAGTTATGAGCAATAACCATGAAACTTCTTCTTTTAATTTTCCATTATATAAGACGGTTCCAACTAAATTTTTTTCAAAATTCAAAGTAATTCACGGATTTCTGTCAATCTGTGAACGGGAACTTTTTCTTGCGCCTTGCGGTCGAAATGACACAACTTTAGGTTTCTTGTCAACGCGATGTTGGCATTTGAAAATGAGATTCAGATTCTTTCGGCAAATGCTAAGTGAACGGAGTTCGCTTGTCACTTGTCACCCGAAGGGATCATCTTTACCATTTGCCATTTGCACTGATTCATTTTGACACGTGCCAAACCGTTGAGAGGATTTGAACCCTTGGCCGTTGGGCCAAAAGCAAGCCCACTACCACTACACTAAGGGAGCACCTGCATTTGAAAAGAATGGACCGCGCTATATATAACCCCGCCGCAATTGTTCAGACTAAGGTTGCCACACGAGTGTATTAAAAGGGATTAGTTTATTGAAAAAATCAATTTTCATGAATATAAAACGTGAATTTAAAAGCTGAACACACCAAAAAAACATTTCAGCTAGTTAAAAGCCAGTAGCAACTTTTCGCCCAACATCGCAGGTTTAAGTGTTTACTGTATTCCCTTTGCCGCTTCTCTTTTTTTCTTTCAAAGATTCGCACCCATAATTCGATAATCTATTCTCATCCCGTTATGAATATGCCCGCCCCGGTGTGTGTACGAACTGTTCGCTCTCTAGAATGTAGCCCGCTTAGTGTAGTGGTAAGCGTCTCGCTTTTGGTGTGGCGGGGTCAGGTTCGATTCCCGCATGAAGCAAAACCTGGTTGGCACGTGTCAAGAAAGAGGATCGTTCCTGGCAATTGTCAGTGTTGAGCAGTGATAATATCACTTGCCAAGTGTTGAGAAGTGATATTATCACTTGGCAGACATCAATATTCATGTTGGCGCTTGTCAATTGGGTTGGCTCAAATATTTCTCAGATACAACAGCAACTTTGACAAGATAATGGTTTACGTGTCACACCCACTCCGTTGACAACATTTTGGTAAAAATACGCAAATTTTGAAAAAATTTAGTTGGACCCGTCTTATATGGTTCTCCATCATGATTTGCTAAGTGAAATGTCAATTCGTTCCATTTTAAACGATTGAATACTCATATTATAGAAATGCAGTTGCCAGGAACTCTTCATAATGATCGAAAAAAAGTTGAACTGTCAGACTTGAAAAAAATTATCTGCTCATTTTCTCTAAACTGATTCGTATAATATCAGATACGTTCATCCCTTCAGTTGTTGAGTTATAATATTGCATTTTCACACGAAACATGCACTTTTGAATAATTTACTATGAACCTACTGCGGGTTTACTGCACGTTTACTGCGGATCTACCACGGGTTCGCCTTACTACGGATTTACTGCGGATTTAACCCTGGTCACGAAATTTCTATGAATGAGTGCGAAAGTAATTATTGATCCCGCTTTTGCGGGGACTCGTACAGTATTTTCAAGCGAAAACGTTTACTACCCAGTGCGAAGCATACAGCGAATAGTTATGATGTGAAAAGACACAAGAAGGGTGGTTTTACTCTTCATCACATACTGTGAATATTCACGCGTATGATAAACAAGGAGTAAATTTCATTGTTCTCCAAATCACTCAAATAATCACTTTCTCTGTCAAAACGTTTGCAAATGGAGTTCAGTCCCTAATCAGAATGAAGTGTGCAGCTCCAAAAGTATGCAGCTCACAGTTAAGTATGAAGCTCCAGATTCGAGTTTAAAATGCGAGGTTGTCGCAGACGATACGGAAGTGTATAGGTCGTTTCAGCTTGGAGAATCTAACAAAGAGCTGCAAAGTTGTTTAGGTAGAATGTATAAGTGGTCTGTAGATTGGGGGTTACCACTATCAGTAGAAAAATCACAAGTGATGCATCTGGGCTACAACAGCCCAAAGCAAAACTATACATTGAACGGAGCAGTTCTGAAGCAAGTCACTGAAAAAGTTAGAGATCTGGGTTTCTTGTTAAATAGCAGTCTTACTTTTCAATATTATGTGCGACATATTGTACAGCTAGCAAAATATAGAATTTGGTTTCCAATACCTCTTCAAGGTATTGGAAACCAACAAAGAAAGTATTTGGATGAAAGCGTACAAAACCTATATTCGTCCAATGGTTCAGTTCGGAGCAACGGTGTTCAATTCAGATAGAGGATTCGTGAAGAAAATTGAATCAGTTTTCACTAGAAAATTTTCACGGAACAATTTCACTAGAAAATTGTTCTTCCGGCTTGGTGGCTACAAATATTGCACTAATCCCAGCTCTTCATTTAGCAACAGGAAATTAAAATTGATATCATGGGAATCTAGAAAAAAATACAACCGATTTAGTTATGATACACAAAATAGTAACCGAACAATTTGGTCTAAATGCGATTGACTTTTACACTTCAATCGTTCACGTACTCGAGGTACAAAGGAAAATATTACCTTTCCAATACCGAAAATTAGTCATCGTGAACAGTTTTTCATTGTTCGTGCCGGTTCAAATAACATGAAACACAGCAAGAACAAACATATTCCTAGTTCTCTTGCGGCGGCCAAGAAATATTTTTCGGAAAAAGCACTTGTAACTGACCTTACCATGTTTATTTATCAGAACCCCATTTAAGTGTCGATCGTTGTACTGTAGTCATATATATGCTCGTTCATTGTTGTTCATCATGGTTTCGAAAATTGTTTTCATTTTGCTCAAATTCAGTTGGTTTTCATTTATTTTCTGTTTCTCTATGTTGCTCACATGCTTGCATGTATTTAAATCAATCAATAAATTTCAGATGAAAGTTTAGTTTTTTAAGAAACCATTGTTTACAGTTTAAACATACTCCTTCAACCTGGTTGGTTAACCACGAGTTCAGTCTCGGTATGGAATGACCTTCGGGCCAGAAGCGGGAGTGGAACTCGTACACTTTACGATCACTCAGCCTTGCTTCTAATGTAGACAAGTTTCTGGGTGGTCTGCAATTATCAAACGTTCGAATGAACATAGATCATACATACTGATTTCTTACTGGTTCATTATTTCGGAACAAGAATCTGTTGTATTCGCCCAACATTTTATCTCACTAAGTGTGTATCTCTTCTCTGATACTGATGAGTTATGTATTGGTGATAAAGTCATTTGCTGTGAAAATGCGAACGACCATTTTTTTAGTTAGGTTTTCTAAGTTGTATTTTTCAAAAAAAGACCGAAGATGGTGAGGGTACTGTATATCTCAACTTCCGCACGTGTACGAACACAGTTCATTGATTCCAAAGCTACTGACTACTGACTCTCGTAGCGCAGTGGTTAACGCCTGGCTGAGAATCTTTTGCTCGCAGGTTCGATTTCGGCGAGACAACAATTAATTAATTTGGCACGATCAAATAGACGTAGATGAAATGGACAGCCAAACTGACCGCAAGCTGTCAACAACGGTTTGACAAATTCACAGCCCTATTTTGGTCCCAAGAAACTATTGTCACCCACGGTACATCCTCGCTGTACTCGAATCTTCTCACTGCCAGAGCCCACTTCCGTTCTTTTATGTCCCAGGAACTTGTCAAATTTCGCAATATTTCTTCCGCTCCAGCTGAATATTCTTGATCCATATCAGCGACGAGAAAGAAATCCGAGTTTTGATACTGTAACAATTTTGTTTAATATGGATAAACGAGTTCAAATGAAGTAAACAACAATTTAAAAAAAGTTTTTATCTATCTGTGGAAAACGGAAATTTCTCGAAAGCGGTTAGTGTACACATATTCACTGCACCTAAGAAAAACCCTTCTGTAAATAATGGGAACGCTGAAAGGATAATGATACGCTGATCCGCTCCAGGTAACCACAACATGACGAATCAGATAACTACAGATCAAAACTGACAAGTACCTACCATTCTTGCAATGTTCCGTGCAGTGTTCACAGGATATGTCCCAGTTATTGTTTCAAAAAGAAACGCATTCAGAGGTGTCATCAACTCCGAACAGTTGGAATTCCCGTCTTTGATATTCTCTGAATAACTTTCCATTAGAAATAAATCAAACATTCGCGTGAAATGCGCGGAACCTCAGTACGCGTTTTCGTGGGTATGGATTCGACTAGCACTATATAAGACGCAGCAATATATATGTCCCCACAAGAAAACTAAAAAAAAATTCGCTGAAAAACGAATATTGCATCAACCATGTGTAAAACAACACCGCCAAGTACATGCAAACACGATCGTATACGCGAATTCGTTAGATGCAAAAATGTGCAAATAGTGGTGTGCACAAAATCGGTAGATCCTGAAATGTGTACACATAAAGTACACAAATGTAGTACTACGGAAAATGTGTACATGCACAAATTCTTCACTACGAATATTGTGCATAATCCCTAATTTAACGCTTGAAGCACAAAAAAACCAGCTAAAAACAGAAAAGGTTCACATGGACACACCAAAATTTCTTATAAATTCATGCATTTCTGGAGGTTTACACATTTTTTAACTAAGGATTTTGAGTAATCTATCAATCCAATTTTTCGGTTCTATCAAATTTGTGTCACCAAGTTCGATAGGTGTATACATCAATATTTTGGGTACATCCTGTTTTCCAGTTGAGTATTCGTGTGCATGGTTTTTGAATACACATGGTCAAAAGAGAAACCACTTTCGTGACAACCGATGTGTATTTTGCACAACTGTTTCGAAAAATATGTACATTTGTCGGATTTAGTGGGGTCATATATATTGCAGCGTCTTATATGCATCTAAATGACTCAATCCAGAGCAATCTACACCGGATGAGATCCCCTCCTTTACCATATGATTCATTCGAAACGCATCAATGATACTGCAGCTGCACAACATGCTTTCATTATCTGATTGGAACTGATGAATTGTTTAGACTATTATTTCATGTCTCCTGTTCTAGAAACCGAATTAAATTCTGGCGCGCATCAGCATAACATATAAAAAAATCAACGGTTGTACATACAACACACACACTAATGTGTCGACTAATCAAACCTCGAACCCAAAACCATAAGACTGCTTTACGAAAACCACACAAAATATGTTGGTTTGTAAAGAGTTGATATTTGTAATGGTCTTCGCAACATTTCCAACCTATCTCAATGGTCGGACAGTGATCAGAAGTGGGCCAATTTACAAATATATGTGCGTCGAGAGATTCTGAGAGGAAGTCGTTACAACTGATCAATGAAAACAGCTGAAAGAAACAACTTGAAATTATAAGATTGTGATACGATGAACCAAATATTGTACCACTTCGTGTTCAGTTCAAGTTTAACACAACTAATAATTAATTCAACTGAAATAGAATTTGAAACGGAGAGCCGCTTCCGAACCAAGCCAACGTATGCGAAGTCAACTCAGTTTTCATTATAGTCCTTATTGGTTAACATTTCAATTGAGCAGAAAAAAACTTCAGATGATTGTGTTCTTACAATCAGAGTTTCCTAACCAAATTTGTCGAAATACGAATAATACTCACTTTTGAATGTCGAGAAACATTAAAGTTCATGTTTGTATTGTAGGTACCATAACTTCGGGTTGGCTATAAACTAGGAAAGCAATCACGGACGATATTGGAAATAGAGTGTAAATTGGAAAAAAACCATTGTTGCAACAACAAGCCCTAGTGCCTCCACCTTACTTTGACAGCAAAACAACAAATTGCACCTTTGAGATGACATTGTTCACAGAGGAATCAGATTTATCTCGAGATACGAGTACAGACGAGGCGTAGACCGCTAGAGAAATTCGTCCATCCCACTTCTCGGCCATGTTCACGAGATTATCACCTATGAATGGATGGTTATTAATAAGTCAAGTGTTTACATAACTGAAAAAAATTATTGTTGGTTCTCGTATTTGAACCGCACAGACACAGAGGTAGGTAGTACAGATGTGTTATTGAGTTCCCACTGTTCCACTTACCTCGTGTGCGGTTCAAATTGGGAATCTAAAATATGCCGAAGTCTCTTGACAGCGGAACATACATCCGAGCTCTAGAGCCGCCTAGAGGTACGCTTACAATTACTGACACGCCTATTGCCCTAGCCTGTTCGTGAAATTATAATATTTCCAACAATAGTTTCTCTACATTGTTCATTAACCCAGTTTATTTTGACAGAAATCTCACTAAACCCCTCACAGTCTAAAGTCTTGGGTGGATGAATACAGAGCGCCCATTGGGACGGTGGTTAGAAAGTAGTTTGGGCGAGACAAACGGACCCGGAATTGAGGGATTAGGTCTTATTTCCTACCCGTAGATTAACTCAGAATTGTCATAGTTGTTCTTTGATTCGATAAACTCTACAAAATTCTAACAATATATTTCTACAAAATGTATTCTAACATCTATACCAAGTAGAGGTTTTCATTCTCACCAAAATAGTTGGCCGATGTATGCAGAATCATTGGGAGTTTTCCATCTCGCCCCTTCGCTTTCACAACATTCGGGAAAACACAGAAATATTCTCGGTATCGAACACTTTCGAACGAATGGATATTTTCTGCAGAACAGTCATCTGATATCATCCTAGTGATAATTGTAAGCCGATAAACATATATGGAACTTTATCAAAAATAAAAGTAACATTATGTCCCTTCTATAGAACGAAGTATGAATTTAATAATACAACGTATTAAGTATTTCGTTATGGAAAATACAAATTTGTTTTATATTCTTAAATATCACTTTTCCAATTTGTTTCAATTTACTAGTTTTTCAATATCATCGGTCTTACGCTGAACCCCACTAAGCACAATGGCACTTCCTGCTGATTTCATATGTTTGTTGTGGTAGTTAATCTGCTCGATCTTTGCATATAACGTCAACAGATAATCGCATGCGATATGCACAGAACTAGATAAAAGAACGGCTGAGAAGTATGAAGTTATCTGCGAATTTCAATCACAATGAACAAAGGATACCGAAAATGGTCACGTTCACAAAATTCAAGAACTCTCAATCCATCATGACAGACAAACTTTATTAACTGCTGCGTTCTTCATTGTGTCACGTATGTGGTATCATAATATCTGCTACCTTTGAATAATCTGTTTTTTTTTTATATTCTTATTTTCAGAAGCTGCAAATAGGCATAACGTATATTGTTCCCTTTCTTTACCAACGTACTCTACACTTTCTATTTACATTTAACGAATACTTTTATAACCAATTTATGTTTTCATTCTCATTTTCAGAGCTCGTTTCTGTTGTATAACAAAAGGTGAATGTGCTTTCAATCAATTCCCAAACGAATAACTATAAATTTATGATCCGTTAAAAAAGTGTACACAGTGATTTATGATTCAAATAAACAAAGCTCACTAACTAGAATCAAGAGGTTCATCCTCTTCTTCACTATTCGTATAGTCGATACTGTTAGTAGTGAAAACGTTGTGTCGTCTTTTTTCGTATTCCAACACGTTGAGATCTAGCGCTTTCTGAAAATAAAGGTTGGAATGTGTTAAATGTTCTTAAACTCTTTCAACTGATATCAAAAAAAGACATTGTAAACAAACTCTCAAAAGCCTACCCAGAGGAATATCTGAACGAGAAGAATAAGCAAGATTATTTTACACCAGTACGAAGATGTACCATAATTCATCATATTCGTTCAGCGTACTTCTGAAAAACTGGTTAAATCGTAACACACTTTGATGAACTCGCAGTTTGTGCACTGATTCTCCATTAATATTTATAAACTTTTTCTTGAAAGAAAGGAAAGTGAAACAGTTCCCGTAGAACATCGATAGTTCGGTTGTACGTTTAGTCAAATATGGTTTCTAGTCAAGAAAAAACAGGAAGAGCCAAAAATAAAAGTTTCCAGGTCGTTCGCACTAGCTTTGCATGTTGATAAGGCAGTGGTTTCTGATCAAGAATCTAGTAAAGGACATCTTTTAATCAACACGAAATGAGAGTTCCAATACGGCCAGAAACCGAGAAATCCTCTAATCGGCGTCGTTTTGAATATTCACTTTGAACTCGTGAGAGACAGAGAGAGAAACAGAACTATATAGAAATTAGAGTATTAGGGCAGAGAGACGGAAACATGGATATATATATTATCACGGAGAAAGGAAGGGATACGATGAAAAGATATATATGGTAAGTGAAATGGAAGAACAGAGAGAAAGAGAGAGAGAGAAAAAGAGAAATAGAGAGAAAGAGAGAGAGAAAGAGAGAGAGAGAGAGAGAGAGAAAGAGAGATAACAAGGGGGAGAGGGGAAGAGAAAAAGAGATAGGAGTGTTAGATGGAAGGGTTAGTGACAGAACATATTTCCAAACACCACGAAAAAATAATTTTACGATTCCTCTTGTGTAGAAATCGAAACTAGTTATGTGCTTTTACCAGTGTTTCCCATTTTAACAAATCCATTTCAGAAACTCAAGTTTCGTTTCACGTTTAGTCAACATGGTTTATTGTAACTTTATTGAAACGATGGAATACAACGAATTTCTGTAATCAATGTGAACTAGAGAAGTCGACCGCGACGCGCAAGAAGGAGGTTTTTGCTGTAGTTCAAAAAAGCACGATTGCAAGCACTGAACACACAATTTTTCGACGTTCTTTCACATTGAACTGTTTTGAATTACCGTAAAGAACAGTGAATGTATTTCCTAAAACTTTATTTCACCCACTGAGAGATTGGCGCTAGTTTTTCAGAATTAGCCACGGAGAGGCAAACCGAAATTCGTAACTTGACGACATGACCACATATTCGTGTTTTTAAGGGTTTTTTGAGGACATCGCTTATAAAAATGAAATATATCCAATCAAGACAAAACACATGTTAATTTGTTCTATTAAAGACGCAAAAGAAATTGTTTTCCGTGCAAATCCCAAAAACACGATTGGGAGCAATCATTTAAAAATTTTCGGCTTTGGCCTAGTTTCTGAATTTCTTGCCTACGGTCAGAACACTGACTACAAGTAGGCTCCATTCCACTCGAAAAATGCTGAAAAACGCTCAGAAAAGCGTATTCGGATTACGGTATGCACCGGTTTTTAGCGGCAAATTGGCTGCAATTGGAAAAATTGGCTAGCCGATTGGCTGCTCAAAAACATTAGCGCTGATTAGCAGGAGATAGCGCCAATTAGCAGCGCATACCGTAAGCCAAAAATTCGAATTTCACCGAAAAAACGTAATAAAAACCACTCATTAAGAGAGTCTGAGTAGGTATTGCGCATGAAACAAAACGAAAAAAAAGCTTCTCGAAATGAATTTCCAGAAAAAATCCTTTTCGAACCTTCTTTGCGAGGAAAAACACTTTTGCCTCATGCGTGCTTGTCAGATGAAAAGAATAATTCAGATTAATGACGGGATGTAATAATCAAAACCACAACTGTCAAAATGGCCTAGATCAACTTGTATGTATACTTTTCAAACATTTTAACTATGAAAACGCAGTTTTGGCTAGATGACGTCGCGAGAAAAATGCGAAATTGGCAAAAATTAGCAGCCCAACGTTGAAATTAGCACGCTAATTAGCGGGAAAGCGTGCATTACTCTGAAGTAAAAAAACAAGTTGTTTACCAAGGTTCGCGCCACCAAATTGGCCACTAGTTGATATCAAGTTGTGAAATCAAAGCTTGGTGCACCACTTGGGCGGCGGGTTACGGTAGTTTTTCAATAGGGCCAGGGTCGGCTGGTACCTCCAATTGGGCACATATACTCTTTTTTTGTCATATTTTTGGTTTGTTGTTGATATCAATCATAACAAAAACGATGAAATTCACAGATTTACTCAATGGTGCAACGAAAGATTGTACAGGGAAACACAAATGGCTAAATGAAAACAGAAAAGTCAACAAATACAATTTTGTATTGGCACAAACAATTGATTATCATAAAATTTTAAAATTACACACTACAAGATCCAAAGTAGTTAAGTGTTTGCACGATTCTCTTAAATTTAAGAACCGCACGTGAGATATCGTACTTTTTGAACTAACTACTATGAACCATAAAATAATTGTCTACCAAACTTAAATATGACCTGATATGAGAGAAAATAGTACAAGGAGGGCAACTGCACAACTGTTATAACTAGATGAACAGACGAACAAAACTAGCCGAAGAACCGATAAACTAAAAAAACTATTAACTATCATATAAAAACATGTAAAAAACCGCCTAATCTGTCCGTTCATACCGGATAAGTGTTGAGCTTGAGGCAATCGGACTTCGGTTCGATTCGGAATCCTAGCGATCTCCAATCCCGCTGTTTTCTGGCCTCCTCTGGCCTTAGCAATTGATACTCAGAACTGAAAAAAGATCTTAGTGAACATACATCAGCAACGTGTGACTATTCTGGAGAAAGTAACCCATTTTTCAATTAAAATATGTAAAACTACGTAGATTAACATCCAAATAGGCAAATACGCGAGCTATTGACGAAAAACAGGTTCGTTTATTCTTTCAATTTACGAACTATTCGCAACTTTACTGAAGTCTGCACATTAGTTCACGGTTTAAAAAATCGAATTAACCACATACAGCATACACTAATTTCTGAATTCAAGGTTAGCATTTAGCACACCTAACAAAGATACTCCTAACGGCTCAGACTAACGCAATGAAACTACTTATCAGTTAAAGTTTAGGATTGATAGCTAATTTTGGCAATTAACAAGAAACGGGTGGTTGTACGTGAACGAAGTTATAGACCAACAAAACTGGACGGAATAATGTGGGGGAAAAAATCCACTCACCTATATTAAGCCGAGTGAGCCAGTGCCGTATCGCCATCTAAACTCGAGGTGGTCATTTGTCGAAGCCCTGAAATCGAGACAATAAGAGCTTAACTTGCCAGATTACCGATCACGCCAGTAATATCCTTCCCTACACTGATGTATTTTGAACATATGCCACCAAGGCCTTCTATAAGATAGAGGGTCACGAACAAATAAATGTTAACAGTATGGGTCATGAGTTAAAAACTGAGGAATTTCATACGCAGTGAATAAGCAAAATATAGCCAGAATGGCAGTTTTGGAAGAGTTGCGGCTCGAAAAAAGATAGAGGGGTCGCGTGATTTTAAGAAGAGTATGAGGCCCTTGGCGGTGTATGATACAGAAACCTTGCCTAAATCTGAATTGCGGGAAAAAAGCAAGCCACAGGTTACATTCTCGTCAAATTCAATTTCAAAACTTGGAATGTATGTTATGCAGAATATTTAATCAAAATACGATGACTTAATAGAGAATATTTCACTTGTACTCATACCCCAGTAAAGTTTTACAAATAGCAAACACTGTGTAAAAGAAATAGTTCTAAGAAACATAGGCTGAAACGGTCCATTTGGAACTGTACCCTCGTAAGGCTTTTGTAGTTTGATTCAGCTAATTTGCCACCGTATTGGCCAATCACCAATCTGCTTTGTGTAGGCAGATGGCAGATCAAACTACAACTTCGACATAGTCGTAATTTGTCCGGACGCAGTCTACACACCCGTACCCCAGTAATTTTGCCCAAATAGTCAGAAAAACGAAAAACCGACTACTTTTTCGCCGGAAAGAATTTACTTTTGATGAAAAATCATCAACTTTCACTTGTTCACATAAGAAAACGGACTTAATTTTTTCGCTTAGTCAGACTTTACTGGTGTTTGCTTTCACGTGTCAACGGAGAGAGAAATGCAAAAGATATAACAAGAGCCAACACTATTTCTTGGAATATGTAAACAAATTGACCTGATGCAAACTCACGGGATAGCACTGTATCAACGTCCGCACTTCGAAGGGAGGGAGTGGAGGCGGCACAATGTAGTCTTCTGTAAACAACTACTATACCAGTGTTGTTCTACGATATAGAAGATGACAGGGACGCCTACGTGACTTCATAACTAAATTGTTGTTTGGTACGCTGTGCTCTGTGCAGGCTACTAAACTACTGAGCATACAGAACAGAACAAAAAGCTAGCAAAAAATATATTGTAATAAATATACTGCTTCACTGTACAGTTTACATTAACACTCCAGTAAGTTTGTTCGAACAGTTATCAAAATTCGTTAAAAAATCTCCTATTTCGCCAAAATGAAGTTAACTATTTTCGATGCGAAATAATAAGTTTTCACGAGGTTGAAACGAAAAACGGCTTTTTTGTATGATAGTGACAGTGATGCCGGTGTGTCTGTGTGTGCTTTATAAAATTCTAAACAACCCTTTCTGCCTGCAGTCCGCTAACTGCGAACATAGGAACAATTTTCTTTCTTAGCTCGCTCGTGAACTGGCCATTCAACACATACATAAAATAGAATAAAACCGAACAGTGAAAACCGAACAAGAATTTAACTTTACACAATTTTACACGAAAAAAGGTTGTCGACAAAACTGGATTATAGTAACAATAGCCTATTACTACTGACAATCTTCTGTAGACATAACGGACACCCACAAGAAGAGTGTGTAGCAAACCCGTTTGTTGTTCAATATAAATACGCGAAACCATACGCTTACGCGACACTAGACTAAGCTTAAAGTTTTCTGAGACCGGCACCCCATACTGGCCCCATCTAGTCCTAGAATGTTCACCCGAAAGCCCACAATTCCGTTGCAGAACTAGTTAGTTCATGCATATGGAACATTATGATTTATAACCTTCATTTCATTCGATTTTGGGAGATCCCGTCCGATCGCCGCGATATGGTAAAGGGCAATAACCTGCAATAATGTTACTGGTGTGTAATTCGGACCCCAATAATCGTTAATATTTGAAAGTACGAAGTTTCATTAGAAGAGTGAAGCTACATTTCACTGAGAAGTGAGAATGGAGAGCAAATGTGTAATTTATGAATGAAAAGAACCCCGTTTTGCGATTTGAAAACTACAAATAGCTCGAGTTCCATTCCATTGAAAAATCATATGACATGGTTGTGTAGGAAACCGTTTCCGGAATTGAATGTACATTTCCCCAATATAGCACAGATCGGACGAAACGGAATCAGATTCTTAGCATATCTATTGAAATTGTCGACTTCTGAAACATCCAAAGCGGAACTGAGCGGAGAAGTCGAGCGAGCAAACTAGGAACCCAACTGAAAATGCAAAAAAACTCATTGGCCAAGAAGAAATCGAACATATTGAAGTCCAATAATGCAAATGTGAGAAAGACAGCATCCGAAATAAACACACTGGCATTTCAAAGCAAAATTTACCACTTTTTAAAAACACTACTATGTGTGGTCACATTATTAGTTGTTTTGCTTATAAACTTGCTGCTTACTTGTCAAACAGCAAGCAAAAAGTTAGCTACAACATATAAAACAATAAATGAGAGAGAAAAACGGAAAATACAACAGTACATCAAAAATAAAGAAATAATTCGAAAAATCGAATTGTAAAAAAATCTACAGTACTCTCGACGATGTGTACGCAGTACGTAGTTTTGCGTTTGTTTACCGTAAGACCTTGGTAAACAACTTGGTAAACAGGCTAAACCTTGTTTTACAACTTCGTTTTGAGCGAACCTTGGTAAACAACTGGGTTTTTTACTTCAGAATATTAGAAACAGTAATTCAGCACTTTTGACCTGAAAAACGCGAGTTTAAACTCAAACAGATAAAAGAGTGAAAATGCCATGGCTCCGTTTCAACTGAGAATCACAAGGGGGGGGAGCTATTGTTTGAGATTGCCAGGCATGTTACTTTCAACCCGCAATTCACGTTAGTGGGGGGGGGAGGGATTGTACAGTGCCGACAGTTAACTTTAGCCCCCCACCCCTACAATACATTTACCCTCTACCCCCTACCATTTTCTGTAGAAACTTCTGAATTCATTTCATTTTCTGTCGAAACATTTTCTGTGATTGTACAGTGCCGACAGTTAACTTTAGCCCCCCACCCCTACAATACATTTATCTTTTACCCCCTACCATTTTCTGTCAAAACTAGTGCGGTTGGGGCGGGGGGCAAACTATCACGGGGGTGCGATTGTACGGTGGGGGACGAAAGTAAACTTTTCCCAAAAACACTATCTAATCCAATGTATTTTAATGTGAAGTTTTCCAATAAAGTGCAGGAAATTCAAAATTCTCACAAGTAGTACTGTTTTGATGTGAAATAATTTGAAAAATTCATAAATGAACTAGATGTTAATTTTATTAATCAACATAGCTTCTCTCTAACTAATGAAAAAAAAACCCCGGCCACCTTTATAAAATATAGAAAACATTTTTTAGTAACAAAGACCAACTAGCAATTTTTGGTAAATGTCCAGAACCAACAAAACGTGTACAACATGCACTTGCACGCAAGAAAACACGGGCTTGACACTTTGTCAACAAACAAATTGCGAACTTTGTATGAAATATGATGGAGGAGAGGGGCATACAGTGAAATGTTACTCAGTGAAGGCTTAATTCACTGGATTGGGAAGATATATGGAACCATTTCCTCACTTCGTGTGAAGTTTCTAAAATATGCCGTTTCCAAAATATTTTTATTTGGCCACGTCTTATATGTACCGCTGGTGTGGAGATTGAATGTACTAGTATGAAAACACTAATCTTTCGAGATTATCTGAATAACAGCAGAAAGAAGATGTAATTGAAATGACTGATAATTGAACAAACTCAGGGTAATGAAGTTGTGCGCCCAGACAAAGTCTTATATTTGGGCGAGATAAGATCCGACACTGACACACTTCAAAAAACGGGCCGTTCCAATGTATCGTTGAACAAATTACTGGTTCATGGAGCAATGGGTCGCCAACGCAGTGAGCAACTTAATCTCTACTCTCAATCGAAAGAATAGTAACGTGAAACGTGTTGTACACTTTAAATTTCGGAAAAGTGCATACTCAAAGTGCAATCTCATAGTTTCTTTATGCGGCACGTAATTCTTCATAATAAGACTATGCTACACCACACTATCTATGTAATAATGAAACAACAGGTGAATTGGAAACTGTATTGTGATAAAAAAAATTCGTTATACTGTTATCACGCAATAAAACTCTCTCCTGGCCTTATTCATTTTTAAATACTCTATAAAATAAATGAAACATGTTTCGATACTGAAAAGATACCATACAGTTCAAATTCAGTGAAATACATATTTGAGAAACACATGGAATACACACAAAATAGCAATTCAATAGAACAATCACTTGATATACATTTTATGTTTACCAGGCTCTCTCATTCACTCAAACCTTAAAATGAAAAGTTCCCAACCGTTTCAGTTATTGGACACATATTAAATTGAATTTATTGAAAATCCAAGACGTGTTCTGACCAAAAACATAGCATCGTCATTCAAAAAACCAATCTACTGTGCGCGATTATAAAAACACAAGTCGTTGTAGGGGTGCGCAATGACAAAAACTGTGCGCAATGACAAAAACACGATTTTGTAGCTACTTGTGTTGGTGAAAAAAACGTGATGATAAGCTCCCGAGACACGGCTGAATGAAAGAAGGTGAACGGTCTGAGTTATGACGTTATGCGCTTCAAGCAGACCGCCAACTTCAGTCGTGTGTGTGTGTAACTAAATGTGTGTTGGTGCGCACCCCTGGGGTTTTTTTATTTGAGAACCGAATTGACTGAAAATTCGGAACACGATAGATACTCACACTTTGGGGGCACAAACTTTTTTTTGAAAAAAAAACTATTTCTCATTAACTTATAGGTCTTTGAATTGTCTCTGCGTCTCTTCATTTCGTGCACTCTCTCGCCCTCTCTGTTGGGGTAAATCTAGTTGTGTTTTAACTCAGCTCAGTTCTAACCAATTCAAGGGACATTTGGAGTGTGATACCAAGGATTCTGGAGCTCGGGTGACGTCATAATTGAAAAAAAAGCAAAGTTGACGTCAAATTCCTATTCAAACGGCGCTAGTAGTCACAAACTAGTCGTGCAATACGGAAGCGTTAATAATAAAGGACGTCATCACAGATTCTGGAGCCCGGATGACGTCCAAATTAAAAAGTGTGAAGTTGACTTCAAATATTTCTCCAAATGATGATAATAGTTGGCAAGTGAGTTACTAACGGTGGAACTTTATCTAAACATGTCGTGTTCTGGGATTCTGATGGCCTGATGACGTCAAATTCGAAACGTACAAAGTTGACGTCGAATTAATCCTGAAATTATAATAATAGTGGGCAAGTGGGTTATTAACGATAGAAATTCATCTAAACATGTCGTTATTAGGGATCCTAAAGGCCAGATGTCGTCAATTTTCAAGACTGCAAGGTAAAAGTGGTATTTTTTTTCAAATGGTATAAATAATTTCAATTGGGGTATTTCAATTGGGGTATTTGGATGAAACTTCATATAAACAAGATGTGTTCTGGGATTCTGATATTCATATACTTAATTATGTGCAAAGTTGACGTCAAACATGTTTCCATTCAATGTATAGTACCGCTATCATGTTTTTCATTTTCATCGCAAATATAGTTAGTTTCTTTAAGTTTCAGTTGAAAATTGAGACATGCCTCCGGCATGTCTACAAGAGGTGTAAAATTCATGAAAAAGTAGGGGACCAACAATTGTGTGATTTGTACGAGCTACTCAAGGACGGTATAACTTCTAGGGACACTGCAACAGAAAGGGAAAATTATAGAGAGAATTATTATGAAGTGAGTGGTGATGCCACAAAAACGGAAAAATATGTTCTTAACTAATTCACGGTAGATGACAAAACACAGCTAACTAATTGTCTAGAAATAAGTAATCTTGCTCATTGTTTTCAAACTTCGTAACATATCTGAACAGAAAAGCTGTGACTTTTGATCTATCGTGAACTAGTTGAGAGCATATTTTTCCGTTTTTGTGGCATCACCACTCACTTCATAATAATCCTCTCTATATTTTTCCCTTTTTGTTGCAGTGTCCCTAGAAGTTTTATCATCCTTGAGTAGCTCGTTCAAATCACACAATTGTTGGTCCCCCACTTTTTCATGAATTAGTTTTGGTTTACATGTTGCATTTTCAGAGTTCACTGAGTTACCGTGCCTATTACTACCCCAACGTTCCATTGATAATGGGGGTTAACTCTTTTGCCGGTACCACCACTGCAGAGTACTTGAAAAGCTTGCTGACAGGCTGTGCCTACAAATGCAACGTTATCGACTATAGTGAGAAGTATGTGTCTTCTCAACCCATGATGTGACGAATGGAAATTTTGAAGACGGTTATCGCACAGCTTATTTATAAATTTTTTTTATCTATGTACACATTTTTGGAAGAGCTTCCAGAATTTATGGGCTGGGTTCTTCAACATTGTGTCGTGCACGCTGCGTGTTGTATGGAGCCAGTAGAGTGAAAATTATATATAAAATGACTATTTCAGAGCCCTAAAACAATCGAATGTTGTGGTTTTCCACGGCTATAATAGGGCGTATAAAACTCAGACTAGGCGTTGGCCGAATCAAGTGTATGCTCTTCTGATAAGGAAGTCGCCCTTACACTCCAACGGTTTGAAACACTGTAAAGATAAAACCGGCGTTCTACTACAGCAGCGACACCGTACTACTGCCGTTTTACTGGTAGTGTTACTGCAGTATCACCAGTCGTAAAACGGTAGTAGTACGGTGTAGCTACTGCAGTGAAACGCCAGTAAAGTTGTAGTTCAACTGCAGTAAAACAGCAGTAAATTTATTTCGAACTATCGAAAATAAAACACTTAAAAATTATTTTTTTTATAAAGCAAAATTTAATTATCTTTTCATGGCCCCTCTAGTATCAGTCCTCACGTACTAAATCACGTACCCCTCTAGTATCAGTCCTCACGTACTAAATACTAAGTTGGCTTCAGAGGTGAAAAGTACCTCAAACTTGGGTAATTAAACCGAAAACAGCCAGAAGCCGGCAGAGCAGTCTCGCCGACATCCGTATCTAGTATAGGTATCACGTGTGGTATTAGATATCTAGTTCATTTCTGAGGTTACTTGAGATACATCACCGATTTACTGGTAGTAATCGTGATTCAACGTTACCACAAGCTTACCACTGAATCGCGGGACGTTTACGGTCATATCACCACAGTTTAACTGTTACTACCGTTCTACCAGTGTCTTAACTGTGGGCGAGAAGTTCCTATGAAACGTGTTCGTTTTACGATAAACCACTTCATAATAACAGTTTTCTCGTCCTAATTGCATTACCAAGCTAAAAGTTGACAAAAATCTAAGATTAAATGAACCCACATACTGAGAAAAATTCCATAATTGTAAGCAAAACGAAATGAAACCGAACAGGTTTCTTGTAACGCCATGTTGCGGTATCAGTTTAAAGTTTAGCTAACTTTTCGAGTTTCGGAGAATTTCCAACTGTCCGATAAGTTCCGGATTTGTTTTTCTGAACAAGTTCAGGTTATTCATTAGATGTTTTCCAGCTACTGACCAACGTTTTCAACGTTTATCTGTCTTATCGCAGAACTAGCGATTCCAACTATGATGTGGGGCATGGATTTCTGAGACGAGTACCGACCAAAGACAAAGCCTTGATAGAACAACAGGTACTTATCTCGGAGTGAATACTGTGATGTAGTTTATCGTGTAGTTCGGCATGTATTCTTCAAGATTATTCAACCTCTAAGAGATTTAAAAAAAAAAGAACGTATTTTAACACATCATAATTTGCTGCGGCGTGCATCATTATAGTGCAAAATGTCTGATTTTCGTCCATGCTCGACCATTCACTATGCCGTTCTCATCATTCCTCCATAAACCTTGACAGCGTGCCAATAAGATTCCGAATGAATGTTTTTCGCAGAAATCATGTCTTAAACTCCAAACGTGTTTGTTTATGCTGCAATTGAAGGTGATCAGAACACAACTTGAGCAGAGGTTTTGTTTCTTGCTGCTTTTAACTATATTGAGATCAGAGAGCACAAACAACTCGTATATTAGTTTGATCAGTTCACGTGGCATTCACATGACACAGCCGCGCGAGACGCAACGCGTCCCATCAAAAGTAAGATACATCAGCTTTACGAGAAACCATGTTGCTCTCCGGTCTTCTTTAAGTTGAACAAACTTGTACAACTAGCTACCTTGTTCCACACTCTCTCTGAAACCTGATGATTCCACAGTGACAGACGTGAATATGAAGAAAACTTTCAGATTGACGAAATCGTTGCTAAGAAAAGCCTTGGTTCCCTCGTAATTGCTTCCAACTGCCATAGCCACTCAGGGCGGGAGGCGTACGTGGAAGCATTGTCGAAATACACGAATGTGACCCAGAGAGGGAAATGTAGTCTTGTGAAGTGGAACTGTAAAGGACACAGTGGGAAAGGCTGTGATCGAGAGCTCATAGGTGAGCTACGTAGCCCCTGGCCGCGCCTTTTTCAATCTTGCCGCGCAGCGATGCCCATTCCCTACTTTACCCATGGCCGTGCAGCGTGTTCGGAGGCTAGTGGGATGCCGCCTATTACTCTACTGAAACTACTGCCACGCGGTTATTAATCTATTCAGGAATACTCTATTTACTCTTTACCAAGATAGTTCTAGGATGACTGTACTGAGCAGGACTCATATGTTTGTAGTATCAACCGACAACAGAACACTATGTAAGGAATTAGTTCATATACGGAAGTTATAATGACAGAACAGTAACGGAGAGATCTAAAGGAGATCTCTCAAAATAGAATGACAACAAGTCGCGAGTAGAACATAATGAGAAGGGCTAAGTGGCATGCTGCTGGAATTTTGGTAGATACAGAGAGCTGGCATTTCTGGTTCTGGAAACGTGACTAAGGCACAGCGATTGTTGAATGATGAATCGATCCATAGAATCCAGAAAGATCCAAGAATATCCTCGATGATCCAAATACACCCACAGTATCCAGATGAATACTTCATCAAGTGCTCGAACTGATTTTGGTTGGATGCGTATTTTGACAGAAAACTGTGACGAATATCAATGAATTGAATAAAACTTGACATGGATTGTAATCTTGTAATCAATATTGTCTTGGATAATTGAAATCTTCGTTGACAAATACTGTTATCAACGTTCACTGAATAAATAGGTTGCGGAAAATACATTACTTTCTCATATTGATATGGAATGTATTTTCTTTTTGACTCAGTTCTTATAGCAATCTCTCTTGAAACACAGAGCTATATGGTGTCTGGTACTATGGCAGTATTTACAGGTAGCCTTGCAAGTACGACTAATGTGGTTTGAAGATAGACAACAGTAACAGAGACCATTTTCATTCGCATATTCTCGACTTAGTTCGCACGATACAATTCTAGTACAATTTTCTGATCTATGACTGAAGCTGTGGCAAAACCGACATGAGTGTTTCTCTTCTCGCCTTCCTTTGTTGTTGAAATCTGAATTTGAACTTTTCTGATCGTTTTGAGAGTGGAAGGTGGAATATTCCTGGTCATTAACCCTGTCATTGCTGAAATCGGTGTTGATCAGAGAAACTGCTTCTTCCTCAGCTATGAGGTTTTCTAAATGATGGTACAGCTGGTCCAAATCCCATATGAGACCTGACTGACGTTCTAGACGCACTAAGGATTGCTTGATGGGCAGCGGGAGTTTGTCTTTTACGAGTTCAGTAGTCACACTAGACCTGGGTACGGTTGGATCCATAGTTTCTAATACCGCTAAGTGGCTACGTATGGTATCGAACGTTTTTCTAAGGCTATGTACGCTGTTTTGGGCAACAGGTAAAGATTTTATGGCCTGTAAGATGGATGTTCTGGTTGAAATGGCATTGTTGTACTTTTTTTTTATCAAATCAACTGCTGTTTTGTACATTGATCCCGAAAGAGGAATAGCGTTGATCAATAGGGCTGAATCTCCTTTCATCAGGGATTTGAGCATTACAAATTTGTCGATGTCGGTTAGCTCAGGATTTTCATGAACTGATACTGAGAATAGAGACCAGAATTGATTGAATTCTTTAACATCTCCCCAGAATTCCGGAATTTTCAATTTTGGTAATTGAACCCTAGATTGAAGGAAGTTCTGGTTAATGTGCATAGTGTCATGATTACCTTCTGGAAGAATTTGTCTTGGGTAATGCGGGGATTGAGGCTGGTTGTATCGAAATGGAATATTGTTTTGAGTTACTGGCGGTGCTGTTTGAGCCAGCTTCTGACGTTCTCTGGCTCTATCTTGCTTCCGAAAATATATTTTTATTTGAACTAAACTTTCATCAATTTGCTCCTGGATATCGATAATATTGAATAAATCGATGTGGTTTTCAATATCAATTTGAATTTCTTCTCTCAATTGCTCGTTGTGGATTGATTCATAGATGGATCTCGCTTCGTTAAGAATTTCTTTAAGGCGCAGTCTGTGATTTGCTAAACGCTCACGACATTGTAAAATTACATCGTGCAACTCATCAATGTCCTTATTTATCTGGTTCTGGGGCTGGAGTTTAAGATGAATAGATTGGATGGTTGACTGAATTTCATGTATTTTTCTGGTTATACCGCTCTTAGTAAACACGATTTTCGGCATAGCAGTTCAGTAAGCGACCGTTCCTGGAGAACGTCTTGGAAGTATACTGAACAGAATGGCTCAATAACGCGCAGACTTTTCACGCAAATTAGCATGCCTAACAGACAGATGAGACGGCTAAACGTGTAAACTGTGAAACAGGTTTGACTGTCGTTTGTTAACAAGTAAACTGCGTAGTTTCTAACAAGTGAGGATTGTATATGGTAATAATTCTGGATGAATTGGAAGTTACAAATTATGGATTACCACTTCTGTCCTCTTATGAATACTAAGAGGAAATATTATGTAACTGTTGTAGAGAGATGGAATGTTCTGAGAAATTATCTTACGGAGTAAATGAGGAATAGAAAGCGTCATAACATAATTGAATAGACACAAGTCGAGACAATAGATATGCCTGACACAAGAGACTGTGGCTGGAATTATAACTTTGGCACAAAGTAAAACTCACGGTTTCCATTGTTGATCCACTTGATTCCAACGTGTCACATCCAGTCCAGAATAGTTCCTCTTCATCCAGATCGATCCATAATATCTTCATTGATCCAGTTTTGTTCTTCTATCGTTTCCAAACTTACATTTCTCCACATTTGTTCTGGATTCTTTCCACAATCTCTGGATAGTTGGAATATTGTTGATTGGTTTGCTCGTCTGGATAGCTCGACGATGCCAAAGACTGGATTGAATATACTGTTCTTGTTTCAGAGAAGCAGAGGTGTTTAACGAGGTCAAATGAATTTTTAATATTGGTGTTATTTTCCGTTCTTTATTCCGAGCACATAAATATTGCATGATTTCTGGTCAATGTCACTCTTCGAAATAAAATATCTTGCGTTTGATAACAATCTCGAGACAAAATTCAACAGTGAAGGTTCAAAATTATATGGGATAGCAAATCTTCGTGTATGAATTTCGAACTAGCAAAAGTTCTGGAACTCAAGACCGTTAAAACTGGTTGTAGGTGGATACTGGGGGTAGCTGGCTGGATACGATTGATTCATCAAACTAGCATAATGGGAACGCTGTGATGATTTGATTCACATGTATTCGAGTAGTTTAAACTTTAGGTACAGCAATTTGATTATTTATTAAGCTTCGAGTAAAATTAAAATACATAGGGTCGAACGGAAATTACACTGTGCTACGAGTTCGCAGTTGAATATCACGTACATTCCGTCCCATAGTAGTACAGTCCATCTTTGAATATATTCTGGTTTGAGTATGATGTATTTGGTTGATCTGGCTGGAGTTTATATCTTACTGAAACGAGCATCAGGAACGAATAGGCTACGGACCCAATGGGTTGTGGTGGCTTTCGCCGTGTCCGTACTAGACAAATTATTCAAATCCCTATGGCTGCCTTTGCCCCACCATAGACGCGAACAAAAAAACCCATTTCGCGTTGCTTACCGCATCAAGACTGTTGCGTGGCTCCCGTAAGCTGGGTATGTGAATTCGTGGATAAGATGGTTATTAATATTTGAGTTACCACAATTCAAATAAAATAAGCCAAAATATACGAAAACACACAGTACATCTAGCTAGTACATTCACCAGGTTGCCGATTCCTGGATTTTCAAGAACTTTCAGTGCTTTGCATCCCGCTTTGCACTGCTATTTTTGCTCAACTGAACGATCGTTTCGGATAAGACTGGCTTCAACTGATACAACTGATTTGAAACCATAATTTGGTAGGAATAAGGATGGTTGGGCGACCGAGTGTATACTGGTTCGGCCGATGCACCATGTTCGGAGGCTAGTGGGATGCCGCCTGTTACTCTACTGAAACTACTGCCACGCGGTTATTAATCTATTCAGGAATACTCTATTTACTCTTTACGAAGATAGTTCTAGGATGACTGTACTGAGCAGGACTCATATGTTTGTAGTATCAACCGACAACAGAACACTATGTAAGGAATTAGTTCATATACGGAAGGTATAATAACAGAACAGTAACGGAGAGATCTAAAGAAGATCTCTCAAAATAGAATGACAACAAGTCGCGAATAGAACATAATGAGAAGTGAGCTCCGTAGTCTTCTTTCTGCCACGTTTCTTCCCAGTTGGCACGTAGACGATTACACGTGCACAGTCGTATGCAAATGTGATACAACTGTGCAATTAGCATATCACGTTCGTCAGAACACAGCGGCCTTTTTTCAATCTTGCCGCGCAGCGATATCCGTTCCCCCACTTCCAAGCTTGCCGCGCAGCGATGCCCACTAGTAAACCTGGTTGCCCGGCCCCAAGTTATTTACAGCCGCGTAGCGGCTGCTTCAATAATCGATAAAAACGTGCGCTGCGCGCACGGCCATTAGATGCGGCGGCCGCTCCGGCGGCACTAAAACACCCATAACTTGGCTCAAAAAGATCGGATTTTAAAAAACATTTTTTTCTTTAAATAAAAAAAGGTACCGTGGCAAACTAATCACAAAAATTATCTATCGCTAGTCTTAAAATAGAGCACGAAAGTTCTTATTAACATAGAGCGCGGGATTTCTCTTTAACATAGAGCGCTGTAGTTCTTCTTAACATAGAGCACGGAAGTTCTCCTTAACATAGAGCGCGGGAGTTCTCCTTGTCATAGAGCGCGGGAGACTTAACATAAAGCGCGGAAAATCTCCTTAACATAGAGCGCGTGGAATTCTTCCTAACATAGAGCGCGAGAATTCTCCTTAAAGGGGGACAGAAAGAAAAGTTAATATGGAAGAGCTGCTCACGAGAAACCGATATATACAATGTTTTATTTGAACTAACGATTCTAATCTGCATACGGTTCACATGTTTTAGCCTGTTTTGGCTCGCGCGCCGTTAAGTTTAGGTATCCCGGGGTACCTAAACTAGCTTTCCATTCTGCCCTCCTTTAACATAGAGCGCGGTAGTTGTGCTTAACATAAAGCGCGGGAGTTCTACTGAACACAGAGCGCGGGAGTTCTACTGAACATAAAGCGCGGGAGTCTTAACATAGAGCGCGAAAGTTCTTATTCACATAGAGCGCGAAAGTTCTCCTCAACATAGAGCGCGGGCGGGAATTCTCTTTAACATAGAGCGCGGAAGTTCTTCTTGACATAAAGCGCGGGAGTTCTCCTTAACATAGAGCGCGGGAGTCTTAACATAGAGCACGAAAGTTTTTATTAACATAGAGCCCGGGATTTCTCTTTAACATAGAGCGCAGTAGTTCTCCTTAACATAAAGCGCGAAAGTTCTTCTTAACATAGAACGCGGGAGTTATCCTCAACATAGAGCGCGGGAGTCTTAACATAGAGCGCGGAAGTTCTCCTCAACATAAAGCGCAGGAGTTCTTCTTAGCATAGAGCGCGGGAGTTCTCCTTAACATAGAGCGCGAGAATTCTCCTTAACATAGAGCGCGGAAGTTCTTCTTGACATAAAGCGCGGGAGTTCTCCTTAACATAGAGCGCGGGAGTTCTTCTTAACATACTCAGAGACCTCTCCGCCCATGGCATGCCTGAAAAGTTCGGCATGCCATGGGCGAAATCTTTCAAACGCGCCCAAACGTCAAACGTGCACGGCGTTTACTAGGCTTTTCGCGTTGTTAGACGACCGCGTTGGAAATGCGGCGTCATATTTTTTCTTCGTACTTTTTGTTTATATTGATATTTTAGTTGGTTTCTGCCTTTGTTTTTCGTATGATTTGGTTTTCAACATTTAAGTACTGTGATAAATTTGAGGGGGAGTGGGAGTAATACGAATATCGTATAATTATTTGATTTCTAGCTAAATTTTCCGAGTTCGAGAATTAAAAGAGCCATAGTTTCTTGAATTATTTGTTTGTTCGCAATCCAAGGCCGTTTAATCTTGAGTAAAAATGTATTTTTTGTTTGTGCAGGCAAACAACAACGCGTGGTTGTTCCATCTTTTATGAATTACAGCTGTTTTAACAGTTTACAGCTGTTTTATATAGCTATCTACATCTAAATATAGTTATATACATCTAATATGGGGTTCTTTCTTCAAAGTATTCTCATTTTCACAATGGTTGACACTACTTATGTAACGACAGAATAAATAATATTTCATTCTCTTATATATTTTTGGTTTTTGCTATAGTGTGATTTAAATGTTAAATTTTAGGTCATTGCCAAGCTGCGAGGGAAGCTACCAGCTATCCACTCAATGGATTCCACAAAAGGTGGTCTACAGATTCTACAGGAATATGAGGTAGGGCTTTCTTTCTTTGGCAATTTTGAAGGCATCTCTCGTTTTGCTAGTTTCTGTTGCCACATTTTATAGAAAGTACATGTATTGCTCATTATTGGCCATTGTATCTTTCAGAAATAACTGGCTTCAAAACGTATTTAATAGTTTGATTTGATTGTTTTCTCAGTTCGTAATTTGTTAACGTAAGGGCTTCAGCATGTGAGGCGACATTAAGTTTTTGCTTTTCAGCAAAGTACGACTATTGTTGGAATTATGGTAACGGTAGTTTATAGTTTCCACGGTAAGAGAAAACAATGAATCAAAAGCCTCGCATACGCTTGGTGGATATGTTTTCCTGTAATTTCCAGATACACTTACCTGGTGCTTACCCACTCAGCAGTCGCATGTCCCAGGGACATGAACGGGACGTCCCATGTCCCGGGACTGTACCAAGAATTACGGTAGAAATGGAGCAGAATTGCATAAATGATGACAAAAATTCTCCTCGATCCTGACTTTTATATGCAAATCTACTCCATTTCTACCGTAATTCTTGGTACCGTCCCGGGACAGTACCGGGACATGGGACGTCCCGTTCATGTCCCTGTTACATGCAGTCGCCTGAGCAATACACTAACGAGATAGTTTGTTCCCACTCAAACGGTTGAGGTTTAAGTTTATTGGTTCCAGACTTCCACAATTCCTCGTGATATCGGTCTTGCTGGTGCTCGGTGCTGGTGGCAAATATGCTAGAGAAACCATAAGTTCGGTTCGTTCACTTTGATATTAGACCGATATTATGTTTTCTAAACAATAATTATGAATGCTACTTTCAATTGGGGCCATAGATGCGATATGCCGGTCATTTCATTTTCATCGGAAAATCCTTAATTTTTCCTATAACTGGGGCAGCGCAGAAGTGACCTATAAGCTGTGGTTGTTATCAATGTTGTTATTATCAAGGCTTTTCTGTTTCAGGAGCTCTGAGTCAACGTTATTCCGGTGTTATCCTTGGAATGAGACTCACGTCTCACCAGATTCGTCGTTCTGGGAATATTGAAGTAGGTCACATTGAGGCACATTTCATTTCAATTTTACCGTTTTTATTACATACGTGAGGTATCTTTGAGTTAGAACTTCTGTACCATTAGGGGTTTATTTGGTCCAACTGAAAAGACAGCCGGTGTATTGGGTTTGGGGTAATGGGGAATAGGTTTCTCAATTGACTGAAATCTCTTCATTGAACTAACTTGTCCGTTACAAATTGAGATGTACTAACTTGTAGTTACCCTTGCATACGTTAAGCCGTTAAGCGTCTTTGTTGCTCATAAATATTGAATGAAAATCAGGCGAGAATCGACCAAAGTATATCTCATTGATCATACTCCCATCATCGCCAACGCAACAATAATGATAACGAATATAGTTTAAGAAAATGCATGATGATAGGTATTGAAGCTTTACATTATTCACGGCTAACTTCGCTCATTCACGACTATTTCTGTAATAAATTCATCAGTTTTTAACTTGATACCCATCACCCATACTTTTTAGCTTGTCACACTGATTGTGATTTGTTCGGGACCAGCTATCTCATAAAAGGACTAGTAAATAAATAAGTTTTTCACAGAGTGAGACAGCCCCAGCATCTGTCTTTTAACTTTTAACACCAAGGTATAGGGTCTATGTCTATGGTCAAAATTAACGTTCTGCTGCACAGCTGCGCCAGCGCCTAATTGAGAGGAGGGTGTATTTGTGCTTGGTTTGCTACGTGTTGACTACCGATGGGCATTTGCGCTCTCTAACTAGTCTATGTGTCAGCTTTTTTAATTGATTATTGGTGTGTTTCAGTTAGGTCGGTAGGTGGAGATAGTGCCGCGGGGGAGGGGGGGGGGGTTGTTAGGTGAGAGCGATACTACCTTTGCACCCTAACTCAGATGTAAACACGTGAAAATTTAGGATTTTTCATCAATCTAGTGTAAATATTTCGAGATGTAGTAGAATGTACTTACAAAATTCGATTACTAAGTTTCCGATACTTAGCTCTTTCTTACCGTCACCGTGCGACTTTTACATTTCAAAAATAGGAATGCGGACTCTCGCGGAATTAATAAATTAATGCAAAACCTCTCCAGTAAATTGGAGAGGGGGTTTCACCCACCACTAAGGGGGGACTATACTTCTCTACTGCAAAAAGAAGTCCGTTTCTGATTTTATATTAGTGAAATGTCATGATTTTCATCAAAAAATACCAAGTTTTTTGATTTTGCCTGACTATTCGGACGACTGTAGTTGCGTTTGAAAAAGCTCCTCTAGGACACCTTACCATTGGAAGGCTACATAGATACTTACACACACCAGCAAGGTTGTCCGAATAGTCAAAGTAACCGAGAAACGGACTACTTTTTTAACCGAAAAGATGAAAATCGGTCTACTTTTCGATGAAAAATCCTAAATTTGCACGTGTTTACATCTGAAAACGGATTACTTTTTGTCGCTTAGTCGAACCTTACTGGAGTATGGATACTTATGGCTTTTGTGTACCACATCTAAGTTCTAGACAACCTGCGCTTACATAATCGTTTTCCTTGCTGTGGTATGTGGTTTTAGTAGATGTATCACTTTCAGGTCAGTCTCCCACCCCTGACGATTGCTGGTGGGAAAACTGATGGTCGGTGCTCATTTGGACGCATGGATTCCGTAAAAGGTGAGATTGTGGCTGCATTTCGCTTTATGAAAACAGTTTATACTTCGCTTAGAGCTCTCAGTTGACTACTTGAGTCGTGAAAGAAAGTCGCGCACAATTGTGGTGAAACCATTGTGGTTGCAAGAGGCTGGGGCCTATTGTACCTTTAAAAGCTTATTCCGAGAGAGGTTTTACTGCAAAAGTTAAATACACATCTCAAATTACGACAAATCAATATCAGGTATATTGAAATAGGGAGAGTAGGTCAATGCGATAAATGGTGGTCAGACGGCTGTGTTTGTAGTTTGGTCTCCGTGTCTTCAGTTTGTATTCCCTATATCTAATGTGTATGTAGATCAGACTATCAGCCAGCTTCTATATTCCACGTATTACGTATCTAATTGCTAATTGCAAGCGCTGACCACGTGGCACTAACTTATCTTTGTAGTCTGTCGGAACCTGAAACTATTTCGAAGGCGAAAACGTATACCTTTCTATAGAATTCCTTAAGATTCGATTTAAGTTGATTTGTATTAATTTGGTTGTTGTGTTTAACTTCTGTAACAGTAAGAAAAAATGTAATTCTTTTTGAGAAGATAACATATTTATTGATCGAAACTCAATAGAATGATTCAGTTTCAACATCTGCAAATTCACAAACTCATGCGAACTCTAATAAGAAGCAAACACACCAGGGGGAAGAGTATTCGTTTATCAAGGGCTTTATCTGGATAACCAAACTACGAAACAGATTGAGTTCAGTTTTTTTCCAGACTTTACATTGATATTTACAGGTACACGATTTTCCTTCGGAGCTGACGAAAACTATTGTCGGCAGCCGTTCGATTTGTGCAAGGAATGGGATATTTCGATAAGTATCTCTGTTTGTTTTAATGTTGTACCAAACTTATCTCGCCCTTTTACGGAATCAGTTAATCAAAAACATCTGTGAACATACAAATTTAGTAAGTATATCTCAACGTAAATCGGTGAGATAAGGTTTTTATTAGGAAAACAGTATTGGTTTTTATTTATCACAGTTATTTGAGTGCAATTATGACATTTGGAATCACGAGTACTCACTTGACTGCTCACTAAAACTCAATTTGCACTGAATTGCATTATGACTATATTAATGGGTTGCGTAAGCGTATATATCTCGTGTTTTTCTCTTTGGTGCTTCTTGGAAAGTTCTCCAATGTACTGAAAGAATCGGGAGAACACGACATTTCGTATCGTGAAAAACTATACCTCATAGAACGAAACATAATGATGACTTTCTTTGGAGAACTTTTCACTAAAATACTCTAGTTTTGATGATACTGTATCATATTTTATGAGTACCCCAGCTTTTGATTGTAGTTAGATTCATCTCGCGAAACATATTTGTAGTTTTTCATCAATTCGGTTTGCTAACTTTCTACTTGATTTTGTTTCGTATTTGTATTGTTTGTTTCATGTTGGTCGTTTATTATTTATGCAAAAGTAATAAAAATTTATGTTTTGAGGCTGTCTGAAAATCTTGAACAATGTCTTATCGAGTTGACTTATGATTTTATGAGATTTCAATGAAAAAAGCTATTAAGGGTCCCCAGAACAAATTTTGACCTGTTCGGCATGCCCATGGCAATTCTGTCTTTAGGCATTGACTAGGCATCGCCCGTCATGGTTGGGCAGATATGCCATGGGCGAATTCTCAGCATGCCCTGGGCGGCACCCTTTCCCTGTAGAGCGCGGGAGTTTTAACATAGAGAACGAAAGTTCTTATTAACATAGAGCGCTCGATTTCTCCTTAACATAGAGCGCGGAAGTTCTTCTTGACATAAAGCGCGGGAGTTCTCCTTAACATAGAGCGCGGGAGTTTTTCTTAACATAGAGTGCGGGAGTTTTAACATAGAGAACGAAAGTTCTTATTAACATAGAGCGCTCGATTTCTCCTTAACATAGAGCGCGGGAGTCTTAACGCCGCCAGGTTTTGGAAAAATTTCACGGTTGTTTGAATGTATAACTGAACGTTCATTTTAAAATTCGTTATATAGAGTGATAACATCCTAGAAAGAAGTTATATTTCGACAGCACATCCTGTGACAATGATTTCACTGATATAGACTAGCTAAATGAAATACATAACGCAAACTACAACATTCTGATGTGGAAAAAAGTGCAAAATAGTTATTGAGAAAAGGGAGAGCAGACAAACAGGAAGATTTTCTCAGTTTTTTTCCGTTTGTACGTAAAGGTTTTTGCTATAGTATGCTGCACGGCTGCGCGCGCTTGTAGCCCTCTGCAGTAAAGAAATACAGCAAAAATAACACAGAACGTAGATAGTGAACTACTGAATGTTCGTACCAAAAAAATCTCGCTGTTATCTGCTCTCTCTAGCCCTTGATAGATAAGTGTTGTTCCGATTGGTATCAACCCTTCAGCCCGTTGAGCAAAAACTCCAAAGTTGGATGAGAATCTTCATACGCTTCGTCAGTAAATGCATTCAATTTAACGTGAACTCCACATGTGCAGAAAAACATTTCGAACGTGTTCTGTTGATGAATTCGCGTTTACGATGCGCGAGAGTTTTTTTCAATAGACGACGTTTATGTTTAGCAATCCCGTGACAACGGTCTTTTGAACTGCAATTGAAAATTGTATTGCGGTTTAAAGTACTAAAGCGTTGGAATTGGACCACATAATCGTCCTTCTTCAATAGGTGCGTGCGATGGTTCATAGCGCGTTAGAATTCTTTTAACATAGGAGAGATAGTTCTACTTAACAAGTGTGCGATAGTTCTTCTAACATGTGGTGTTCGAGTTGTATCACCATAATAAGGCGCGAAGTTCGACTTCAATCTAACACGCAAAACAGTATCGCGCGCAGCGCAAAGCGCTGCGTGTGAGTTGTGTTTGGTCTGGCCATCGCGCACGCAATTTTATCTTTCAAACCGCAAAAGTCTTCAAATGAAACCTTTTTGTCGAACTTCAGAAAGAAGAGAGGCTAGAGAGCTATCAAATACATGTTGTGTGAAAATTTCAGACAAATCGGTTCTATTTGAAAAAAAAAATGTGTGTTTGTGTCGTAATGAAATGCTTTGAAATTCCGCACAGAGGTTGTATTAGCTTATTGTGAAAATTTGGTGTCATGGTTTGAATTTGGCGCTGGCCCCCCACTGGCGCCAAAATTGAAAATAAGGTTTCAGAACCAAAGAACCATCGGAAGTTTTGTTAATTGGTCGAGGCCATTCATTCCAGTTTTACCAATTGAAGTAACATGCTCGATAATTGGTGCAAATCGCTGGCTCCCGTTGGCGCCAATTGGTAAAAAATTCATTTGTACAGTAATGACGCAGATAATTCACATTACTCTGATTTGAATTAACGAAGCGAAAAAAGGCAGTTTTTGTACTGGTTCCGCCCCAGATTTCCAAAGTTCGTTTTAATTATTTAACTCTAGGAGTGGTTGTACTAGTACAAATCGCAAAAAGAGATCAAATCGTTAAAAGTGGGGGACCAGGAAGTGTGTGAATTCTGTTTGGTCTCACCGTTTCCAGCAAAACGCGAACAATACGTAATTGCTGTTTTTTTGTGAACCGTCGTGCAAACGAATGTATTGTTCTATTTTTGTTGCACACTTCTTCACAACATCATATTGTTCGCGTTTTGCTGAAAACGGTGAAACCGAACAGAACTCACACACTTTCTGGCCCCCACTTTTTACGAATAAATAGTTAGTTTTTTTCTTTAAGTGAAACGAAAATGAATAGGGAGGTGAAACTTAGAAAGAAACCACACATACCCTCTGAATGCGCTGTAGTCTTCCAGCAAATCGCCAGTATACTTCCACATATTCGATATGGCGAGTTTATAGAGTACGTCTATTCATGTGAAACCTTTTCTGTCCTATTTGTCATGACAAAACGAAAATTCCCCCTTCCCATCCCACTACCATTGGAGAATGAGAATGCATCTCGCGCACGTTGGTTTTATTCGAAGAAAACATTGTTGGCTTTCGTTTTTCTTCATCGCGAGAGTTCCTTCTAGTTTGGTTCTGCTGAGTGCTACAAACTACTATTTATTTGAACTGAACCATGTGCTATGTTACTCCATTATTAACACATGGAGTCTCTGAATACAATACAAGGAGAGAAAGAATACTAAAACACCGTAACAATGTGAACACTTTTTGCAGACATGTTTATAATAATTTAGTATGTCTATCTTTTATAAATACACGTGGATCTGGAATCTTACTCAGTAACGTAGTTTCAAAACAAGAAGATCATACTAAGTTTTATTTATTAACTTTGTTGCATAATCATATATACATTGTTCAGTGGAATTCCAAAAGTTCTGTGTGTTTTCAATGGTGACTTTTCTTTCGGGACGTAGATGAAGGTCGGTGCAGAGTGCACAAGCACCCGTTGCTCTGCGCTCCACCTCATAGTCGGCCATCCACGAAAAATAACTGAAAACAGCTGTCTTTTCTTCGGAAAGAATCTTGTTTGTTCTTCACCAGGTTAACGTACGGAAAGTGTTTAATGGTTCGATGGACTACCAAATCATACTGCCTGAGGACATTACTCGGGTGCAAATCAGAAAAAAAAGGACAAAAATGTAGAGCTATAAATTACCTGCGATACGCTGTCCTGTTCTTACTCATATTGTTCAGAAACAACGCCAAATCTCGTGGCGAATCGAAATCGTCAGCAGCTGGGACACAGTGGGTAATACTTTACTTTTAGTGGTGAAACACAATAATGTACTATATTCCAAGAACATAGTGTTTCGGGCAAATAACGTACTGAAGACTTAACCGACACATTGGAAACGTTTTTTTTGGATCATACAATAATTTGAAGAGAAGTTCTTCTATGCGCTGGATGGAAACCACTTACAGGAATGTTTCCAATATGCAAAAAACTTCCACACTTTCTTCTAACCACTACCTAGGTTGAACAATTGTAAGAGCTATACAAAGTTCATTTGCAAAATATGAGACAGTTCTCTGGCAATTGGGTGGTTCCTTTGGTAGAGGACATCTCATTTCTCGGCGTAAGTGCGGCCTAGGGAAACTCAGACTGTTTGAGAGTGTCTGCGTATCGTCGACCTTCACGCTCTCCTGCTTCTGTAACTGGCTGTGACTTAAGGAGTATAACTCACCGATAAACATGTGATCCGGCGCGTGGTCTTTCAAGATGCTTCGTTTCAGCACAATTGGCACGGACTGCCCCAGTACTTTGTAAAACTTCTCCGTTATGTAATCATCGCAAACACTATTCTCGAAAGACAGATAAAACCGATGAGTTTCTGGAACAATAGTGGACCAGAATCGCGAATTTCAGATCAAGAATGCCGCAGAAACTAGAATTTTTGGCAAGTTCCCGTACTAGATGAATAATCTCAGTGGAAAGAGACCTTTTCTCTATAATTTGGGCGGTTGAAAACCATTGAAACTCACAATTTTGCTTTTATATTGCACCTTCTCTCATTACAAAGAAAAACAGGATTCGGTGGAGAAATTAACTTTTTATGAGCGAAACTGTCCATTGGATTACTGTATCAAAAAAGTTTTTGCCCGAATGGTGGGTTTAGTTTTTAGTACATACAACCTCATTCCTTATCAAAACAGAGTGGTAACATTCAACTAGAACACTTCTAGCGTATGTCATTTGGTATGTGATCAGAATCGCGCGCAGCGCAAGGCGCTGTGCGTGATTTGTGTTTGGTCCGGCAAATGCGCGCCTCCGTTTTTTTAAAGTTTTCTCTCAAAACGGGTCAAATCTGTAAATCACAACTTGTGATGGTTTGCGAATCTTTCACCCCTCATTTTCGAACTGTGTGCGAAATTTGAACGAAAGCGGTTGAGTTTGAGCCAAGTTATGACGTTTTCGCTTCATCAAGAGCGCCAACTTCCGTCGTGTGTGTGTGTGTGCGTGTGTGTGTACAGTTGTGCTGGGATGCTATCTCTGCCGCAACTGAACAGATTTGGCTAAAATTTGGTGTGATGACAGAACTCGTATAAAAACTGAATGAACGCAAACTTTTTTATAAAAAAAAACATTTTTTTTACTAAGTTACGACCTTTTGAAATAAATGTCTGCATCTCTTCATTTAGTGCACTCTCTCGCTTTCTCTGTCATGTCGGTTAGTCAAACTCACAAACTGTCTTATAATTTAGGGTAACACTGCCCGATTTTGATGGAATTCAAATCGAATACCATCGTAATTTTAGTTTAACTATAAAGGAATCTATTCATTACGTCATACAGGATTCTGAAGACCAGATGACGTCATCTCTGAAAAGTGCAAAGCTGATGTCAAATATTTCTCCAAATGGTAAGAATAGTTGGCAAGTGTGTCATTAACAATAGAACTTCATTTAAACATATCGTATTCTGGGATTCTGAAGGCCAGATGACGTCAAATTCGAAAAGTACAGAGTTGACGTCAAATATATATTAAAATGACGATAACAGTTGGAAAGTGGAAAGAACCATGAAACCGCATCTAGAAACCACGTTTTTGGGATTCTGAAATCCAGATGACGTCAATTTTCAAAAGTGCAAAGTTGACGTCAATTTTCTTCCAAATGATGGAAATGGTTGGCAACTGGGGCATTTTGATAAAACTTCATAGAAACATGATGTGTTTTCTGATGGCCCGATGATGTCAAAAGCGAAGTTTGCAAAGTTGACGTCAAACATGCTTCCATCCAATTTATAGTACCGCTATCATATGTTTTTCATTCTCAGAGCAAATACAGTTAGTTCCATTAGGTTGTTGTTGAAAATTTAGACATGCGTCCGGAATGTCTACAATAAGTTTAAAATTCATCAGAAAGTGGGGAACCGGAAGCTGTGTGATTTGTACGAGCTACCCAGAGACGGGTGAATTTCTAGGGACACTGCAACAGAAAGGGAAAATATAGAGAGGATTGATTAAGTTAATGTGCTCAGTAAGAGATGTACTCATCTCTTACTGAGCACATTAAAAACGGTTTTGAGTACATCTCTTACTGAGCACATTAATGATGACCCAACCCTCTGAGAAAACCCAAAACCGTCTTGAATCAGGGTCGAAACGGTTTTGAGTACATCTCTTACTGAGCACATTAACTTAATCATACCACCATCCAAAAGTCCTAGTGACACAATTATATTTTGTTCAAATAAAATAACCTAATATAAATCCAAAAGCGTGTTTCCCTCGAGTTGGTTTGGCGAAATCGCCCCACTGCCTTCCACCATTTAACAAACATGGTAAGGTGGAAACACGTATACCAGCTTTCTAGCTTGAAATGTGCAATGAAGTAAGAGCAATGTTCATTTCTCTCAATTCTCCGCTAGAAGACGGTCAGTATGTCTTTTCGTCCTGTTTTCATTTTCTCAGAGGGGTTCAACTGATGATGACCCAACCCTCTGAGAAAACCCAAAACCGTCTTGAATCAGGGTCGAAACGGTTTTGAGTACATCTCTTACTGAGCACATTAACTTAATCATACCACCATCCAAAAGTCCTAGTGACACAATTATATTTTGTTCAAATAAAATAACCTAATATAAATCCAAAAGCGTGTTTCCCTCGAGTTGGTTTGGCGAAATCGCCACACTGCCTTCCACCATTTAACAAACATGGTAAGGTGGAAACACGTATACCAGCTTTCTAGCTTGAAATGTGCAATGAAGTAAGAGCAATGTTCATTTCTCTCAATTCTCCGCTAGAAGACGGTCAGTATGTCTTTTCGTCCTGTTTTCATTTTCTCAGAGGGGTTCAACTGATGATGACCCAACCCTCTGAGAAAACCCAAAACCGTCTTGAATCAGGGTCGAAACGGTTTTGAGTACATCTCTTACTGAGCACATTAACTTAATCATACCACCATCCAAAAGTCCTAGTGACACAATTATATTTTGTTCAAATAAAATAACCTAATATAAATCCAAAAGCGTGTTTCCCTCGAGTTGGTTTGGCGAAATCGCCCCACTGCCTTCCACCATTTAACAAACATGGTAAGGTGGAAACACGTATACCAGCTTTCTAGCTTGAAATGTGCAATGAAGTAAGAGCAATGTTCATTTCTCTCAATTCTCCGCTAGAAGACGGTCAGTATGTCTTTTCGTCCTGTTTTCATTTTCTCAGAGGGGTTCAACTGATGATGACCCAACCCTCTGAGAAAACCCAAAACCGTCTTGAATCAGGGTCGAAACGGTTTTGAGTACATCTCTTACTGAGCACATTAACTTAATCATACCACCATCCAAAAGTCCTAGTGACACAATTATATTTTGTTCAAATAAAATAACCTAATATAGAGAGGATTGTTATAAAGTGTTGATGCGACAAAAAGAGAGAAAAATTTGGCTAACTAGTTCGCGGTAGATCACAATTCACAGCTAAAAAAGTTGTCTAGAAATAAGTAATCTTGCTCATTGTTTATAAATGTCGTAACATATCTGAACAGAAAAGCTGTGACTTGTGATCTACCGCGAACTAGTTTTGTCGCATCAACACTTTATAACAATCCTCTCTATATTTCCCCTTTCTGTTGCAGTGTCCCTAGAAATTCACCCGTCTTTGGGTAGCTCGTACGCGTGTGTGTGTGTGTGTGTGTGTGTGTGTGTGTGTGTGTGTGTGTGTGTGTGTGTGTGTGTGTGTGTGTGTGTGTGTGTGTGTGTGTGTGTGTGTGTGTGTGTGTGTGTGTGTGTGTGTGTGTGTGTGTGTGTGTGTGTGTGTGTGTGTGTGTGTGTGTGTGTGTGTGTGTGTGTGTGTGTGTGTGTGTGTGTGTGTGTGTGTGTGTGTGTGTGTGTGTGTGTGTGTGTGTGTGTGTGTGTGTGTGTGTGTGTGTGTGTGTGTGTGTGTGTGTGTGTGTGTGTGTGTGTGTGTGTGTGTGTGTGTGTGTGTGTGTGTGTGTGTGTGTGTGTGTGTGTGTGTGTGTGTGTGTGTGTGTGTGTGTGTGTGTGTGTGTGTGTGTATGTGTGTGTGTGTATGTGTGTGTGTGTGTGTGTGTGTGTGTGTGTGTGTGTGTGTGTGTGTGTGTGTGTGTGTGTGTGTGTGTGTGTGTGTGTGTGTGTGTGTGTGTGTGTGTGTGTGTGTGTGTGTGTGTGTGTGTGTGTGTGTGTGTGTGTGTGTGTGTGTGTGTGTGTGTGTGTGTGTGTGTGTGTGTGTGTGTGTGTGTGTGTGTGTGTGTGTGTGTGTGTGTGTGTGTGTGTGTGTGTGTGTGTGTGTGTGTGTGTGTGTGTGTGTGTGTGTGTGTGTGTGTGTGTGTGTGTGTGTGTGTGTGTGTGTGTGTGTGTGTGTGTGTGTGTGTGTGTGTGTGTGTGTGTGTGTGTGTGTGTGTGTGTGTGTGTGTGTGTGTGTGTGTGTGTGTGTGTGTGTGTGTGTGTGTGTGTGTGTGTGTGTGTGTGTGTGTGTGTGTGTGTGTGTGTGTGTGTGTGTGTGTGTGTGTGTGTGTGTGTGTGTGTGTGTGTGTGTGTGTGTGTGTGTGTGTGTGTGTGTGTGTGTGTGTGTGTGTGTGTGTGTGTGTGTGTGTGTGTGTGTGTGTGTGTGTGTGTGTGTGTGTGTGTGTGTGTGTTTGTTACATCGACCGAATCTGTACGGAAAGGCAATCGGTTGATACTAGAAACATATGAGTCCTGCTCAGTACAGTCATCCTAGAACTATCTTGGTAAAGAGTAAATAGAGTATTCCTGAATAGATTAATAACCGCATGGCAGTAGTTTCAGTAGAGTAATAGGCTGCATCCCACTAGCCTCCGAACACGCTGCGCGGCCATGGGTAAAGTAGGGAATGGGCATCGCTGCGCGGCAAGATTGAAAAAGGCGCGGCCAGGGGCTACGTAGCTCACCTATGAGCTCTCGATCACAGCCTTTCCCACTGTGTCCTTTACAGTTCCACTTCACAAGACTACATTTCCCCCTCTGGGTCACATTCGTGTATTTCGACAATGCTTCCACGTACGCCTCCCGCCCTGAGTGGCTATGGCAGTTGGAAGCAATTACGAGGGAACCAAGGCTCTTCTTAGCAACAATTTCGTCAATCTGAAAGTTTTCTTCATATTCACGTCTGTCACTGTGGAATCATAAGGTTTCGGAGAGAGTGTGGAACAAGGTAGCTAGTTGTACAAGTTTGTTCAACTTAAAGGAGACCGGAGAGCAACATGGTTTCTCGTAAAGCTGCTGTATCTTACTTTTGATGGGACGCGTTGCGTCTCGCGCGGCTGTGTCATGTGAATGCCACGTGAACTGATCAAACTAATATACGAGTTGTTTGTGCTCTCTGATCTCAATATAGTTAAAAGCAGCAAGAAACAAAACCTCTGCTCAAGTTGTGTTCTGATCATCTTTAATTGCAGCATAAACAAACACGTTTGGAGTTGAAGACATGATTTCTGCGAAAAACATTCATTCGGAATCTTATTGGCACGCTGTCAAGGTTTATGGAGGAATGATGAGAACGGCATAGTGAATGGTCGAGCATGGCCGAAAATCAGACATTTTGCACTATAATGATGCACGCCGCAGCAAATTATGATGTGTTAAAATACGTTCTCTTTTTATTTTTTTTTTAAATCTCTTAGAGGTTTAATAATCTTGAAGAATACATACCGAACTACACGATAAACTACATCACAGTATTCACTCCGAGGTAAGTACCTGTTGTTCTATCAAGGCTTTGTCTTTGGTCGGTACTCGTCTCAGAAATCCATGCCCCACATCATAGTTGGAATCGCTAGTTCTGCGATAAGACAGAGAAACGTTGAAAACGTTGGTCGGTAGCTGGAAAACATCTAATGAATAACATGAACTTGTTCAGAAAAACAATTCCGGAACTTATCGGACAGTTTGAAATTCTCCGAAACTCGCAAAGTTAGCTAAACTTCAAACTGATACCGCAACATGGCGTTACAAGAAACCTGTTCGGTTTCATTTCGTTTTGCTTACAATTATGGAATTTTTCTCAGTCTGTGGGTTCATTTAATCTTAGATTTTCGTCAACTTTTAGCTTGCTAATGCAATTAGGAAGAGAAAACTGTTATTATGAAGTGGTTTATCGTAAAACGAACATGTTTTAAACCGTTGGAGTGTAAGGGCGACTCCCTTATCAGAAGAGCATACACTTGATTCGGCCAACGCCTAGTCTGAGTTTTATAAGCCCTATTATAGCCGTGGAAAACCACAACATTCGATTGTTTTAGGGCTCTGAAATATTCATTTTATATATAATTTTCACTCTACTGGCTCCATACAACACGCAGCGTGCACGGAACAATGTTGAAGAACCCAGCCCATAAATTCTGGAAGCTCTTCAAAAAAATGTGTACATAGATGAAAAAAATTTATAAATAAGCTGTGCGATAACCCTCTTCAAAATTTCCATCCGTCACATCATGGGTTGAGAAGACACATACTTCTCACTATAGTCGATAACGTTGCATTTGTAGGCACAGCCTGTCAGCAAGCTTCTCAAGTACTCTGCAGTGGTGGTACCGGCAAAAGAGTTAACCCCCATTATCAATGGAACGTTGGGGTAGTAATGGGCACGGTAACTCAGTGAACTCTGGAAATGCAACATGTAAACCAAAACTAATTCATGAAAAAGTGGGGGACCAACAATTGTGTGATTTGAACGAGCTACTCAAGGATGGTAAAACTTCTAGGGACACTGCAACAAAAAGGGAAAAATATAGAGAGGATTATTATGAAGTGAGTGGTGATGCCACAAAAACGGAAAAATATGCTCTCAACTAGTTCACGATAGATCAAAAGTCACAGCTTTTCTGTTCAGATATGTTACGATGTTTGAAAACAATGAGCAAGATTACTTATTTCTAGACAATTAGTTAGCTGTGTTTTGTCATCTACCGTGAATTAGTTAAGAACATATTTTTCCGTTTTTGTGGCATCACCACTCACTTCATAATAATCCTCTCTATATGTTTCCCTTTCTGTTGCAGTGTCCCTAGAAGTTATACCGTCCTTGAGCAGCATGTTTGACGTCAACTTTGCACATTTCAATAATTAAGTATATGAATATCAGAATCCCAGAACACATCTTGTTTATATGAAGTTTTATCCAAATACCCCAATTAAAATACCCCAATTGAAATTATTTATACCATTTGAAAAAATACCACTTTTACCTTGCAGCCTTGGAAATTGACGACATCTGGCCTTTAGGATCCCTAATAACGACATGTTTAGATGAATTACTATCGTTAATAACCCACTTGCCCACTATTATTATAATTTCAGGATTAATTCGACGTCAACTTTGTACGTTTCGAATTTGACGTCATCAGGCCATCAGGATCTCAGAACACGCCATGTTTAGATAAAGTTCCACCGTTAGTAACTCACTTGCAAACTATTATCATCATTTGGAGAAATATTTGACGTCAACTTCACACTTTTTTATTTGGACGTCATCCGGGCTCCAGAATCTGTGATGATGTCCTTTATTATTAACGCTTCCGTATTACACGACTAGTTTGTGACTACTAGCGCCGTATGAATAGGAATTTGACGTCAACTTTGCTTTTTTTTTCAATTATGACGTCACCCGAGCTCCAGAATCCTTGGTATCACACTCCAAATGTCCCTTGAATTGGTTAGAACTGAGCTGAGTTGTAACACAACTAGATTTACCCCAACAGAGAGGGCGAGAGAGTGCACGAAATGAAGAGACGCAGAGACAATTCAAAGACCTATAAGTTAATGAGAAATAGTTTTTTTCAAAAAAAAGTTTGTGCCCCCGAAGTGTGAGTGAGGTATCTATCGTGTTCCGAATTTTCAGTCAATTCGGTTCACAAATAAAAAAACCCCAGGGGTGCGCACCAACACACATTTACTTACACACACACACACACACACGACGGAAGTTGGCGGTCTGCTTGAAGCGCATAACGTCATAACTCGGCTCAAGTTCAATAAATTCCGTTCAAATTTCGAACATAGCTTGTTTTGATTTGCACAATTGGACCTTTCCGAGAGTGAACTGAAAAATTACAGCGCGCATTAGCCGGACCAAAGATAAATCAGAATCACGCACAGCGCTTCGCGCTGCGCGCGATTCATTTCGCTACTTTTCTGATACCGAAAGCTCAAATATTGTCGAACTTTTACTTTTAACCAATTATATGACGACGTGTTCTGTTTTGGTCCAATATAAAAGTAAATACAGTCTGAATTAGAAGACATGCTCTGTCAGAGACGAGATGCTGATATTTGGAAATAGATTTGTACTGGGATTAAGGAAAAGTTAAAAACCTTTTTATTGTGGGAGAAATAAAACACCTAGTACTGGAAGAGAAAGCAACTTTTTGTCAGTATACCTTCGCACTTTTCCTGTCTGGTGTGATTTCATTGGAAATGGTGTAGTTTAAGTTAAAATGCAGAAGAAAGGACGCAAAAAGTAGAAACAGAGTTATTACCAGTTTGTGCCTAAAAATATATTAATGTACTGCGGTTCTCTCTCGTGCTCCTAATAGAAAAACGACCACCAAAAAATTTTGAGTTACCTAAAAACTCAGGTACATGTAGAATTGGTCTACGCTAGAGTTGAATGATCGACTTCAACCTCTGTTAATTCGTTTTTCATTGCTACTACAAACAAACCTATCGAAAATTCGATTCATTCACTGTAAACATTCGAACTGTCGAGAGTATTGTGAGAGATTATGATGTTATAAATTGCTGGAACAGGGTATAAAAAATGGAATGGAATTTAGTCGTACCAGGAGAGGTTTGCTGAAGTTAAGTAGACATATTCCGTAAAACTCACAGTAAATCTTTGTGGAGCACCATTTGTATACACGATGTCTGCTTATTCACAAAGTACAGATGGGTAACCACGAATGCACGAGAGACTGAAATATATACATAAAACAAGTTGTAAGCGCTCAAATTTTCATATTTATTTGTATCACTTATATATTACTCAAAATGAACACGGACAGCTATTGAAGGAACATTTTGAACCTCAAAACTCATGTATATGCTCCGAAGTTCAGTTGTAAATCAGCATCAGTTGTAAATCAGCTGAATGTGTTTTTGAGAATATTTTCGAAAACATGAACAATAAACGATCATTGTCGTGATAGACATATCTTTAAATGGATATAGTTGATCTTAAGACATGCCACTTACTGAATATATTTTATACTAGATCCTATAAGTGCACGTTTTACCAAATAACTGTGAATTTGAAGAAATGTGTACGGCCCAGAGGGTTCGAACATGATCGAACAAGGCCGATACAATCTTAAATATTGATCGGAACAACACTTTATCGGACCTGATTTCTAATGCAGATAAATGAGTTCAGGACCGAAGAGAGGGGGAGGGAGGGGGGGGGACATTGCAAGACGTACGATCTAACACTCCATCTAACTGTGACTATGTTGAGCACTTGTAGTCTACAACCTCTTATCGCTCGGAGCGCGAAGCGCTCTGCGTGAGTTGTCTTTGGTTTGGCCATTGCGGACTCGTTTTTTGCTTCTAATGGATAAAAAGCTTCAAATATAATAGTTTGAGTTAGAGAATCACGAATTGAAGATTGTGTGAGAATTTGAGCCAAATCGGATAATTTTCGCTTGAGTTATGATTTCATGTCGTTGTTGAAAAGTTCCGCCGTAATTCGTCCCTCCTCCCTCGTCTCCCCTCGTCCCTCCTCCCTCGTCCCTCCTCCCTCACGGAATTCTGTCCGCATAGTATTGGAAAAACTACTGAACCGATTCATCTGAAATTTGGAAAATGAGTTCTAATGCAAAAGTTAGCCCCGCGCGCCAAATTTGAGATGTATAGCTCCTTATTGGCGCCAGGAGCTGGCGCCAATAGGCGCCAAAAACGACTATTGGAAAAACTACTGAACCGATTCAGCTGAAATTTGGAACATGAGTTTTAATGCAAAAGTTAGCCTCGCGCGCCCAATTTGAGATGTATAGCTCCTTATTGGCGCCGGGCGCGGGCGCCAATAGGCGCCGAAAACGACTATTGGAAAAACTACTGAAGCGATTTAGCTGAAATTTGGAACATGAGTTCTAATGCAAAAGTTAGCCCGGCGCGCCAAGTATGAGAATAGGCGCCAAAAAACGGCAAAACATTAATTGTAGGCAATTAACATGTTTCAAACTGATAGAACCTGAACAGTTTGGTGTAAAAAGTCTAGTTTCTCATACGGGACTAAAACTTTTTATCTAGCGCGCGGACCAGGCGCCAAATGGCGCCAAAACTCCAAGACATGTCAGTGTCAACGGAATCGTTTGAAGTTTGATACAAATAATAGTGATCACATGGTTAAGTAAATTGATCTGTCAGAAACTGAACATTTCGCGTTGGCGCCAAGCGCTGCGGCCAAATTGCGCCAGAACGCAGGAACGAGAAATTGTCAATATAAATGATTGGAATTTTGTCATTTGGATGATGATCACAATACAACTACGTTAGTCACTCGACAATTTCAAATTTATCAGTGGCGTTGGTCGCTTGCGCCAATTAGCGCCTTTATTCTTCTTCTCGTGCCATAGATAGTTGTAAGAGTACAACTAGCAAAAAGAGAACAATTAGTAAAAAGTGGGGGAACCAACAAACGTGTGAGTTGTGTTTGGTTTGACCCCTATATCAGCAAAAAGTGAACGATACGAGTTGCTGTGATACTGTAGCAGTAGTATTCTACAAAAATAGAACAATACCAATGTTGCACAGTGGTTCACAACGCACGCATGCCAGAAAATACATGAAATACCCTTCGGTGATTTCTGAAATGTTATGCGGGTTCCGTGAACCACTGTGCAACATTGGTATTGTTCTATTTTTGTAGAATACTACTGCTACAGTATCACAGCAATTCGTATCGTTCACTTTTTGCTGATAAAGGGGTCAAACCAAACACAACTCACACGTTTGTTGGTTCCCCCACTTTTTACTAATCATATATATATATATATTTTTGTTCACATTCCTTTTCACTGCGCAGATTAGTTCATGCATTCCTCAAGAATAATATCAACTTTGCATTAACGTAGAGTCCAATCATTATATAAAACTCCAACCTAAAAGAGTCAAACTACAAATATGGCCAGAAGACATATTGTTTCTGATCTGTAGCTCCCTAGGTATTCAGGAGATTCAACGTATGAAAACACTTTATGTATCATTCCGTAAATATGTTTAACCACTCAGTTGCTCCCATCTACTAATATTCCTATTTTCTTTGACTGCTCGTCGCCTTCGTTTTTCTTCCAAGAAGCGCCTGTGGAAAAATAGAGCAAAACAACCTTAACATACTTATACCCAAACTCAGACAGCTCAAACTAATTTTGCCACATCTGAACTGCACACAATGGCCACAAAGCTGCGAATTAAACACAGAAATACGTTTTCTGAATCAGTGTGCCCGGATGATCATAAAAATTGCGAGATTAGATTTTGCATTACCCTCTTGTGTTATTGACCTCCTTTTTTATATTCCATGCAGTTCAATCTCGAAAACTAATTGTTTTTAGCTTTCACTTAACATTCATTTTTTATACAAATTGACCTCCTTTTCTTTTTCAATATTTCCGAAGAAAACAATGAATCACAAGATCTTGTGACGAAAAGTTGCTTCGTTTTCTTTCTTATTCTAACAACATAAACTAGAGCCCAAATTAATAGGTATGACCCATACATTTTTTGTGTTAAGGCCTCATAAAGCGTCTACATAACTTTTGTAGCCAACAAAATCGATAATACCGATTTATTGATTAGTTATGAAATCGTCGAAAACGGTTAGTGGAACCCAGAAATGGTTTGATTCGTTTCAAACTTAGTCAATATCCATTTCATGATGTAGTAGTACAAACCTCCCAACCTTTTTTGCTGATTCTTCGATTTACATTTTTTATGATCAGTTCTATGTTAAAAACCCAATTTTATGGTATAGCTACTGAGAAGGTCCTTAGAGCTATCGCTAAGAAAGTTTCATAGACCAACTTCATGTAGGTAATAAAAGAAGTTTGCAATTAGACAAAAATAATGATATCGATTTATTGATTAGTTATGACAAAAATAAAAATTTGAAAAATCGTGAAATTTTTTGTCCCCGATTTCTTATTTTTTTCACATGTACAGAGATAAGAGTAATTGACAATATCGATGGTTTTTTTTTTGATTTTTTGTTAGCCTTATTCTATATGACTGCTAAAATTTTATTTCAGCTGTAACTGATGAGTGACGTGAAAACTTCATTGAACATTACTAAACGAGGGGGGTCTGGGGGGCACCCGCAGCTAGCGAGGCGCGCGGCAAGAGCAGCGAGACCGGCTAGTCGATAGATAAAAAATCATGAACATCTGATCAATTGTTGCTTTCTGAAAATTATTTTATCTCAACAGTTAAAACTTTGTTGATTTGTGAAGCATGAACTGCGTGTTAAGTTTGCCTAGTAAGCTTTCTCTCTGCAACCATATTCAATCGTTCAGTTCGTTTCATTCCCACATAGACGCTTTGGCATTGCGCCAAGATTTTCGGATTACTATTTTTTATGGCAGATTTAGGCATTCTTAAGAAATTGTTCTATTTGGAAATTGGAGGTTTTGCTGTGGTTCAGAAAAGCACGATTGCAAGCACTGAACATACAATTTTTCGACGTTTGAATTACCGTAAAGATCAGTGAATGCATGTTCCTAACACTCTATTTCACCCACTGAGAGATTGGCGCTAGTTTTTTCAAAATTAGCCACGAAAAGGCAAACCGAAATTCGTAATTTGACGTCATGACCACATATTCGTGTTTTTAAGAGTTTTTTGAAAACATCGCTTATAACAATGAAATACATCCAATCAAGACAAAACACATGTTAATTTGTTCTATTAAAGACGAAGGAGAAATTGTTTACCGTGCAAATCCCAAAAACACGATTGGAAGCAATCATTTAAAAATTTCCGGCTTTGGCCTAGTTTCTGAATTTCTTGCCAACGGTCAGAACACTGACTATAAGTAGGCTCCATTCCACCCGAAAAATGCTGAAAAACGCCCAGAAAAGCGTATTCGGATTACGGTATGCACCGGTTTTTAGCGGCTGATTGGCTGCAATTGGAAAAATTGGCTGGCCGATTGACTGCTCAAAAACATTAGCGCTAATTAGCAGGAGATAGTGCCAATTAGCAGCGCATGCTGTAATCCAAAAAATCGAACTTCACCGAAACAACGTAATAAAAACAACTCTTTAAGAGAGTCTGAGCATGTATTACGCATGAAACAGAACAAACAGAACAAATTCTTTTCGAACCTCATTTGCGAGGAAAAACACTTTTGCCTCATGCGTGCTTGTCAGATCGAAAGAATAGTTCAGATTAATGACGGGATGTTATAATCAAAACCACAACTGTCAAAATGGCCTAGATCAACTTGTATGTATATTTTTCGAACATTTTAACTATGAAAACGCAGTTTTGGCTAGGTGACGTCGCGAGCAAAATGCGAAACTGGCAGAAATTAGCAGCCCAACGTTGAAATTAGCACGCTAATTAGCGGAAAAGCGTGCATTATTAGAAACAGTAATTCAGCACTTTTGACCTGAAAAACGAGAGTTTAAACTCAAACAGATAAGGTGCTACTTTCAGCCCCCCCCCCCACCATGGGGGTGAAAGTGACATGGCTCCGTTTCAACTAAGAATCACAAGGGGGGGGGGGAGCTATTGTTTGAGATTGCCAGGCATGTTACTTCCAACCCCCAAATCACGTTAGTGGGGGGGGGGGGTGACTGTTTGTGAAGTTTTCCAATAAAGTGCAGTTAATTCAAAATTCTCACAGTAGTACTGTTTTGATGTGAAATACTTTGAAAAATTCATAAATGAACTAGATGTTAATTTTATTAATCAACATAGCTTATCTCTAACTAATGACAAAAAACCCCGTCCACCTTTATAAAATATAGAACACATTTTCTAGTAACAAAGACCAACTCGCAATTTTTGGTAAATGTCCAGAACCAACAAAACGTGTACAACATGCGCTTGCACGCAAGAAAACACGGGCTTGACACCTTGTCAACAAACAAATTGCGAACTTTGTATGAAATATGATGGAGGAGAGGGGCATACAGTGACATGTTACTCAGTTAAGGCTTAATTCACTGGATTGGGAAGATATATGGAACCATTTCCTCACTTCGTGTGAAGTTTCTAAAATATGCCGTTTCCAAAATATTTTTATTTGGCCACGTCTTATATGTACCGCTGGTGTGGAGATTGAATGTACTAGTATGAAAACACTAATCTTTCGAGATTATCTGAATAACAGAATAAAGAAGATGTACTTGAAATAACTGATAAATGAATAAACTCGGGTTAATGAAGTTGTGCGCCCAGATCTTATATTTGGGATGTACTAGATAAGATCCGACACTGACACACTTCAAAAAACGAGCCGTTTCAAAGCAGATGTATCGTTGAACAAATTACTGGTTCATGGAGCAATGGGTCGCCAACGCAGTGAGCAACTTAATCTCTCAATCGAAAGAATAGTAACGTGAAACGTGTTGTACACTTTAAATTTCGGAAAAGTGCATACTTAAAGTGCAATCTCATAGTTTTTTTTATGCGACACGTAATTCTTCATAATAAGACTTTGCTACACTACACTATCTATGTACAAATAAAACAACAGGTGAATTGGAGACTGTATTGTAACAAAGAAAGAATTAAAGAAAAAAATCATTTTATTGTTATCACGCAATGAAACTTTCTCCTGGCCTTATTCAGTTTTAAATACTCTATGAAATAAATGAAACATGTTTTGATACTGAAAAGATACCATACAGTTCAAATTCAGTGAAATACATATTTGAGAAACACATGGAATACACACAAAATAGTAATTCAATAGAACAATCACTTGATATCCATTTTATGTTTACCAGGCTCTCTCATCCACTCAAACCTCGAAATGAAAAGTTCCCAACCGTTTCAATTACTGGACGCCTATTAAATTGAACTTATTGAAAATCCAAGACGTGTTCTGACCAAAAACATAGCATCGTCATTCAAAAAACATATCTACTGTGCGCGATGACAAAAACACAAATCGTTGTAGGGGTGCGCAATGACAAAAACTGTGCGCAATGACAAAAACACGAATCTTTGTATCTACTTGTGCTGGTGAAAAAACGTGATGGTAAGCTCCCGAGACACGACTGAATGAAAGAAGGTGAACGGTCTAATAATAATAATAATAATAATAATAATAATAATAATAATAATAATAATAATAATAATAATAATAATAATAATAATAATAATAATAATAATAATAATACTAATAATAATAATAATAATAATAATAATAATAATAATAATAATAATAATAATAATAATAATAATAATAATAATAATAATAATAATAATAATAATAATAATAATAATAATAATAATAATAATAATAATAATAATAATAATAATAATAATAATAATAATAATAATAGTAATAATAATAAAAATAATAATTATCTCACCTGCAATGCAAAAATTTGAGGGTGGGGGATGAATAGTAAACATTTAGGTTATTGGAGTTCAGCCCCCCACTCGTGGAAGTTTGACCCCCCATCATTGAAGTTCTACCCCCGCCGACCCAGGTGGAGGTCGAATGGTGAATGTCGAAGTTGAATTTTTGCCCCCCCCCCCCTCTCGTAGATTTTTCAAGGTTTACCTTGGATGGGGGGTTGAATTTCTACGGGGGGATCAAACTTCAATGGGGGGGGGTGTAAAACTTAAATTTTCCCCTCTATTCATACATTTATAACCAAGACATTCAAGACAATGACCACATTGTAGTATACTTCTAGATGGTGTTAATCTGTAGAGATTCTGACTCCATAAAAGGTTAGTTGAACAAAAACAAAAATGTTTTCCGTGAAGGGAGTCGAACCCTCGGCCTACTGGACTGTGGCGCGCTGCTCTGCCGACTGAGCTAAAGGTTTAATTACCCAAGTTTGAGGTTTTCTTCTCGTCCTTGGGTCGGAGTTTTGTTGTCTTTCTACGTGGCTCGTGGAAAGCTGGTTTGCGGAAGTCTACTCTTCTTCTTCTAATTCATCAGGTATACTTTTATCGTAAAAATGTATTACACCACATTCCCTCCTCCCATTACACATTTTGTCCGTCCCAACACTGTTCCGTCCCACCTTGTGGCTAAAACCACCTCGTTTGGTCCAACGTTTCCTAACAACTCCAACCTTGTCACGTCAAAAGGCGCGGCAAACGTCATCCGTCCGCGTTCTCTGTTTTCGGAACATTTTGTCCGTTTCACTGTGAATGGTTCCATTGTTATCCGTCCCAGCCTACATTGTTCATCTCAAGACGAGCTCATCGACTACGCTATTCCTACCATTCCTCTCATTGCACCTTTCAATGATGACCAAGTGAAGAAACGCTCTGTGGTCATGTATGGTCTTCCATCCACCCCGCCCCAAGGAGGAAATGGTACTTCTGGATCTTTCACAGGTTGCTGGATTATACCGGTCTCGAAGGACACGTCACTTCATGTTTCACAATGAGAAGGAAATATTTTAATGTTAACCTAAAGTATAACACGCGCACTGTCAAGATTATTTTTGACAACTCCCACGACTCCTTACAGCGTATAACTCGAGATTCAGTCAGAATACTAGGTAGTTCAAACGTAAATATGTTGAAAAGAATCGGGGAGAGAGCACTACCCTGTGGAACTCCACTAGTTATTTCACGTGAGCTAGAAAAACTCGAATTGACTCTTACGGCAAACGTGCGTTTTCTCAGATACTCTCTAATCCATGATACGATGGTACTATGGAATCCAGGTTTTTCAAGTTTGTTTAGCAACATTCTATGTGAAACTCGGTCAAACGCTTTCGAAAAATCGAAATATACTACATCCACAGAATCTTTCTTGTCTAAAGAAAGGGTCCATTCATTAATACATTCTAGCATCTGTGTTTCCACAGATTTACCTTTTCTGAAACCGTGTTGGTGAGGAGATAAAATATTATTCTCATTCAGATGTTTTATCATTACTCGCTTCAATATTTTTTCGAACAGTCGGCAAAATATTGACGTAATGCTAACGGGTCTGTAGTTACTTGGGTTGGAAAATGGGGGTTTCTTTGGTAGAGGAGTTACCAGAGAATGTTTCCATCGTTCCGGTACCTCCCCTTTCCAAAGACTTAGATTGAAAATATATTCTAGTGGGCCACAAATTTCAACAGTTAAATGTTTGATGTATTTAAATGGAAAACCGTCCGGAGTTTGAGAAAATGACATTGGCCATAAACGTAGCAATTTTTCTATTTCTATTCTATCAAACCGGATCGAGTTTTCCATTTTTACAATATTCGGAACATCAAACGCGGGAATAGGAGCACCATCAGTAGAAAAAACGCTTTGAAAAGTATCTGCCAACAAATTTGCTCGGTCAATATCTGATACACAAACGTTGTAGTTTGGTCCGTTCATACTTGGCATAGTTTTTCCACCTTTCAAACGTGAGTTAACCAACTTTTAAACAGTTTGGGGATTTCCCTTCTCGATAATTCGGTTTTCAACAGACCTATTGAACTTATTCAACGCTTTAGTGAACCTCAAGGTGTAATCAGTATGCTCTTGCCACAAAGTATTATTTGTAGAGCAATGTTCGCGCTCCCAAAGTTCATCTCTATACATACTCATATTTCTCAAATAACTGGGAAGATTAGTGCGATTTGCCACAACCATACGCATAGGTACAAACATTTCTATGGTATGATTCAGAATCGCAATAAACATCTCGTACATTTGGTCAATAGAACAAGCTGTTGAAAAAGAGCCAATCCAATCAACACCAGCTAGGTAACCGCGAATAATACCGTAATCAGCCTCTTCAAATTTCCTTTTCCAGACAAGTTTCTCAGGCTGGCGCGTAACTTTCATATCGAAATAAATAGAATTATGATCGCTGGTTCCAACAGGCGTAGTAACTCGACAGTTCTCAATTAGGTCAAGCTGATTGCATAAACGAGGTCTAGTAAGTGGTTTTCCCGACTAGGAGCTATGACGTATTGTTTAAATTCACAATCCTCAACCATATCAACAAAATGTTCCGCTATTGTGGAAAGATTTGATTGTCCGCCTAATGGCCAAATCAGCTCGGGTAAATTAAAATCCCCCAGACAAACAACCGGATGATCACAAACAGATAAATCACTGATGCACTTATTCAATTGGAAAGAGTGCGGAATCGAACAAGAAGGAGTACGGTAAACCACGATGAAACGAAAAGTACTATTAGACAAATAAATATCGACTACCGAAATTTCGTAACCTTTCGATACACATTCCGAAAAAACCTCTTTGAATTTCAGACCTGATCTTAATATCAACACGATTCCCCCACCTATTAGGCGTTTTCATAGGCACCGCAAGGCTCCGCCCACTTTGTGCGGAAAGAATCGTGTCGTTAACGCGCGCGTTAGAGTAGTGATGTTCAATTAAAGATATCTTCGGTGAAAATAGACTTTTTCACGAAAACTCAAAAAGAAAACAATAATTCATATTCAGAACTAAATACACTCGTAATTTGCGAACTGTTTCACATGAAATGAACATAAACTACAGCATCGCGAACTTCATGTATATTTTTCAGTGGGAATAGGGTATATGGCCATCATTTATTCTTTAGTTTATCAAAGAAGAGGATGCCCGCTTTAAAACCATGTATTACACTTGAAAATCCATATTGGCAATCTTTTACTATAGCTTGCTAAAGTTGCCAACCCCGCGACGGGCAGAAAACGCAGTGTATTGGGTTATTATTTGTGACTAGAACTAAACAAATTACCTTCATTAGTTAGCTTTATCTATTGTCCACACAATAGTACCAGAAGAAATACCCATTTTTGTAGTTTTCCCGCTAAACAAAGCTCAACTCTGACTGATTAAAATGCTCCTTCTCCTTCCTCGACTTCGCACGTCCGTGCCAAGTCGTGGCCCAACTAGCCTGCATGTTGCCTTGATACCCCGCATTTTCAGCTTTCATTTAAAACCAAAATTCCCAAAATCGGTATTGGCAAAGCTCCAAAATAATGGTTTATATAGAATACTACGTGATAATGGCAGCCAATTGGCCCGCGCGCGCCGGGACCTTCTTGCCTTTTGGGGTGAACTCGCACGGAAGCGCGCGGCAAGGTTGCTGTTTTGTGCTATGCTATCGCGCGCAGCGCGAAGCGCTGTGCGAGATTTGTCTTTGGTCCGGCTAATGCGCGCCTCCGTTTTTTTAGTTTTCTCATAAAAAAGCTCAAATTCGCAAAACAAAACTTTTAATAATTTGGAAATGTTCTACAGCGTATTTGCAAGTTGTGTTCCAAATTTGAACGAAATCCGTTGAGTTTGAGTCAAGTTATGACGTTTTCGCTTCATCCAGAGCGCCAACTTCCGTCGTGTTTCCTTCCTTCCGTCCGTTCTTTCTTCCTTCCGGGCGTTTACACAATACTATCTAGACAGTAACTGTACCGATTTTGCTGAGTTTTGGAGTCATGATAGGATTCCTACTCAATGCCCAGCTACGCAATTTTTTTTTTGAAAAAAATCGTTTCTCACCAAATTACAGCCTTTTGAATTGAAGTCTCTGCGTCTCTCCATTTAGCACGCTCTCTCGCTCTCTCTGTCAGGTCGGTTATGCAAACTGTCTTGTAACTTAGGGTAACACTGACCGATTTCGATGAAAATTCAAATATGATACCATCGTGACTTCAATTTAAGTAAAACGTATTCTATCGGTGACGTCATTTAGGATTCTGGAGACCCGATGACGTCATCTTTGAAAAGTGCAAAGTTGACGTCAAATATTTCTCCAAATGATGATAATAGTTGGCAAGTGGGTTATTAACGATGGATCTCCATCGAAAGGTGTCGTATTCCGGGATTCTGAAGGCCAGATGACGTCAAACTTGAAAAGTACGAAGTTGACGTCAAATTATTCTTCAAATGATAATAATAGTGGGCAAGTGGTTTAATAACGATAGAACTTCATCTAAACATGTCGTTATCTGAGATTCTGGAGGCCAGGGGACGACATACTGGAAAAGTGCAAAGTTGAAGTCAAATATTTCTCCAAATGATGACAATAGTTGGAAAGTGGGTTATTAACGATGGCGCTACATCGGAAGGTGTCGTATTCTGGGATTCTGAAAGCCAGATGACGTCATATTCAAAAGTTTAAAGTTGACGTCAAATATGTTTTCAAATGATGATAATAGTTGGCAAGTGGGGTATTAACGGTGAAACTTTATCTAAACATGACGTATTCTGGAATTCTGAAAGCCGGATGACGTCATTTTTGAAAAGTTCAAAGTTGACGTCACACATATTTTCAAATGTGAAAATATCTCCGAAATGGTATATTAACGATGAAATTTTATCTAAATATGACTTATTCTGGAATTCAGGAGGCCAGATCTCCGATGACGTCAACTTAAAAAAAATTGACGTGAAATATGTTTTGAATGCTGAAAGTTTCTTAAAAATGATCAATTCACGATGAAACTTCATTCAAACATGACGTATTCTGGGATTCTGAAGGGCAGATAAAGTAAGTTTTTAGAACTGCAATGTTGACGTCATTTTTTTTCGAATGGTGGTAATACTTGACAAGTGGTTCATTAAGAAAACAATTTTATCTGCACCGTACAGATCAAACCACCTCTCTACATACCTACGGCATCCCTCTCTATAATTTGCCTGCTTGGTATGTATGTATGTCTGAAACCTAAATCGTGCACTTTTTGCTGAGAAATAGAGAAAAAATGAAGCAAATGCACTTTTTGCTGAAAACTGACAAAAGCCGTGAGCGCACGTGAGCTGGATGCATTTCATTTCTCATTGGCAGTAGTGTGGAGAGAGTGGATCATGATTTTCAGAGAAAACCCTCGCATATTATAAAGGAAACTTCCGTTGTCTTCCTTTCTATAATTCGCCTGCTTGGTATGTATGTATGTCTGAAACTTAAATCGTGCACTTTTAGTCGAAAAAGAGAGAAGTAAATGAAGCAAATGCACTTTTTGTTGAAAACTGAGAAAAGCCGTGAGCGAACGTGAGCTTTACGCTTTTCATTTCTCATTGGCAGTAGTGTGGAAAGGGTGGATCATAATCTTTGAGAAAACCCTCGCATATTATAAAGGAAACTTCCGTTGTATATATTATGGGAAACTCACGCGCCATATTTTAATAGAAACTCCTGCACCCTAAGGAGAACTCCCGCGCCCTATGTTGAGGAAAACTTCCGCGCTCTATGTTAAGGGAAACTCCCGCGCCCTATGTTAAGGGAAAGTTCCGCCCTCTATGGTAGGGGAAGTTTCGCGCTCTATGTTATGGAGAATTTTCGCGCTCTTAAGGAGAAGTTTCGCGCTATATGTTAGGGAGAAGTTTCGCGTTCTATCGTAAGGAAGAAATTCCGCGCTCTATGTTGGGGAGAATTTTCGCGCTCTTAAGGAGAAGTTTCGCGCTTTATGTTATTGAGAGAGGTCTCGCGCTCTATAGTAGAGAGAGGTCATGCGCTCTATGTAAGGGAAAAGTCTCGCGCTAATGTTAAAGAGAGGACTCGCGCTCTGGAGAGGTCTCGCACTGTTAAGGAGAGCTTTCGCGGTCCATTTTCAGAACAGGACCAGGAAGCTCTCGCCAGCCCGGAATAAAAACAAGGGAGGCGGAGGCGGCTTTAGCCGCCGGCGACCTTCCTTGTCCATTTCTATAATTCGCCTGCTTGGTATGTATGTCTGAAACCTAAATCGTGCACTTTTAGTCGAAAAAGAGAGAAGCAATTGAAGCAAATGCACTTTTTGTTGAAAACTGAGAAAAGCCGTGAGCGAACGTGAGCTGGATGCATTTCATTTCTCATTGGCAGTAGTGTGGAGGGGGTGGATCATATTTTTTCAGAGAAAACCCTAGCGTACAGTAGATATAACCTTTGCCTCTATGTTAAGAGAAACTCCCGCGCCCTAAGTTAAGGGGAACTTCCGTACCCTATGATAAAGGAAACTGCCGCGCCCTATAGTAAAGGAAACTCCCGCGCCCTATTTCAGCGAAACGCGCTCTATGTTAAGGGAAACTCCCGCGCCATAAGTTAAGGGGCAAGAGTTAGGGGAACTCCCGCGCCCTATATTAGAGAGAACTTTTGCGCTCTATGTTAAGGGAAACTCCCGCGCTCTACGTTAAGGGAAACTCCCGAGCCCGAAGTTCGGGGGAACTCCCGCGCCCTATTTAGGCGAGACGCGCTCTATGTTAGGGAGAAGTTTTGCGCTCTATGGTAAGGAAGAAATTCCGCACTCTATGTTAGGGAGAAGTTTCGCGTTCTATGTTAGGGAGAAGTTTCGCGTCCTATGGTAAGGAAGAAATTCCGCCCTCTATGGTAGGGAGAAGTTTCGCGCTCTATGTTAGGGAGAATTTTCGCGCTCTTAAGGAGAAGTTTCGCGCTATATGTTGGGGAGAAGTTTCGCGCTCTATAATAAGGAGAGGTTTCGCGCCCTATGTTAGGGAGAAGTTTCGCGTTCTATGTTAGGGAGAAGTTTCGCGCTCTATGGTAAGGAAGAAATTCCGCGTTCTATGTTAGGGAGAAGTTTCGCGCTCTTAAGGAGAAGTTTCGCGCTATATGTTAGGGAGAAGTTTCGCGCTCTATGGTAAGGAGGAAATTCCGCGCTCTATGTTAGGGAGACGTTTCGCGCTCTATGTTAGGAAGAAATTTCACGCTCTATGGTAAGAAGAGATTTCGCGCTCTATGCTAGGGAGAAGTTTCGCGTTCTATGTTAGGGAGAAGTTTCGCGTTCTATGTTAGGGAGAAGTTTCGCGCTCTATGGTAAGAAAGAAATTCCGCGCTCTACGTTAGGGAGAGGTTTCGCGATCTATGGTAAGGAAGAAATTCCGCGCTTTATGTTAGGGAGAAGTTTCGCGCTCTATGGTAAGAAGGGGTTCCGCGCCCTATGTTAGGGAGAAGTTTCGCGCTCTCTGGTAAGAAAGAAATTCCGCGCTCTATGTTAGGGAGAAGTTTCGCGCTCTTAAGGAGAAGTTTCGCGCTCTATGTTAGAGAGAGGTCTTGCGCTCTATGTAAGGGAAAAGTCTCGCGCTAATGTTAAAAAGACGACACTGTTAAGGAGAGATTTCGCGGTTCATTTTCAGAACAGGACCAGGAAGCTCTCGCCAGCCCGGAACAAAAACAAGGGAGGCGGAGGCGGCTTTAGCCGCCGGCGACCTTCCTTGTCTACTCCTATAATAGCGTTGCTTGGTCTGTCTGCCTGTCTGGACGAAGCAAATCGTCCTTATACCTCCGTTTCACTACGGCATAACCAAAATTTCAAAAACATTTTGGATTTTGAAAGCTTCATTTGGATTTGAAAGCTTCATTTGGACCAATAGTGCATGATAACAACACAATATAACACAAACCAACGACAAGCAGCAAAAACAACTAGACATACATTGTACTCAAAAGAATTACAATATGGTGAGCAATATACACGAGGGAAGTGATTGAATAAACTGATTCCCTGAAAAGATGAATAAGACGAACGAAGCCAAATAAGGAAGGCAACTTACCCCTGATGTTTGTTAAGATTGAATATTTAGCCGTTTCTCCTACTTTACCTTGTCGTTGGTTCACCACTAATTATTGGTAGCCCCTGGGTTGCCACTATCTACATGAAAAGACCCCAGCCGTAGTGCACAGTTATGAATAGTCAGACGTGGTACAGCATCCGATTTTCCCGGCAACCCCAGGAACTTCCTAAATTCCGATCTCTGCACTCTTGATAAGCTCGCACTTTGTTAAAAACAAACAGATAGTTAGGGAAGACCGAAAAATATTGTCTGATCGGGTTAGCTTATTACCGTATATCCAGCCGGCTGTCACTCACATTGCCTTGCAGAGTAAATTATAACACTGGTAACACACTTGATGGCGAGCTTTTTCCCCGATAGTTTACTCGTACACCCTCGAATCTCGCGGTTTGAACGAAGGGTGGGTGGGTGGGTTCAAACCGCACTATCAGGTCCAGAAAACTTGGATAAAGAATAGCTCGCCTGAGCTCGCTCCTGATAATGTCGAGACCATTATCAGGGTCTCGCTACGAGACCTATTTCAAATGGCGCATTGGCAAATCGCCAAATTCATTTGAAATTCCAATTTCAGTTGAGAATTGGAGAAAAATGGTGCACTTTTTAGTTGGATTTTTGGAGGAAATGCGTGAAAAGTACGTGATTTTCAGTTTTCATCTCAGATTTTTCTAAAACCGGTTGCTGCTGGGAAGCTAAATAGATTAAAACTGAGAATGAAGCTCGCGCTCTATGTTGAGGGGAAATGTCGTGCGTAATTATAAGGAGATCTCTCGCGCATCATGTTGTCTATGTTACAGAAAAATCTGGAGCTCCAAATTATGAAAAGTCCCATGTGCTAAGGATAAACCAAGCGCTCTATGTTAGGTTGAAAAGAGCTCTCACGCCATATGTACGGGAAACGCTTGCGCTCTATGTTACAGAGAAGTTTTGCAGTTTTTTCACGTTCTATGTTAGGAAATGTTGAAGCAGGACGATTATGTGGACCAATCCCGTGTCAACGGTCCTTTATACTGCATTTGAAAAATATATTGCAGTTTAAAGGACTGAAGCGTTGCGATTGGACCACATAATCGTCCTTCTTTAACCAAACCATGTTCGAACCAGTACAATTCCAAATAGGATAAAAGGTCATACAACTATGGTTTTTGGTTCGAATCAACCCATCGAGACTTTTCAATTGAGATTCGAAATCCTGTAAATCAATTATTGCGGTTTAAAGGACTAAGCGTTGCGATTGGACCACATAATCGTCCCTCTTTAAGTATGAAACTCGCACTCTATGATAGAAAGAACTCATGCACTCTTCCCTAAAAAAATTCCACGTTCTATGTTAGAGTGCACTCTTGCGCTCTGTGTCAAGAAAAAAGTCTCGGGCTCCATGTTAAGAGGAATAATCGCGCTTCATGTTGTAGAGAAGTTTTGCCTCGAGGTTGTAGAGAAGTATCGCGCTCTGTGTCAAAGAAGGACGAATAAGTGGACCAATCCTATCTATTCAGTCCTTTAAACTGCAATACATTTTTCAGTTGCAGTTTGAAGGACCGATGCGCCGAGATTGGTTCACTTAATCGTTCAAATTGAAAAAAAAAACTTTTGCGCTTTATGCTATGGGTGAGTCGGACGCTTGCCGTAAAACTTGATGAATATGAAAACTTCAAGAGAAAGAGAGAGAGAGAGAAGAAGTAAAAAATAGAGAGCAGGAGCAAAAAGAGAGGGCTGCAAGCTGACTACAGCCTAGACTCATCAAGGGAGAGGAAGCCGGCTTTAGCCGGCGGCACCTTCCTTGTGTATACAAAAAGAGAAAAATTCATGAAAAAGTGGGGGCCCAACGACTGTGAGATTTGTCTTCCAGCTGTGCGCCCCTTACACAGCTACTCTCAAATGGAGCAGCTACTGCTACAAAACGAAAGAGAGAACAACTGTTGAATAACATTAAAAACGATACGGCAGCTAGAATTGGAGTAATGACAAGAAATGGCAACCATTGTGCACAAAACCAGGAACTCTATAATTGACTACGTTGAATTAACATCTGTGATTTGTAGATTCTAGTTTACAGGTTTGTGAAAATATTTTACGACTTTTGTATGTTTGTAATGAAGTTATACTTGAGTATATTAGTATTTTTGTTTGAGAATAAGTCGTATCAGGTGGTCTATAAACAAGGAAAACTCGATATTTTTCTTGATGCATGAAAAGATCAAAACAAAGAAGTTCGCACTTGTGTTTAGAATATGATGAATCAGCTTTGAGGTCAATAATATGGAACTTGAAACAAGATATAATGAATGCAATAACTCCGCCTCCATATGTTCTGTGATTGTCAATAATTATGTCGAAGCGCACAAATTTGTAGTTTGGATTCGAAAGAAACTGGTCAGGTGTTTTTGTCTGCGATAGAAATGACTCAGTGATTAGACAAACATCGATTTCTGATATAGTCAGGTAATCAACAAGTTGCGAGATTCGGTCAACAGAGGCAATAGAACGAACATTTGACAAAACACATTTCAAACTAGGTAATATATCAAATTTACGGGGTGTTGGCTGTGGAACATAACTACTACTACTATAACGCTCCCTTGAGCCCTATTGGCTTGACTCACGAACAGAAAAAGGTCGACGGAACTTTGGATCGGTCTCCACAAGTTCGAGATCACGGACAAAGTAGGCATTCCAACCAGCGGCACAGTTCTTCAGGTAGGCTTCCTTGCGTAGTAGATAGAGTAGTTGAAGTTCCGGTGGACTCATATCCCTTCGTACAGTTGGGAAACGGCCACCCTGGAATTCTGCATTGTAGCGTTTGAGACCAACACGGAACGAACGGATAAACGCATTTCTGTCATCAACAGAACCAAATTTGACTTTGACAGGACGGCTTTTGGTAGGACTTCTGGTTGGATGTCTCCACACCTCAACCGGTGGGTTGATTTCTGCAACAGTGCAAATATCCCTCATCAATGTAGAATCTGAATCAAACGATTGTTTAATACGTTTGACAGCTCCATCCGGTTCTGACAAATTCTCAACAACGGCATGGTACGATTTCTCTGGCATAAGGGCAGAGGCTCTGGCAGTTTCGATTTGGTAGATGAGGGCAGGAATTTCGGGACGAGATTTAGCCAAATCAGCAGTATGAGTATTTTGATGAGAAAGACCAATGGGCGGGGACCCCCACGGGTGAAAAGGTTGAGAATGACAATTACACCCGCAAGAAGACATCACCTGGGAATGAGGCCCAGCCTCGCGGTTTTCCATGGACTGAACTTTCTGCGAGCTGGACCACGTGGCGACGATCTTCTCCAACATATCCATAAGTTTATTGTACTTTTCGTTCATGTCATGAAGCTGATCACGAAAAGACATTTCATCGTCCGACGTTTGATGATTTTTAGTGGGTGAATTGCTAGGTTTATGTCTTTTTCCCATCACTGCAATTGGGCTGTTGGTACTAATTAGTTACTATTCAGTTTTATATTTCTTAATACACACTTCAGAATTGAGCATCTCGTAGAGAATGCTTTCAATTTTTTTTTGCTGGTATCCATTACCATAATTTACAAATGGTTTTCTGTTCTCATTATCGTAGTTTTTAGGTTTCTTTTTAGTTTTTAATATTCTTTCAATCATGAGCACACGGGCAGCTACCACACACTCGATTCAGGGCTATTCAGAAATAGAATATGTAATAATTGTATCGTTGGAAATAAGTTGTTTAAGTGTTATCGGTTAGAATCGCCTAGTGGGGGAGTTTTGAAATAAGTTATACATGTCGCTCGCAGGTTATACACATGGAAAATGTCGTCGGCCTGCACTCTATCGTATTTTGGGATGTTGCTGGTCCTATTCGCAGCAATTTTCGGACCATTTGTGTTTATTGAATAATGGGGCAAACTCTTGACACGAAGGTTGGTGAATTAGTTTCGTTTTTCTCATTGAACATTAGTTCAACCTGTTTGAATTTTGTTTCCTAGTCTTTGTTCAGTCTAAGCTCTTTTTCTGAATTAATGATTTCTTAGTTTTGTTTCTGGGATACACACCAGTGAGTTGGGATTATTCTTCACGAAACGGAACTCGATTTTTCATTCAATTCACGTGGAGTTTTGCCTTTGCGTTGAATAGATAGTGATAGTTTTTCTCGATGTTGGCTGGAACTGACCCTGCTCTTCGATTTTTCGGGACTGTTTGGACAATGTCACTACGGCATATGTCGGAGAATAACTAATTTCCGATATCAGTCGACATTTTGGCATTTCACTTTAAAAAAGGGTCCTTTTTCGTGCCAAACATGACTGGTGTTAAATAAACAGTAAAAAGAAAGAGTGATATGTAAATGTATTAAATATAATAAGTTTAGTATAAATGTAATGAAATAGTGTTACAAAGACTTACTATCTAAACTTAATTATAATTAAAGATTACTATAAGTTACATCGTTTCGGCCTCTCGTCCTCTACGATGTCTTAGGTCAGGGGGCCGAGGCCTCATCAGGAAGATAAACCCCTGACCAGGTTAAAAAGTAAAAACTAACTAAATTAAAGTTATACTATATTAAATGTGTTTATTTTAATAATCACTAAATTAAGAATATTATCAGTTATTAGTAATAAAATTATACCTTGGGTTTGTCGGTTGACTGACGTATTACAGATTGGAATAGTGGTGTGTCATTTTTATCTCAGTTACCAGCTCACTCATGGCAGATTGTTCTCTATAAAGCAGTTAATTCTCATGCTCATTTTGGTTGGATGTTCTGCGAAACGTCATATTCTGTAGATCAGGTTCCCAGCAAGGGAACGATTCCTATGTAAGCTGAAAAACACTTTCTTATAGTGTAATACCGTACCGTCCCAGATCGTGAAAGAAGCTGTTACATAATCATTGAAAGTCAGACTGGGTCAATCTGTTTTAAGCTACTCACCTATTGTCATCAAAACGAATATTTTCAGGTCTCGTGTATCGTGATGGTGGCGTTAGTGTTGATTTATTTCTATTTCTATGCAGTAAAATAGAACGTGTTTCTCTATTCAGTTAAATTTGTGAGCTAAACCGAATAAATATGAGGTGAGTATCTTGTTCATTGACATGCATTTTTCGTTCCGGCACTGTTATAGTAATCATGTTTATCACTTGAATTAGCACAGACATACTTCAATAAAGGCCGAACAGTCAGAACATTTCTATGAACGGATTACCATTCTTTTAAAATTGGACAAATCGGTTTATTTTTGATGCAAAATCAGAGATTTTTCATCAATCCTTGACAAAAATCGGGCTCCGTTTTGTAGAACAGTCATATATTATTGGTATGTGAGCACAGAAAAAGTATACCATGTGGAAGAATCGGAGATTACGCAGATTTATTTGTTGATTGACTCGAAAACACAGCAGAATTTATGGACAAGTCTAAAGTGTGTATTTAACGACGGGCAGAAATTGTACTTTGAGGTCAATTGCGACCAAACCTTACATATATTATTCAATTCGGATTTGCTTCGCTCTTTTTTAAAAATAATGGACAGCAGTCTGTGAGTCTCTTTCTATCAGAGCACGACGCTAATCATTTTCAATTTTCAGGTTTCCTATTCGGAACATCCTATTAGTATTCACTGCGCGATGTTATTGGGTTTGAGCAGTACTACTTAATTCCAAGCGCTCTGTGACAACTGCTGCCATGCAAAGTGAATGATTGAGAAAGTTTAAACGTTTTGATGTTGAGCCGCCTTATGAGTTTGATTGTTTTACTACGAAATGCGATTGTTTAACCTTTATAATGTTTAAATGGTTACCGTTTACCGATGTTACTAATTATTTATTTATTATGTATTGTAATCTGGGAATCATAAATCATATTTTTACCGGTTTTCATATACGCGAAAAACTTCTCACTATGAATGTTCTCACTGGTTTCACGGTACTACTGATGTACTGTGATTTGATTCACACGGGCTATTAGTACTAATGAGTACTATAGTTTGACTTTAATATGGTCATTATTTGATTGAACATCAAAATTATTCTGGGGTTTTGAGGATAAATCGTAGTTAATGAATTTTGTATACTGAGATACGCATGTATACATCTGAAAATGAGCTTTAGATGTTGAACTAGCAGGTCATTTTTCAAAATAGTTCTGTCATTTGATCATAATCTGCGATTAGATATTGTGCGCCTCCGTTTCTTCATTAAGATTAGGGCGCGCTAGCGTAACCGCGACGCACTCTTGCTGCGTTCTGCCGACCGCGGTTGCCTTCACGTTCGAACTGCTCTGAACTCCCTGCGACTGGGACGTCGTAGCAGTCACGCAAAAAAACCCGCATTTTAGCTTGGTAGCAGACGACGTACGGGTCAAATTACTCAACGTAGCAGACGTCGTTGCACTCGCAATGATAGCTGGATTGCCACTCGTGAAGTAATCAGCGGTCCGGCCAGAATTAGATACGTACGTGCTAGAGGTGCCACTCTGCGCAACTCAGCCTATTTAGTTCATTCGAGCTAGGTTAAAAGCCGCTCTGACACACGAAAGAAGTGCTCACTTCGATTAGGTGTTAAAGAGAAAACATGCTTGTGCATATTCATTTGAAAAAAGTGTATTTTTTCAAAAAGAATTAGCATTGAAAGTTGAGCAATAATCTCATATTTTCCCAATAATTAGCTTTTGAGTGATTATGGTTATATACATTAATACTAGTATAGTTTTATAGTAACTTAAATCTTACTATCGTCCACAATTTCGCGTAGAATTTTTCGTTTTATGAATAGCAGGATTAATGTATATAAACATGAATGAAACATGAATAGAAAATATACTACCAAATGAATGCGGTTGTTTCGGAGTGAATCAGTAATATTATTAATCAATTAAATTTCGGAATGGTCTGGGGCCGCGCTGGCCCGGCTGATCCTGACCAACCGTCTGGGACCGTAGCAGTCAAACCGTCTGGGACGCGTAAACATCGCGTCCCGGACGGTCGACTGCTACGACGTCCCAGTCCTAGGGAGTTCAGAGTGAAAACCCGAGATTTCGCGCATGGCTTGAAAATATAATATCTCGGAGAGTTCCGAACAGATTTGCAAAAATTAAACGGGAAACGGATTCCACGATCCTAATGAACAATATAAAACATTGTGTAAACGATTTGGTCGGCGTTGACATTTTGACTTACGGTGCTGCCTACGTTTTCTATCACAACGTACACATTGGTACTTATCCAACAATGGACCCAAAAATACCCCATTTTCACTTTTCGCTTTCAACCAAGTTTCGGTTAAAACTGCTATATCAATATTTTCTTGTTGCAGAATGTTTTGAAGCGCTACACTGTTTTTCGATATCGATCTTATGTTTAAGAGAATGCATTTAAAAACCTGACTACATGTTCTGTTACCCAAAGGGGGCCGGAGAGGAGATACTAGTTTCCCGGAACCCCGTTGCGTGACCCGTTCCACTGCTGGAACCTTGGTGCTCGGACGCCGGAGGGATCTCCGTACGCCCTTGTACCCTGATGGTCACCGGGGCGAGTCCAAGATCCCTTCAGTAGACGTTCTTGCCGCTGGCGATCTCGCTCTTCCTTGGGGAGAGAGGCACGAAGCCAAACCCCGTGGAATTGTGAGTCGCGCAGCCATTGATATCGATCACACAATTGACGCTGATGTTTGCTCGTAGGCAGTACAACCTTGAGCAGGCGAGGGCAAGACCCCATCTGACCCATGCGATATACCGCTACCGGCGAAACCTCAACGCCTAGCGAGTTTACAACCAATCTAACTTTACGAACATCGTCGTCATTGCGACCTACAGGAAACTTGGAGTCCGACTCCGAAACACCACTAAGAACAATAGCACGAGACATCTCTCGGTTCTCACACGGATCAGAGGGACGTGTATGGTTACAAACAACGGGAGCTGCCTCCTTACTCTCAGCAACAATCTTGGAAATGGGTGAAACAGGCTTAGCATTATGAAAATCAAACAATGTACGTAACTCATGATGCTTGTTGATCTAGTTGTCGTCTGTTCTTACCTTTTGCCTCGAATTACTCATGAATGATGTCAATGATTCATTTTTTCTGATAAATTCTATTGCAGAAATCTCTGGGTACAACCGTCACGCATGTTGAAGTCCAATCGCCAGATGTGCTGTAGGCTATTTCGGATTCGAGATCATCGTGAGCGAAACAGGTGCCAGTTCTGTAGTGGATATCTTTCGATTATCATTCGGGTGTGTTATCAGTTAGCAGCAGCGAGTTTCTTGGTTAACCACTAAACAGTCTTGTATCTGTGGTTTTTTTTCCAATCCCATTACCAAAATTCTGTTTCTGCCGGAAAGCCAAGAAATTCGAATAAAGCTTCATTGTTCCGTAAAGTATACTACGCTATTTAGTGTGTATTGAAACGAGTCACAACCCGTAGCCAAATCTTTCATACACCGATTACTAAGCCTAACTGATATGAAAACGCAATTGCTGAAGATAAAAGGCAACCTGTTTCTATGTCAAAGGGAATACTACTTAGTTTTGCTTTCATCATTAATATGTTACTGAAAAAAAATTTCACGTTGCGACTCATTTCAATGAATATACCCTTGGAGCCCTACTCTTGTCGACCGCATATTAACGTGTTATTATTAACGAATAACGAAGTAGGATAGATAGCAGAATCTCTCAATGTAAGTCATTCAGTAGAATAATTTAGTTTGCCGTAGCTTTCATCATATAGTTCTAGTTATTCATCATTTCAATGATTTGACTCCTTGTTTGTTGTTATAATCTCTGCTCAGCTTTTTATTTTATATGCCAGTGGAATGTCAATAACTCTGGCTGCTTCTCCTCTTTAAGAGTGTCTGTTCAAGGTTCACAAAAGTATAGTTTAATGTGTAGCCGCCCCAGTTGGTTGACTTTCATGTAGTTTGGAAGTGACCGCACCAGCTGAGTGTTGCTGCGTAATTAGCCCATATTTTCCTTCGCTTGATTTGGAGAAGATGTGTTTGCACATGTGTTTGTTCTATAAAAATTCTGTTCTACTATCTATAGCTTCCCATGGTTACGGTGTTTTATCGCATCGAATAAATTGAGTTCAGGTGTCAGGGCGATGCAGTTGCCGTATGCGGCCGGAAAATACATTGTTCTCCAATATGTATTTTGCAATAATTGTGTGTGTGTGTGTGTGTGTGTGTGTGTGTGTGTGTGTGTGTGTGTGTGTGTGTGTGTGTGTGTGTGTGTGTGTGTGTGTGTGTGTGTGTGTGTGTGTGTGTGTGTGTGTGTGTGTGTGTGTGTGTGTGTGTGTGTGTGTGTGTGTGTGTGTGTGTGTGTGTGTGTGTGTGTGTGTGTGTGTGTGTGTGTGTGTGTGTGTGTGTGTGTGTGTGTGTGTGTGTGTGTGTGTGTGTGTGTGTGTGTGTGTGTGTGTGTGTGTGTGTGTGTGTGTGTGTGTGTGTGTGTGTGTGTGTGTGTGTGTGTGTGTGTGTGTGTGTGTGTGTGTGTGTGTGTGTGTGTGTGTGTGTGTGTGTGTGTGTGTGTGTGTGTGTGTGTGTGTGTGTGTGTGTGTGTGTGTGTGTGTGTGTGTGTGTGTGTGTGTGTGTGTGTGTGTGTGTGTGTGTGTGTGTGTGTGTGTGTGTGTGTGTGTGTGTGTGTGTGTGTGTGTGTGTGTGTGTGTGTGTGTGTGTGTGTGTGTGTGTGTGTGTGTGTGTGTGTGTGTGTGTGTGTGTGTGTGTGTGTGTGTGTGTGTGTGTGTGTGTGTGTGTGTGTGTGTGTGTGTGTGTGTGTGTGTGTGTGTGTGTGTGTGTGTGTGTGTGTGTGTGTGTGTGTGTGTGTGTGTGTGTGTGTGTGTGTGTGTGTGTGTGTGTGTGTGTGTGTGTGTGTGTGTGTGTGTGTGTGTGTGTGTGTGTGTGTGTGTGTGTGTGTGTGTGTGTGTGTGTGTGTGTGTGTGTGTGTGTGTGTGTGTGTGTGTGTGTGTGTGTGTGTGTGTGTTTGTGTGTGTGTGTGTGTGTGTGTGTGTGTGTGTGTGTGTGTGTGTGTGTGTGTGTGTGTGTGTGTGTGTGTGTGTGTGTGTGTGTGTGTGTGTGTGTGTGTGTGTGTGTGTGTGTGTGTGTGTGTGTGTGTGTGTGTGTGTGTGTGTGTGTGTGTGTGTGTGTGTGTGTGTGTGTGTGTGTGTGTGTGTGTGTGTGTGTGTGTGTGTGTGTGTGTGTGTGTGTGTGTGTGTGTGTGTGTGTGTGTGTGTGTGTGTGTGTGTGTGTGTGTGTGTGTGTGTGTGTGTGTGTGATTTCTTCAACATCTCTTATACACTAGAAGTATATAATAGTTCATACTATAATATAAACGAACTAATAAGTACATAACACAAATAATGAATCATATCTGAATTAGCAAAAATTTTCAGGATTTACCCAAAAAACTACATTCTTTGCCATCATACGTAATTACACGGACGTTCTATTCTGTTGACGACATACAGTATGCAACCACATTTTCCGCAAATCATCATACTATTCAAACACAATCTCAATCACGTAATATAATCATAAAATATAGAAACATACCTTAATTCTTCCTTTTTAACTTCACCTATACATAATTAAATTACTTCTTCATAATAACCTCTTTTACATCTTTCCATTATACCTTTATTTAACTTCTTTTTTCTCTTATTTTTTGCCTTATCTTCTTTTTATCTCACTTTTATCTCGTATTTACTTAATAACAATACATACCATGTATAATATAACTATAAAACAAACTCGTATATAACTTGACAATATTTCTATCGAAAACAGGGGTTCGTTTTGATGGGGTTCACAAAAGGTGGAGGCAGGTAACGGAGTGTGTTGCCTCCATCGCCTCCATTACGAATTTTTATGGTGGGCCTTTACCAAGCCTCCCGGAAAGGCAGCAGCCCTGCTGAAACCACACACTCTCTCTATCAGGTGTGGCCACCTCGATACTTGGATTACGGCCAAACAAACACATACCACTGTCCGCACAAAGCGCTTTCAATTATTTTCATATTACCGCACTAAGCAGCAGAAAATATGGAAAGAACATCAAAGAAGTTATTTGTTTCAATACTTTAGAAAAGGGAAGCAAATGTAATAATAATAAATGTATGATTTGCCCTAAAATAAGATTTAATAACTATATTCATAGTTCGGTCACGAATTATAAAATTAGAACCATTAAACAAGGTATTGCTAATTGTAACTCTAAGAACCTAATATATTCCATCACATGTAAACATTGTCAAAAACAATATGTTGGAGAAACACAAAGCACTCTTAAGACAGGAATGAATAATCACCGTCAATCATTTAAAAAGAATAAACTCAACACATATATTTGTAAACATTTCTTCGATCAAAATGATTCTGAGAGCTTTCATATTGATATCTTAGATAACATTGATAACGATAATAAAAGACTAAGATTAGATAAGGAACTTTTCTGGATAAAACTATTAATGACACCATATCCGTATGGTTTCAACGATCAAATCGGTAGTTATGGGAATATTTCAAGTAACATTATACCATTTGATAAGAAATCACATCCTTATTATGGTATCAAAATATTTAGATTCAAACAAATAAGAAAGAAAGAAAATAATAATAAACAACGTACTAAAGTAGAACCAGACATTATAATGAACAATATCAGTCAATTAGATACTAACCAACTCCACATATATAGTAAATCAATAAGTAAAACCAATCTAAACAATTCATTGAAATATACCAATTCTAGTGATAATTTCAAAGATACAACTAAGGATACTAAATTGAAAATATATGGAATTCTTGCAAAAATATACTGGGATCAACACGATATCAAGAAAAAGATAACAAGTGATAAAACTAAGTTGATATACTCCATACCATATGTTGATAAATTTACCGATAAACATAATTTCAAAAAACTCATTTATAATAGAATACTTACGACTATAGGTATAGACATTGAAGATAAACTTTCTATACAAATACGATTTGAATTGAATAAACCTATTAGTGGTAGAATACTAAATTATTCTAAGTTCATTAAAGAACTAAATAAAGACAAGATGGAAAAAATACTCAAATCGGAATGTATTTGCAAAACTAATCGAAAATGGGTTAATGATTTTCATAATCATATCATAACAGGCGATCCCAACTTGTTCAAACATACCCCTATATTTTAACATCTAAATAAAGGTACTAAATATAGAACAAAGGACTTTGAAAAGATACATATACAACTTGCAGTTATGAAACAAACTGAAAGATTAATAACATCTATTTCTACTGTTACTAAAATCAATAAAGCAATGAAAGATAAATTGAAAATGGATTTATATAATACGATTAATAATACTATCTTGAAACATACCAAAGTCAATATGAAGGATGATAACATCACTCACAACAACCTCCAGATATGGGATAAACATCAACATAACTGGGAATCACAACTTAAGAATATACAGCAACACTTTATTATAACTTTGACGAATATACAGCAACACTTTATTATAACTTTGACAGACAAAGCTACAATATACAGCAACACTTTATTAAAACTTTGACAGACAAAGCTACTTCAAACTATGCTTTCATATGTAAAAAACTATACATACAAATGCTGAATGAAGAATTAGGTTACAAAGAGGATAAACTGATTAATAAAACAAAAAAAAAGAGAATCTGTAGACTATTATCTATAGACCAATAAAGTTTGATGTTATTTCTCTGTTCTATGACATGACAATAGGCCTTGAAATGTTGTTTTATATGTTTTAAAATCAGTTGTAACTGTATAGATATTTTTCTTATACTACTAGTTTTTGCGTTAGTGATAAATCTACTTTTCATAGGTTGTTTATGTAGTTTAGGTATGGCATAAATTAACGGTATCTTCATGTTATCTTGTTTCAAAATGCGTAGATTGAAGTTAATATTCTTATGTCTGTTGATAATGTTTTGTTCTGTTTCATTTTCTATCTTTTCAAATGTTTTATTAATCAGTTTATCCTCTTTGTATCCAAATTCTTCATTCAGCATTTGTATGTATAGTTTTTCACATGTGAAAGCATAGTTTGAAGTAGCTTTGTCTGTCAAAGTTATAATAAAGTGTTGCTGTATATTCTTAAGTTGTGATTCCCAGTTATGTTGATGTTTATCCCATATCTGGAGGTTGTGGTGAGTGATGTTATCATCCTTCATATTGACTTTGGTATGTTTTAAGATAGTATTATTAATCGTATTATATAAGTCCATTTTCAATTTATCTTTCATTACTTTATTGATTTTAGTAACAGTAGAAATAGATGTTATTAATCTTTCAGTTTGTTTCATAACTGCAAGTTGTATATGTATCTTTTCAAAGTCCTTTGTTCTATATTTAGTACCTTTATTTAGATGTTCAAATATAGGGGTATTTTTGAACAAGTTGGGATCGCCTGTTATGATATGATTATGAAAATCATTAACCCATTTTCGATTAGTTTTGCAAATACATTCCGATTTGAGTATTTTTTCCATCTTGTCTTTATTTAGTTCTTTAATGAACTTAGAATAATTTAATATTCTACTACTAATAGGTTTATTCAATTCAAATCGTATTTGTATATGTATAGCATATTATCGCGAACCTGCACCTTGCCTGTTGGACGACGCAAAACATAGATACTTTGCAGGCGAAGTTTTACGGTTGCAGGCGAAGTTTTACGGGTTCTTCAGCACCACCAGCAACGGAGATTAGCTCCAAATATAAGCTCGGCTCAGAGACTTGCGATCAAAGAGTTACGGGGTGGTATCACGGGGTAATGCGCGTATATCGGTCAGCGATAAAGGGGGGGGGGAATTTGTAGTTTTACCGCAAACGCTGGACAAGCAAATCACTCAGCAGCACCTTTCTGATGCCACTGTTCATGCAAACTCTTCACATGCTGAATTCAACAAGCAAAGTCTCGCACTCAATACCAAATGGGTTAGCATTGGGAACGCAATAGGCTGGGGTGACCAATTCGTGAAACGACTGCTCTTGAGGAATCCGACTTGTCCTTTATTTTACTCACTCGTCAAAACGCACAAGCTAATCGGGACGAATTACCAATCTTTAGATCCAAAAACTTACAAAATTCGTCCAATTATAAGCAATGTTGGTGGTCCGACAGACAGGATCAGTTGGTTCCTCAGCGGCATACTCGTTAAGTTACTTCAATTCATTCCGGCCCACCTTTCTAACACAAAACACTTCCTAACTCAGTTGCGCCAGGTCAAAATTGATAAATCGTGTGCAGTTGAGTCCTCGACGTAGAAAGTCTCTACACCAACGTTTCAAATGAAGCGGCTCTCGAAGCGGTACACGAACTTCTTACCGATAATTGGAACAACGTCGATTCACATGGTTTATCAATTTCACAGATCATGGAATTAGTCAAAGCATGCGTAAATTGTAAGGTGTTTAAGTGGTCTGGTAACTATTACAAGCAGTTGCGAGGGTTAGCTATGGGTCAGCGCTTGGCACCTATTCTTGCGATTTCATTTATGTCAAAAGTTGAGAAACCCGTTATTGAACGAGTGCCAATGCTTTACTGTCGATACATTGATGATTGTTTCATAGTCACATCAACTCAAGTTGAGATGGACGAATGTTTTAATCTGATGAATCGGCAGTCGAGGCATATTCGACTCACGTGTGAAACGCCTTTTCAGGATTGGTTACCTTTCCTGAATTCGCGTGTGCGGCAGGGTGGCTCAGAGTTTGACATAAAATGGTATAGGAAACCTACTTGCAAAAACATTTTAGTACATGCTCGCTCGGCGCATCCTACATCAGTCAAAAAGGCAGTGGTCAAAAACATGTTCCGTACTGCGCGGGAATTGAGTTCAGGGGCTACCGAGCGCGATGAATCAACGGCGTTAGCAAAGCAAATCGCATCTTCAAATGGTTACGTAGAACAAATGTTCTCCCATCAGCAACACCGCATAGGACTCGCACCAGATAAAGTAGTTTTCTGTATTCCATTTGTCTTTGATGAAGTGAGCAGATCCATCCGGGACTGTCTGAAGAGAGCAAATCTGGACAACCAGGTAACCCTGGTCGAATCACCCCCTGACAACTTGCGAAAACGGCTGGTGCGGAATAGAATGTACGATAGGATTTGCTCTACTGCAGCGTGTCTAATTTGTCCAAATGGAAAACCCGGGGATTGTATGCTAGAAGGGTGCGTATATTGCATAGAATGTGCGCAGTGTGGGGAAATTTACATTGGGGAGACGGGTCGCAAACTTTACATTCGGCTAAAAGAGCACATAGCGGGGCGCAACAAAAGCTCACAAGCAACGGCATTGGGAACGCATAGAGTACAGTCACACAATGGGTCCAACTTTGACATAGTAGTTACGGTTCTGGAAGTTGAGAGCGATGTTTCGGCGCGCAAACTGCTAGAAGCCTGTTGGATTCGTGCCAAATCTCCTAACATGAATAGGAAAGACGAGTGCATTTCCATTACCACGCACCTCGTACCTTTCCTGAGCAAGTGCAATTGTTGAGTGTGACTACTCATTTATACTCGGACATTTACACAACTCGGTTGGCTCTACTTTCATCATGTTAATGTATTTGTTTAGCTGAGTTTGTAGTGCTCATTATTCGTGCTATTTGGAATACATTTGAGTCACGTTGTCCTGCGCGACTGTATCGAGTTTATTGTACTTTGTGAACTGATGCCTTTTTCAGGCTCTGAAAACGGCGAATTTGCCGAAACGTCGCCACAATAAATATTCCATCATACTACCTCGTGTACGGTTCAACTACAAAATCAAACCATATACACAACAATGCCGAGGTTCAAAGAAAGCAGGACTTGGAGAATATTTCGGTATGAGTTGTTTTGTTGAGTTTCTCTATCCGGTTTAAGTAGATTATAAATGTTACTATTTTGAATAGTTTACGTGGTGCAACATAACATCAAACAATAGTGTTGATGAGTGAAGTCTACTATTTATTGAGAAATTGCTTTTCCCGCTCTTCTGTGTGTATAGCTGATTATTTGAACATGCTCCGTGACTATATTGTTACAATCGCCCGTTTTCCTCGATTATATTTCTGTGAATAGACTTTAACTTATCTACAATTCATATTCTTTCCGACGCATGCTCACTTATTCACCCTACAAATGCATATCATTATGAATTTCAAATTCGTTGATAAAAACGGGTTGCAAATAGTACCATAATAAATGTTTACCCTAGATATTTGGTGTTTAATTGGCTGAAACTGAATTCGGAACGAGAGAAAACATGTTCTCCATTTTAAACTATTATTCAGAGAACCCATTCAGCATAAACGTGCAGCCAGCTGGTTGGAGCTACAGCTGACAAAGTTCTTCCCCAACAGCTGATGTCCGCTGTGTTTAGTGCGTAAATGTAAACTGGCGTTACCGAAAATTCTGACCGCTATGGCAATCAGTAAATCTAACCAAAGTTGAAATCTAATAAAGTGGAAATCTAACCATCCTTACCCCATAGCTAAATTATTCAAATATATCCCGTAACGCTTAATTTACCTGCTTTTTACTATTTGATACTTTTTTTCATTGTCATCATAGAACCTTTTTTAAACTTGAAGTTTCTTTTCTTGCCTAAATCTTCGACTATGTTGGTTGTTTCATGTCCTATAGGAAAGTTTATATGTTTTTCAGTGTTAGAGTTGAGGTTCAAAGTTTTCATGCTTTCATTTGTGTCGTATAATGTGAGTTTTTTGTTCCAAAATGATTAATTTAAAAATTTAAGTGCTACATGCGTTTATTGTGTAATTTTTTGTTTCTAGCTATGTAAAGGTCTCAACTTCGCCATATTATTCGTGTCTGACATAGTATAAGCTTCATTCTCTAGCGAAAAGCAATAGAAATGTTGAGCACAGTTTATATTGTCACGCGCGAACGTGGAAGTATTATGTTCTATACATGAAACATTTGATGTTTCGAGTACTAGCTGCTTGTTGATCTAGTTGTCGTATGTTCTTACAAAACCAGGAACTCTATAATTGAGTAGGTTGAGTTAACATCTGTGATTTGTAGATTCTAGTTTACAGGTTTGAGAAAATATTTTACGACTTTTGTATGTTTGTAATGAACTTTATACTAGAGTATATTAGTATTTTTCGGTTTTTGTAGCAGTAGCTGTTCCATTTGAGAGTAGTTGTCTAAGGGGCGCACAGTAGAAGACAAATCTTACATTCGTTGGGCCCCCACTTTTTTATGAATTTTTCTCTTTTTGTATACATGCCGTAGGTATGTGGTTTGATCTGTACGGTGCAGATAAAATTGTTTTCTTGATGAACCACTTGTCAGGTATTACCGTCATTCGGAATAAAAATATGACGTCAACATTGCAGTTCTAGAAACTTACTTCATCTGCCCTTCAGAATCCCAGAATACGTCATGTTTGACTGAAGTTTCATCGTTAATTGACCATTTTTGAGAAACTGTCAGCATTCGAAAACATATTTCACGTCAATTTTCTTTAAAGTTGACGTCATCTGGTCTTTTGAATTCCAGAATAAGTCCTATTTAAATAAAGTTTCATCGTTGATATACCATTTTTGAGATATTTTCAGCATTTGGAAATATATGTGACGTCAACTTTGCACTTTTCAAAAATGACGTCATCTGGTCTCCAGAATCCCACAATACGTCACTCTTAGATTGAGTTCCACCGTTAATTGACCCTTTCTAAGTTATTACCAACATTTGAAAATATATGTGACGTCAACTTTGCACTTTTCAAAAATGACGCCATCTGGTCTCCAGAATCCCAGAATACGTCACTCTAAGATTGAGTTTCACCGTTAATTGACCCTTTCTAAGACATTTTCAGCATTTGAAAATATATGTGACGTCAACTCTGCACTTTTCAAAAATGACGTCATCTGGTCTCCAGAATCCCACAATACGTCACTCTTAGATTGAGTTCCACCGTTAATTGACCCTTTCTAAGATATTACCATCATTTGAAAATATATGTGACGTCAACTTTGCACTTTTCAAAAATGACGTCATCTGGTCTCCAGAATCCCAGAATACGTCACTCTAAGATTGAGTTTCACCGTTAATTGACCCTTTCTAAGACATTTTCAGCATTTGAAAATATATGTGACGTCAACTTTGCACTTTTCAAAAATGACGTCACCTGGTCTCCAGAATCCCACAATACGTCACTCTTAGATTGAGTTCCACCGTTAATTGACCCTTTCTAAGATATTACCAACATTTGAAAATATATGTGACGTCAACTTTGCACTTTTCAAAAATGACGTCATCTGGTCTCCAGAATCCCAGAATACGTCACTCTTAGATTGAGTTCCACCGTTAATTGACCCTTTCTAAGACATTTTCAGCATTTGAAAATATATGTGACGTCAACTTTGCACTTTTCAAAAATGACGTCATCTGGTCTCCAGAATCCCAGAATACGTCACTCTAAGATTGAGTTTCACCGTTAATTGACCCTTTCTAAGACATTTTCAGCATTTGAAAATATATGTGACGTCAACTTTGCACTTTTCAAAAATGACGTCACCTGGTCTCCAGAATCCCACAATACGTCACTCTTAGATTGAGTTCCACCGTTAATTGACCCTTTCTAAGATATTACCAACATTTGAAAATATATGTGACGTCAACTTTGCACTTCTCAAAAATGACGTCATCTGGTCTCCAGAATCCCAGAATACGTCACTCTTAGATTGAGTTCCACCGTTAATTGACCCTTTCTAAGACATTTTCAGCATTTGAAAATATATGTGACGTCAACTTTGCACTTTTCAAAAATGACGTCATCTGGTCTCCAGAATCCCACAATACGTCACTCTTAGATTGAGTTCCACCGTTAATTGACCCTTTCTAAGATATTACCATCATTTGAAAATATATGTGACGTCAACTTTGCACTTTTCAAAAATGACGTCATCTGGTCTCCAGAATCCCAGAATACGTCACTCTTAGATTGAGTTCCACCGTTAATTGACCCTTTCTAAGATATTACCAACATTTGAAAATATATGTGACGTCAACTTTGCACTTTTCAAAAATGACGTCATCTGGTCTCCAGAATCCCAGAATACGTCACTCTTAGATTGAGTTTCACCGTTAATTGACCCTTTCTAAGACATTTTCAGCATCCACCTCTATATTTGGGTAGTTTGGTGTGTATGTCCAGAAATTCACAGTTTGCCCTTTTGGTCGAAAAAAAGTGAGGCAAGCGATGAAAGCTGGGGAGAAAAGAGAGACGTGAAAAAATACGTGCTTTTAGATTTTATTTCCATTTTCGATGGCAACGCGGGCGGTAGTGCTCGGATTTCGTCTAATCTTATTCACTGTTTCAAATGAATTTGTTTATTAATGGAGGCCGCAATGTTCAAAATACATAAGAAGTAATGATTATGAGTTAGTAACAATTGCTCAAATTTTTTCTCATTTCTCTCTCTCTCCTTCCTTCCCTTTTTTCTGCTGTCTATGATTGAGCCCGGAAAAAAGATAGAGAGAGAGAGAGAGAGAGAGAGAGAGAGAGAGAAGAGAGAGAGAGAGAGAGAGAAGAGAGAGAGAGAGAGAAAGGACAGAGTTAGGGATAAAAATATCTTGCGCTCTATTTTTCCTGCACTCCTCCTGCGTATGTGCTTCCCAGTGTGTATACGTTTGATGGGTGGGTTGCTCTTGAAATACATGTAGTGGGTGAAAAAAATATGTCCAAAAGGATTCTCGCGCTTACACTTTCGCTGTGTATGTGAATCCCCTTGGTTCCCATTTTCGCAGTGTAGGCGAATTCCCACTATTTTCATCTCAGATGTCTATGTGAATTCTTGCGATATCCGTTTTTGCTGTGTATTTGAGTTCCCCGCCCCACTATGTTGAGAAAACTGTAGCGCTCTATTGTGCGGAGATATGCTCTATGTTAGAGAAACTTACTACGCTCTATAGTTAGAAGAAGAATTGTGCTACATGTTGAGGGCAACTATAGCCTTTATTTCAAGGAGAGCTATCGCGCTCTAAGTTGGAAAAAAGTGTCGTGCTATGCTAACGAGAACTCACGACGCTCTATGTTAAAGAGAGCTCTCGCGCCCTATGGTAGAGAGAAATACCGCGTTGGGAGGAACTCCCGGCGCCCTACGTTATAAAAAAACTTAAGCACTCTTTGTGAATAACTGTAGCGCTATATGTTGAGCCGAACTGTTCAGGCTCTATGTTAAGGAGAGCTCCCGCGCCCTATGTTGGAGAGAGATCTCGCGCCTTATGTTAGAGAGATAGCCCGCGCCTTATGTTAGGGAGAGCTCCCGCGCTCTATGTTAGGAAGAGCTTCCGCGCTTTATACTAGGGGGAGCTCCCGCGCCGTATGTTCGGGAAAGAAGGAGAGCTCCCGCGCCGTATGTTAGAGAGATAGCCCGCGCCTTATGTTAGGTAGAGCTCCCGCGCTCTGTGTTAGAGAGATATCCAGCGCCTTGGAATAGGGGGAGCTACTGCGCCCTACGTTAATGAAATCCTCCATTCCTCCTCTTTTGAATTCGGCAAATGGAGTGAGCATGAAACTAAATATCTCTGGAAGCTCTCGCCAGCCCGGAATAGAAACAAGGGAGGCGGAGGCGGCTTTAGCCGCCGGCGACCTTCCTTGTCCATATATATATTTCGCTACTTTGGTTTGTTTGTCTGAAACTTTTTTGCTGCACTTTTAGTCGAAAAATGGTGAGGAAACTGAGGCAAGCTGGGTGAGGCAAATGGCGTGGGCGGCGTGTGATTTCATTTTTCCCAACCGGCTGTTGCTGGGATTTGGCAATAGAAAATTTCTCTAAACAGGATAGACGAGTTTCACGCCGTCACGGTTATCAGGAAAGGCTTAACAGGGTAGGAAAATGGGTATAAAAGCGCAGCGGGAAGGGCGAGAGCCATTCGAACGCTCTGTTAGGAAAAAACCTGTCTAGGGTTAAAGAGAACTCTCGCGCGCTCTATGTTAGGGAGAGGTCTCGCACCCTACGTTAGGGAGAGGTCTCGCCGTCTATGTTAAAGAGAACTTCCGCGCTCTACGTTAGGGAAAACTTCCGCGCTGTATGTTAAAGAGAACTCCCGCGCTCTACGTTAGGGAAAAACCTGTCTAGGGTTAAAGAGAACTCTCGCGCCCTATGTTAGGAAGAGCTTTCGCGCTCTATGTTAGGGAGAGGTCTCGCGCTCTATGTTAAAGAGAACTCCCGCGCTCTACGTTAGGAAAAAACCTGTCTAGGGTTAAGGAGAACTCTCGCGCCCTATGTTAGGGGAATCTCCCGCGCTCTATGTTAGGGAGAGGTCTCGCGCCCTATGTTAGGGAAAGCTCTCGCGCTTTATGTTAGGGAGAGGTCTCGCGCTCTATGTTAGGGAGAGGTCTCGCCGTCTATGTTAAAGAGAACTTCCGCGCTCTACGTTAGGGAAAACTTCCGCGCTCTATGTTAAAGAGAACTCCCGCGCCCTACGTTAGGAAAAAAACTGTCTAGGGTTAAGGAGAACTCTCGCGCCCTATGTTAGGGGAATCTCCCGCGCTCTATGTTAGGGAGAGGTCTTGCACTCTATGTTAGGAAAAGGTCTCCTCTATGGTGGGGAAAGGTCTCGCTCTTTAGATCTCGCCTGTCTTTAGATATATTATTTTATATTACCTGTCTTTAGATATATCCTTCATATAATTGGCTTGCTTGGTCTGTATGTATGTATGTTTGTAACCGATTCCATCATTTTTGCACTTTTAGCCGGAAAATGGGCCGAAAACTGAAGCCGGCGATTTTCTAGCTAAAACGTGAGAGAACGTGCACATTTCATTTCTCGAAATCGGTTGCTGCTGGGCAGTTTTGCAATAGCAAGTGCATCTTAACTGGGTAGACGAGTTTCACGCCGTCACGGTTAACAGGAATGGCTTAACAGGAGTAGGAAATGGGTATAAAAGTGCGCCGGAAAGGAGGAGAGCCATTCGAACGCTCTGTTCGCTCCGAGGATGCCCTGGACTGGAGCTGCTGCCGTGGACTGGACCGCTGATGGATGGTCGGAAGTGCTGCTGTAGGAGCCACTGGGGCTCCTGCTGCCTGTCGGGTGCTGCACACATGATGAAGAAGAGAAGAAGAAACTCTGCACCCCAAATAATGTGGACAAAAATATTTTTTTACTGTGTTGTTCTCGGGTTTTGCTGTTTTGAAACTAATTGTTGTTACAACATCCGCGTCCCATGTAAGAGAGAGGTCTCTCGCTCTATGTTAGGGAGAAGTCTCGCGCCCTATGTTGAGAAGTCTCGCGCTCTATGTTAGAGAGAGATCTCGCGCTCTATGTTAAAGAGAACTCCCGCGCTCTATGTTAGAGAGAGGTATCGAGTTCTCTGTTAGGGGAAAATCTCACGCTCTATGTTAGATAGAGGTCTCGCGCCCTATGTTAGGGAGAAGTCTCGCGCTCTATGTTAGAGAGAACACTCGCGCCTTACGTTAGAGAGAACTCCCGCGCCCTATGTTAGAGAGAGGTCTCAAATTCTCTGTTAGGGGAATGTCACACGCTCTATGTTAGAAAGAGGTCTCGCGCTCTATGTTAGAGAAAGATCTCGCGCCCTATGTTGAAAGGTCTCGCGCTCTATGTTAGAGAGAGATCTCGCGCTCTATGTTAGAGAGAACTCCCGCGCTCTATGTTAGAGAGAGGTCCCAAGTTCTCTGTTAGGGGAATGTCACACGCTCTATGTTAGAAAGAGGTCTCGCGCTCTATGTTAGAGAGAGATCTCGCGCTCTATGTTAAAGAGAGATGTCCCGCTCTATGTTGGAGAGAGATGTCCTGCTTTATGTAGTAGAAATCATTGCGTCTCACGTTGATAAAAACGTGATTGACATGGTTGAGACAAACGTGAATTCAGCAAATGGAGCGAAAATTAAACAAAACTCCTATAAGAGCTCGCCAGCCTGGAATAAAAACAAGGGAGGCGGAGGCGGCTTTAGCCGCCGGCGACCTTCCTTGTCCTATTCTATATTTCGCTACTTTGGTCTGTAACAATTCCATCATTTTGCACTTTTGGTCGAAAAGAGAGTGAGGCAAATGATGGAACTGGGCAAAGATGGGAGACGTGGGATAGACGTGCTTTTTGTTTTTCATTTTCAATTGATGGTGGGATGGGTAGTGGTGGATCACCGTTTTTTCGCGAATAGAAACTGGAAACGGGTTTACGTGAGCTGTTCTCAAACGCGGAAATTTTGGAAAATTTCATTTTGTTCCACTGGCTACTCGGGATGCGGCTGGGATGCATCAGAAAAGGTATTTGCGATTTATTTTTGGCTTTCTCTCACTTTCTCTCTGTTTTTCATTCCTTTATATAACTATCCTGCTTCTTTACTCTTTTTCTCATATGCCCTATGTAGTACAAAACTGTTGCGGTCTATGTGAGGGAGAAATTTCGCGCTCTATGTAAGTAAGAACTGTCGTGCCCTCTGTCAAGAAAGATTATGAGAAGATGAGAGAGAGAGAGAGAGAGAGAGAGAGAGAAAGAGAGAGAGAGAGAGAGAGAGAGAGAGAGAGAGAGAGAGAGATGAGAAGAGAGATAGCTAGATAGAGAAATGAAAAGAGAAGAGGTGAGATAATTTGTCGCGCGCCCTTTGTCCTCTATTTTCGCTGTCTATGTGAGCGCACTTTCCCTATTTTTGTTGTCTATGTGAGCCCCACTGTCCCCATTTCCGCTGTCTATGTCAGCCCCATTGTTTCCATTTCGGCTGTCTATGTGAGCCCCACTGTCCCCATTTTCGCTGTCTCTGTGAGCCCCACTGTCCTCATTTCCGCTGTCTATGTCAGCCCCATTGTTTCCATTTCGGCTGTCTATGTGAGCCCCACTGTCCCCATTTTCGCTGTCTATGTGAGCCCCACTGTCCTCATTTCCGCTGTCTATGTCAGCCCCATTGTTTCCATTTCGGCTGTCTATGTTAACCGCACTGTCCCCATTTATGCTGTCCATGTTAGCCCCACTGTCCCCATTTTCTCTGTCTATGTAAGTCCCATTGTCCCCATTTCCGATGTCAATGTGAGCCCCATCCTCCTCATTTTTGCGGTCTATGTTAGCCCCATTGTCCCCATTTCCGCTGTCTATGTTAGCCCCACTTTCCCCATTTCCGCTGTCTATGTGAGCCCCACTGTCGCCATTTTTGCTGTCTATGTGAGCCCCACTGTCCCCATTTCCGCTGTCTATGTGAGTCCCACTGTCCCCATTTTCGCTGTTTATGTGAGCCCCACTTATCCCAGTTTTGCTGTATATGTTAGCCTCATTGTCCCCATTTGCGCTGTCTATGTGAGCCCTACTCATTCTATTTTTGCTGTGTATGAGAGTAAGAGACTGAGAGAGAGTCGGAAAGAGAGACAGAATGAGAGAGAAGGGGGGGGGGGAAGGGTTAATGGAAAGCGTGAGAGAAGAAAGAGGGAATAGAAAAGAGTCGCGCTCAATGATGAATAAAAGTCTCGCGCTCTATGTTAGGGAGAGGTCTCTCACTCTCTGTTAGAGAGAAGTATTGCGCTCTATGTTACGGAGAGATCCCGCGATACATGTTGAAAATAACTTCCGCGCCCTATGTCTAGGAGAAAAGAGGGCCAGGAAGCTCCCGCCAGCCTGGAATAGAAACAAGGGAGGGGCCCGGGCGTTAGCCCGGGCTACCTACCTTGTCCATATATATATTTCGCTACTTTGGTTTGTTTGTCTGAAACTTTTTTGCTGCACTTTTAGTCGAAAAATGGTGAGGAAACTGAGGCAAGCTGGGTGAGGCAAATGGCGTGGGCGGCGTGTGATTTCATTTTTCCCAACCGGCTGTTGCTGGGATTTGGCAATAGAAAATTTCTCTAAACAGGATAGACGAGTTTCACGCCGTCACGGTTATCAGAAAAGGCTTAACAGGGTAGGAAAATGGGTATAAAAGCGCAGCGGGAAGGGCGAGAGCCATTCGAACGCTCTGTTAGGAAAAAACCTGTCTAGGGTTAAAGAGAACTCTCGCGCCCTATGTTAGGGGAATCTCCCGCGCTCTATGTTAGGGAGAGGTCTCGCACCCTACGTTAGGGAGAGGTCTCGCCGTCTATGTTGAAGAGAACTTCCGCGCTCTACGTTAGGGAAAACTTCCGCGCTCTATGTTAAAGAGAACTCCCGCGCTCTACGTTAGGGAAAAACCTGTCTAGGGTTAAAGAGAACTCTCGCGCCCTATGTTAGGAAGAGCTTTCGCGCTCTATGTTAGGGAGAGGTCTCGCGCTCTATGTTAAAGAGAACTCCCGCGCTCTACGTTAGGAAAAAACCTGTCTTGGGTTAAGGAGAACTCTCGCGCCCTATGTTAGGGGAATCTCCCGCGCTCTATGTTAGGGAGAGGTCTCGCGCCCTATGTTAGGGAAAGCTCCCGCGCTTTATGTTAGGGAGAGGTCTCGCGCTCTATGTTAGGGAGAGGTCTCGCCGTCTATGTTAAAGAGAACTTCCGCGCTCTACGTTAGGGAAAACTTCCACGCTCTATGTTAAAGAGAACTCCCGCGCTCTACGTTAGGAAAAAACCTGTCTAGGGTTAAGGAGAACTCTCGCGCCCTATGTTAGGGGAATCTCCCGCGCTCTATGTTAGGGAGAGGTCTCGCGCCCTATGTTAGGGAAAGCTCCCGCGCTTTATGTTAGGGAGAGGTCTCGCGCTCTATGTTAGGGAGAGGTCTCGCCGTCTATGTTAAAGAGAACTTCCGCGCTCTACGTTAGGGAAAACTTCCGCGCTCTATGTTAAAGAGAACTCCCGCGCCCTACGTTAGGAAAAAACCTGTCTAGGGTTAAGGAGAACTCTCGCGCCCTATGTTAGGGGAATCTCCCGCGCTCTATGTTAGGGAGAGGTCTTGCACTCTATGTTAGGAAAAGGTCTCCTCTATGGTGGGGAAAGGTCTCGCTCTTTAGATCTCGCCGTCTATGTTAAAGAGAACTTCCGCGCTCCACGTTAGGGAAAACTTTCGCGCTCTATGTTAGCGAGAGCTTTCGCGCCTTATGTCAGGGAGAACTCCCGCGCTCTATGTTAGGAAAATACCTGTCTGTGGTTAAAGAGAACTCTCGCGCCCTATGTTAGGGAAAGCTCCCGCGCTCTATGTTAAGGAGAGGTCTTGCACTCTATGTTAGGAAAAGGTCTCCTCTATGGTGGGGAAAGGTCTCGCTCTTTAGATCTCGCCGTCTATGTTAAAAAGAACTTCCGCGCTCTACGTTAGGGAAAACTTCCGCGCTCTATGTTAAGGAGAAAGATCGCGCTTTATGTTAGGCTGAGATGTTGCGCCTTATATCAGAGTGAGATGTCCGCTCTATGTCCGCTCTATGTAGTAGAAATCATTGCGCCTCATGTTGATAAAAACGTGATTGAAATGGTTGAGACAAACGTGAGTTCCGCAAGTGGAGCTCAAACGGATACTCATATAAGAGCTCGCCAGCCCGGAATAAAAACAAGGGGGGCGGAGGCGGCTTTAGCCGCCGGCGACCTACCTTGTCCTATTCTATATTTCGCTACTTTGGTTTGTTTGTAACAATTCCATCATTTTGCACTTTTGGTCGAGAATCGGGGGAAAATCACACAGTTTTGTCCTTTTGGTCGAGATGGGAATGGGCGGCGTGAGCGAACGTGATCGAGATGCTTTTCATTTTCATTTCGGCTGGATGGGCGCTCGGTAGTGCTGCGATTTTTTGGCTACACAATTCTTTGAATTAATTGTATTTATCAATCAAAAAAGGCTGCAATGTACTGAAAAGGTGAGAATTAATTTTAATTTATGTGTTCGAATAATTAGGTCACTCTTCGTGTTCATAATGTGTATGATATTGCTTACTGATGTTCTCAAAATCTTTTTTTCGTAGTGAGGTATTGTATTCGTTTAGTATTTATGCTTTGTTCATTCAAGAACTGTGAAAAAAGAGAGAGAGGAAGAGAGAGAGAGAGAGAGAGAGAGAGAGAGAGATAGAGAGAGAGAAAGAGAGAGAGAGAGAAAGAGAGACGAAAAAAGAAAACGCAGGAAATTTTGTATTGTTTATGTAAGCCCCACTGTTTCCATTTTCACTGTCTATGTGAGCCCACCGTTCCCATTTTCACTAATTATGTGAGCCCCACTGTTTCCATTGGGCTGTTGCTGGAAAATTATTTTTCACCCCAGTAAATAAAGAGAGAGAGAGAGAGAGAGAGAAAACGAGAGCCAGAGAGAGCAAGGTTAAGCGCTCTATGTTAAGAAGAGGTGTCGCGCTCTATGTTAGGGAGAGATGTCGTACTCTATATTAAGAAGAGGTGTCGCGCTCTATGTTAGGGAGAGATGTCGTACTCTATATTAAGAAGAAGTGTCGCGCTCTATGTTAGGCAGAGATATCGTGCTCTGTTTTAGGCAGAGATATCGTGCTCTGTTTTAGGGAGAGATGTCGTACTCTATATTAAGAAGAGGTGTCGCGCTCTATGTTAGGGAGAGATGTCGTACTCTATATTAAGAAGAGGTGTCGCGCTCTATGTTAGGCGGAGATGTCGTACTCTATATTAAGAAGAGCTGTCGCGCTCTATGTTAGGGAGAGATGTCGTGCTCTATGTTAAGAAGAGGTGTCGCGCTCTATGTTAGGAAGATATGTCTCGCTCTATGTTAAGAAGAGGTGTCGCGCTCTATGTTAGGGAGAGATGTCGCGCTCTATGCTAGGGAGATATCGTTCTCTATCTTAGGAAGAGTGTGGCGTTGTCAAAAACATGATACAAACGGTTGAGAAAAATGTAGGTTCGGTGAATAGGGTGAAAAATATACAAATACTCCTAGAATCTCTCGCCTGCCCGAAATAAAAACAAGGGAGGCGGAGGCGGCTTTAGCCGCCGGCGACCTTCCTTGTCCACTATTATATTTGCGATTTTGCTTCACTATTGCACTTTTGGTCGAAAATGGGGTGAAGCAAGTGAGGCAAGCTGGGAAGCTGGGAGACGTGGGAGATACGTGCTTTCTGCTTTTCATTTTCAACTGGCTGTAGGATGGGAAGCGGTGGATCATCATTTTTATTTCCGATGAAAACGTCGGCGGTAGACTATACTAGAGGTAAATTGAATAGTCACGTGAAGATAACATTCTAATGTGGCCTTATAGGTTTCTGAGTCGTGCTGTGTTCAATATGTTTCATGTGCAATCTAATGTGAATGTGCAAACAGTATACGGAGTGTTTATATCTGATGTCTAATGTTCATGAAATATGTATTGGATGTGAATTTCAGTGGTCCGAAAAACATCTAATGAGGTGCACTTTGTCTTTTTTTTGAAGCAAGAGAAAGAAAAAGTTGCTCAACATAAACTGAAGAACCTGAGTGAAAATATGATATAGAACTTATGTGGTTCGGGAACTCAGTGATCGGTTTGTTTTTGAATAAAAAAATCTATTTTCTATCATTCCTGATGAGTCAATAAGAAATGAAAACATGAAATGAAACTTGAAATTTAATGAAATGAAAGCTTCATATTTACGTTATCTGAAGAACCAGTTAGAAACAAAACATGAAACTATTATTTTGATCGGTTCGTTTTTAAAGGAAGAATAATTGATATGAATGAAGACTCAGTTAGTATCATATCTGAGTGTGGACAACCAATTGTGAAACCTTCAAAACTTAAGGAGCTGCTAAAAATGATCATTTCCGGAAACCGTGTTCAACGTGATGACAGTGTTTATTATCCGGAAACATGTGGGAACATGTCATTATACCTGAATCTCCTGAATTACCTGAACCTGATTTAAAAATATGAAATATAACTCATGTGGTTTGTTTCCTCTGTGATCTGTTTGTTTTGAATAAATTTTTTTAAAACTTCTCTGATTGTTGATGAGCTGATAATTTTATGATTGATTGACGGATGATTTGAGATAAAATATGAAACTGACCTAAAATTTCTTTGGCCGATTTGGGTAACTCTGTGGCCTGTTCGTTTTTGAATTTGAATGTTTTCTTTCTATAATTTTTTGTGAGTCAATACGAGATCAAACATAAACTGCAACTTGAAACGAGACGTTCCATGTCGTGCCGTTAATTTGCTTTACCTGAAGAACCAGTTTGAAACAACACAATAAACAATTTGATCTCTTGGATCGGTTCGTTTTTGAGCGAAGAACTTAAAATATGACGTAGAGTCACGTCTATTTATATATCCAAACGATTATATATCCAAAATAACTATTTATATATCCAAATTTCAAAAAAGCCAAACAAATGCTGTAGTCTCTGAGAGTCATAAATATATAAAAACTGATGGAATAATTGATATGAATGAAGACTCAGTTAGTATCACATCTGAGTGTGGACAACCAATTGTGAAACCTTCAAAACTTAATGAGCTGCTAAGAATGATCATTTCCGGAAACCGTGTTCAACGTGATGACAGTGTTTATTTTCCTATTAAACGATTTAAAGAAGAATCGGGATCTGATTAAACGTGACAACACACAAAAACAGAATATCCGGAAACATGTGGGAAAATGTCATTATAAAAGACCCCCCGATTAGCAAATGAACCATAAACACACCATGTCCATCAAGCATTTGATTTCTATTCTCACGCTCATGTCTAATGTATCCGGCAACGATCCACCATCAGAACCACCAGACATCCCTTCAGCTCCCTCTACCACCGCATCGAGGTAGTTTTTGTTCACAATCATACACACAGCTATCAGTAGGAACAGACAGCATACAACCATTAAATACTATTGTATATCGATTTTTTATAAGGACATCAATCGAGGTACCGAGTGGAAGTGGTGGAACGACCACCAATGGCATCAGATTGCCAACACAACAGGTGGAACACATGGGCAACAACCCAATCGATACCGGAAGTTTGGAAACACCTCGAGAGCGTAAATCGAGGTTACAGAGAGAGAGAAGAGAGAGGTAAATAGTTTTCGATCACGAATTAGTTAAAATGTTCGAGTTGTGTGTGTCATCCATCCTGTTTCAGGGAGAGATCAGCTAGAAGACAATTAGTTCCTACCGAGCCAGTTATGGTACCAGCTGCCATAAATTTGTCGTAAGTTCTTAATCTGCCAGAATTATACAGCAATAAATACTGATTACGGTGTGTTTATTCTGAAGCGATATTACACAATATTACTGAAGCGATAATACACAATACACAATGCTCACGCCAACCAGCTATGTTTGTAGTTTGATTCCGTTGTTTTTCGGTCAAAATTGGTAAATTTGGTTGTGAACTAAGTTTAAAGTACAACTCAGTCACTGGAATTTCGTTAATATAGCCACAATCAACCTGTGAATGACTACGGAAAATGTTTGCAATACAACCATGAAATAAATATTGTATATCGTTTTTTTATAAGGACATCAATCGAGGTACCGAGTGGAAGTGGTGGAACGACCACCAATGACATCAGATTGCCAACACAACAGGTGGAACACATGGGCAACAACCCAATCGATACCGGAAGTTCGGAAACTCCTCTACAGCGTGAATCGAGGTCACAGAGAGAGAGAAGAGAGAGGTAAATAGTTTTCGATCACGAATTAGTTAAAATTTTCGAGTTGTGTGTCATCCATCCTGTTTCAGGGAGAGATCAGCTAGAAGACAATTAATTCCTACCGAGCCAGTTATGGTACCAGCTGCCATGAATTTGTCGTAAGTTTTTAATATACCAAAACTATATATCAATTGATACTCTAGGGCTCATCTTCAAAAAGAGAATGAATACTCATATTCAAATTGATCACACACGTTGATTCTTAGACCACATATGATATTGTCCAAAATAGTGAACTCACGATATAGTTTACAACGTACATACATTGTTTTTCCATTATCATGGCTTTAGGGATAGTATGGAAGGAGCTGAACGTTTGGTTGCGACTTCCCGGCACGTGAATCAGCCATTTATAATGCAAGCTACAAACCAGACAATGTTACCAGTGGAACTAGAACGGGCTCAGGCTACAACTGCATCAGAAATGAACAGCGGAAGGTAGGGCTGACTTAAGACATTAGTTAGAATAACAAGAGTATTATCATAGTTAGTTGTTCATTGTGGTCTACATCATTTACAGAAAACCGAATGTTCGTCGAGAGAATTCCCCGGATTCAAGATCAAGGAGTAGAATTTCTGAGAATGAGATGGATAATACAGATATTATGGAAACAGACAGAGAAAGAGCGGCACGCCTCAAGAGAATGCGCAGAAGCAGGTGGGTGCAAATTTGTTCAAACTACAACATCTCATAAGTAATGTTCTATATCATTTCTTTCCCAAATCATTTTACAACATTTTCGATAAGTATTCTCTCTTTATAACAACCTTCGATATAATATTAGTAAATGTTCAAAAACTCAAAAACTCATGTGTAAAAAACTCAGTTCAAACTACAACATCTCATAAGTAAAAAGCCTCTCATGTTCTAAATCATTTCTTCTCCAAATTAATCTACAATGACTTTATTAAGTTTTCTCTCTTCATAACATCCTTCGATATAACATTAGTAAATATTCAAAAACTCCAAAACTCATGTGTAGAACAGTTCAAACTACAACACCTGATAAGTAAAAAGCCTCTCATGTTCTATATCATTTCTTCTCCAAATTAATCTACAATTACTTTATTGAGTTTTCCCTCTTTGTAACGTCCTTCGATATAATATTAGTAAATGTTCAAAAACTCAAAAACTCATGTGTAGAACAGTTCAAACTACAACACCTGATAAGTAAAAAGCCTCTCATGTTTTAAATAATTTCTTCTTCAAATTGATCTACAATTACTTTAATGAGTTCTCTCTCTTCATAACATCCTTCAATCTAACATTAGTAAATATTCGAAAACTTAAAAAATAATGTGTACAACAGTTCAAACTACAACATCTTAGAATGAAAAACCCTCTCATGTTCTTCTTTTCTCACACTTTTCGGTTTCTTCTCACTTCACAGAGCACTTCAAGCTGATTGAACATCAGTAAGTTAAGCGAAAGAAGAAAAACCAAAATATAAGTATCGTTCAGGGAAACAAGTGAACAACGAGGTAGACGGGTGGCTCTAAATGCAGAGCGGACAGCGGCAGCACGTCAAACGTAAGTTAAATATCATTTTCTACAAGTACTCTTCCTTTCTTACACTTTTCGGTCTCTTATCACTTCACAGAGCACTTCAAACTAATTAAACTTAAAAAGTGAATCGAAAGAAGGAAAACCGAAATATAAGTATTTTTCAGGGAAATAAGTGAAGACAGAGGCAGACGACTAGCTTTGGATGCACAGCGTACAGCGGCAGCACGTCAAACGTAAGTTGAACATAATTTTCTATAACTGATTATCCTTTCTCACACCTTTCGGTCTCTTCTCATTTCACAGAGCGCTTTAAAGTAAATGAACGTTAGCAAGTGAACCAAAAGAAGCAAGACCGGAATAAAAGTATTTTTCAGGGAAACAAGTGAAGACAGAGACAGACGACTAGCTTTGGATGCACAGCGTACAGCGGCAGCACGTCAAACGTAAGTTGAATGCATGTTCAATATCTTGATTATATTCTTTATCTGATGTTCTTTCAATATGTTGTAGTGTTCACTTATTTTCTGGAGTAGTTGTTCAAAAATGTTCAATGAGTATAGTTGTCACAAATGGTCTAATTTAGGAACCCAGAAGCTCAAGCTGCCAGGCGATTTCAGGAGAGACTCCGTCACAGAGCTTGGAATGTTGCCCCACTGGATGTCCCTCTCGGTTTCCTAACCACATTTGTGCCCGAAAACTACCTGGGACTCATGACAGTCATTTGTGCGGCATGTGGAGCTCGCTACTTTGCAGGTAGAGTAATCACGTTCGCTATCTCCACTACGTTTCGTTCCATACGTGTTTCGTTCCCAAATGTGTTGCCCACTTTATCTTATACCTTACTAAATTAGTCTTTTCTAGGCGAGGCCAACCCAAAAAACGGCACGTACAACATCTGCTGCAACTTTGGTGGCCTAGAGTTTGATCACTTCTCAAACTTTCCCGATCAACTGAAATCCTTGATGATAGGATCAAACACATCAAGTACAAACTTCCGAGAGAACATCCGCAACTACAACAGTTCCATGGCCATGGCATCCATGGGGGCGCAACTCGCTGTCCCCCCGGGTCGAGGACCTTACTGTTTCCGAGTACATGGTCAAGTCTACCACTTCGTGGGCCCCTTGGAACCTGCCGTGGGCACGAGTCCCTCATTTGGTCAAATCTACGTGCTAGATACCCAGGCAGCAGCTGACGAAAGGATGGGAAAATCGTTCAATTCCAAATGCAACGCAGCTACAATGAAGTTCTTCAGCGACTTGATTTTACAAGTAAACCCATATGCTCAATCTTTCAAGATGATGTACAAAGTCGCATTAGAAGAGGAACAAAAGGCCGTTGCACTGAATCTCCCTCGCCCAACAATTCGGATGATGTTTGATGTGGATCAATCTCTGGACCAACGACGGTACAACGTGCCCGCTTCCAATGAGGTAACCACATTCCAAACTCTCAATGTGTGAATTGAAAGCTTTCTGAAAAGTATTTAGTGTGACAAATGATGATTCTCAAAAAGCACTGCAAATAACTTGCACACTACAGTAACTACATCAAAACTGAAAGACAATCAAACTATAGTGGATGCCAAATTTGAAAAATTTTGCGTTATTGAAGTAGATACACCCATAAGTTTCGGAAACTAAGACATGTCTGCGTAAACAGCGGAGAGTGAGAAATACAGTACCCTTCCGCCTTTCTGTTGGCGACGACTATACGAACCCATCGGAACTCGATAACCTAAAATTAAACGGAAACTCAAATGATTTTTTTTTCCACAGTCTAACACTTAACTTCTGCGATATTCCGTATGAACTTGATGGAAGTGTTTATAGGTTGCTATGGTTTTTGTTGGAGAGGACAACGATGTACCTCCCACGAGAAGCATAGCGCTTCATCTGACTGGAGGAGGCCTACAGAAGATCAGAGATATTGACAAGTTGTGCGATCCACTCTGTTATCCTATTTTTTTCCCTACTGGCACTCCTGGATGGCACCCTGACCTGACTAGAGCTACAAATGATGCTACACGACGCCGAACAAGAATCAGCCAAAGACAATACTACTCATACCTGTTATCTGTTAGAAATGCGTTCAATCCTCTGCTACACGGTTGCAAACTTCTTCAGCAGTTTGTGGTGGACGCTTGGGTTAAGATAGAGCAGAATCGTCTCAATTTCGCCCGCACTCATCAAGCGGAACTTCGTTCGGATACATATCAGTCGCTTCTAGACCATGTGAACACAGGGGTCGACAGCACGGTTCCTGGAGCACGCATTATTTTACCGTCGTCTTTCACTGGCACTCCCAGGAACATGCAGCAGGGATATCAGGATGCTATGAGCATTGTTACAAAATACGGAAAGCCAACCTATTTTCTAACTGTAACCTGTGATCCGAGATGGAAGGAAATAGTTGAAAATCTTTTGCCGCACCAAACCGCTTCTGATAGACCGGATTTAATTGCGAGGGTGTTCAATTTGAAACTAAAAGCCCTGTTCGATGACCTCCTAAAGAATCATGTTCTCGGTGAAGTAGCCGCCTACATCAGTGTGGTGGAATGGCAGAAACGTGGCTTACCACATTGCCACATGCTCATCACCATGAAGCCGAATTTCAAACCTGTCACACCAGAGCAAGGTGAATACTTTTCATTTGCGTTTTGCGACTGCATCCAAGTTTGTTAAACTATTTGAAGAGAACGAAAAACTTTTATCATTCCATAATTCATTTCAATTATTATCAATTTGTGTAATCTTTTCCTCGCATCTTTCAAAAACTCTGATAAATACATATGAAAAACTGCTGTGTAGGAGAGTTCAAACTACATCGCAAGATCTAAAAACTTATCTCACTTCCTAATTTGCGTTTTGCGACTGCATTCAAATTCGTTAAGATGATCGAAGGGATCGAAAAACGTTTTCAGGAGTTTTGTGCCATTGTCTTAATTTTCTTTTATGAACTATACCTACTACTTTCAGTTGACAAGGTGATCAGGGCGTTCCTCCCAGATCCAGTCACCGAGCCTGAATTGTTCGAGATAATTTCCACAGCCATGATTCACAAAAATTGTGGAGTCCACAACCCAACGGCGCCGTGCATTAGAGACGGGGTGTGCTCGAAAGAATATCCAAAAAGGCACCAAGAACATACTCTGCTGGACGACGACGCGTTCCCTCTCTATCAACGACCAGATAATGGAAGAACCGTGAAAATTGGGAACACAGTACGTTGATCAATTTTTAGTCTGAATCAAATTTTTTAGCATCAGAACGAAACGAAACAAAAAGCACTCAGGCGAACATCTTGCGAAAATGTAGCGATCTATTTACTTTCAGGTCTACGATAACCGTTGGGTTGTGCCCCATAATGCCTACCTCTGTTTGCGCTACAAAGCTCACATAAACTTGGAGATTTGCAGCATGCTTCATGCTGTCAAATATCTCTTCAAGTATGTGTATAAAGGTAATGACCGAGCAGCATTGCGAATGAAACAAGTAGAGCAGGCGGCCAACGGTCAACCTATTGATGAGATCAAGGCCCATTTGGACACACGGTACATCTGCGCTCCGGAAGCGATCCATAGAATGTTTGAATTCGATGTGCAACGAAAATCTGATGTGGTCTACCGTCTGCAGGTTAGTTATGAAAGTTCAATCCTAGAGCTAAAATAGCAAACTCAGTGCAATCATGTTGAATTTTACCGATTCAGACGGTGGGAAGCAATCTCGATGCGCAGTTTTCAGGTACATTTGCCTGAACAACAAACCGTGGTGTTCCAAGACGGTACTTTGACGAACGCCCTTCAACGTGCTGAAACTAAACTGACCACCTTGACTGCATGGTTAGTTAATGAAAGCTTGAAATTTTAGTTGAATAGTGTAATACTCAAACATACATATGAATTGAGCCAATTTTAATGACTCTTCACTGTTTTTAGCCGTTTCAGAATTTTTTTTCTGTTTTGCAGGTTCAAAATGAACAGAGAGTACGATCCATCGGTTGCCGACGCCTCTCATACAGATCCGAGAAACATTCTCTATATAAACTTCCCGGAGTACTTCACGTTTGTCAAGGTTCGTGCTTAAATGCATGGTTTGATTCATTCGTGATTTCCTTTATAAAATTGCGCAACTTCAGGCGACCGGTATTTGGAAAATCCGTGAGCGTGGAATTCGGCAAATTGGGCGGATGTATATGGCCAGTCCAAAGGACAGAGAACGGTACTGCCTCCGTTTGTTGCTTTTGACGCGGAAGGGAATGACGTCATTCGAAGAGCTCCGAACATGTGACGGGCGCGTTCTACCCAGTTTTGCTGCAGCCGCCAAGGAAATGGGCTTACTCAGAGATGAAGCTCACTTCGACCGTACCATGATGGAAGCGGTTGTGTTTGGGATGCCCGCTGAGCTTCGTTCCTTATTCGCTGCCCTTCTAGCTTTTTCCGATGTATCAGATGCACCTACACTTTGGGAGAAGTTTCGAAATGACCTATCAGAAGATTACGTTCATCGAGGTGATAATTTCCTATATTTCCGCTGCGTGATTTCTGATTAGTCTTTGTTAACTCCTGAGTACCTGTAGAAAGTGATTGGGTGGTGTGTACAAAGATAAATCTGTACTTATCGTAATATTTCAGGGTGTACGAGAAACGATTCCATAATACATGCTTATTTCGACATTCTCGAAAGTGCTCTGTGTATGGGAATTGATCTGAGAAGCCATATTCCTCCACCTGCCCCATGTCGACCTCAGAGTGCTTCTACATTTGTCACTGCTATTGATCATGCAAACATTGGCTCAGAAATGTATGCAAAACTGAATGTGAAACAAAAGGAGGCGGCAGATCATATACTCAAACCTCCCCTTCCAAACCAACCTTCCTGTTTCTTTGTCGATGGACCCGGTGGTAGTGGGAAAACCTTTCTGTACAACTGTCTCTATCATAAGCTGCTTGGGGATGGAAAAAATATGGCGTGTGTTGCTTGGACAGGAATTGCCGCCAATTTACTACCAGGTGGAAGAACTCTCCATTCGCTCTTCAAACTATCAATTCCACAAGCTAACAAGATTAGTACTATCAAAAACCAATCCAAGGAAGCCCAACTTCTACGTGACACTTCAGTGTTCGTGATCGATGAGTGCAGCATGATACCGCGGTGGTCTCTCGACGCAATAGATCGTTTACTACGTGATACAATGGCAAATGATGTTCCTTTCGGTGGAAAGACAATGGTCCTCGGAGGAGACTTTCGTCAAGTGAGCACAATCTTTAATCTAAATTGATGAGTTGACTGATTTGGAGAAGTTTCCCACTTCGAGTAGTTAAAAGGATTCATAAAGACAAGATTTTTTTCTTCGAGGACACTTATAGTTAAACTTTTACAGGTTCTTCCTGTTGTCGAGAGAGGTCGCGGCTCTGATGCGGTAGAAGCATGTTTGAAGAATTCAGCTCTCTTTCCACTTTTCCGCAAATTGAGCCTGTTACAAAACATGAGAGTTTCTCCGACATCCACCAATTGGTCTTCACTTTTATGATCAATTGGAAACGGTACAAAGGAGGAGGATGAAACCGGATGTATCAGCATTCCTCAATCTATGATCTCAAGCGGAGATCTGATTACGGAAACGTTCAACAACAATTTCAATGATCCGGATTTCAATGATTCAATGATTTCGCAGAGCGCGCTATCTTGGCGCCCAAAAATATCGATGTTAATGAGATGAATAGCACAGTCCTGCAAAAACTCACGGGACGGTTGGGAGTTTTCCGAAGCATTGACGAAGTGGACACTGAAGATCCAGATGACGTCATCAACTTCCCAGTCGAGTTTCTCAACAAGCAGAATCCATCCGGCTCCCCTCCCCACCTTCTTACTCTTAAGGTAAATGCTCAATAACTTTATTGGTCATGTTTCTGTATGTTATGATACTTCGCATTTTTAGACCGTGACTCTTATTTCAGATTGGCGCGGTCATCATGCTCTTGCGGAACCTCGATGTTTCAAAAGGCCTCTGCAACGGCACGAGATTGATCGTAGTTGACTTCAGTGGCCGGATTCTCCAGTGTAAATTCATCAGTGGAGAGCGCAAAGGAACAGTTGTCTTTATTCCTCGGATCGACAATTTCACGGAGAAAGGTATGTAAGCACCATAAAACTTCCAGTAAAATTCAACCAAAAAGTCCAACCACAAACGGAAATACTACTTCAAAGTTGGTTGTTCGGTTGAACAAAGATCTTTCCTATTGTTAACATTGATAAGACAAATCATATTCATATGGAACAAGAAAAAATGTATGTTTCAAATACAAACTCAAGCGTAAAACGACAACACAAGCAAACAATTATAGGTCTGCCATTCCGATTACGTCGTCGACAGTTTCCTGTACGTTTGGCCTTTGCCATGACTGTCAACAAGTCACGACAATCCTTGACTCACGTTGGTCTGTATCTACCCAAGCCTGTATTTGGCCATGGTCAATTATATGTGGCATTATCGAGAGCGCGGAGTATGGAGGGTGTGAAGATCCTATCGAACAAGGATATGATCAAGAATATTGTGGAAAAATCCGTTCTGTGACTCTTCATGTTTTGTCAAGTTATAAATATTATGAAATTACGCTATTGGTGGTGTAATGGAAAAAACTATGAAAATTCGTACCTCAACTGGGAAATGTTCCATGTACAAATCTTACGTGGCCAAAATCCTGTCACAACGGTTTAGCTTCCTTGCATCAAATCCGACACTGAATTATCTATTTCTCCTAATTTTATTGTTATAATCTTTAATAGGCCTAGACTCATCAAGGGAGGGACCCGGGCGTAGCCCGGGGTACCTTCCTTGTCCTTTATATAATTGGCTTACTTGGTCTGTCTGTCTGTCTGTCTGGACGAAGCAAAGCTTTTTGGTCGAGAAATAGGGATTTGATGCACTTTGTAGTTGTAGAAGAAAAAATACGCGGAGAGACGTGTAACTGGCTGCTTTTCATTTTCAATCCTACTGAAATCGGCTGTTGCTGGAATTTGAATTTGGCAACAGAAACTTCCGCGGCAACAGAAACTTATGTTTAGGGAAAATCTAGCGCCTAATGTTAAAGAGAACTTCCTCGACCTATGTTAAGAACCTACCGCGCTCTATGTTGAGCAGAAGTCCAGCGCTCTATGTTAAGGAGAACTGTCGCACTCTATGTTAAAGAGTCCTCTCGCGCTCTATGTTAAGGAAACCTTCTGCGCCCTATGTTAAGAACCTATCGCGGTCTATGTTCAAAGGAAGTCCAGCTCTCTATGTTATAGAGTCCTCTCGCGTTCTATGTTAGGGGAAAATCTAGCGCCCTATGTTGAGGAAAACAACCGCGCTCTATTTTAAGGAAAAATCAAGCGCCCTATGTTAAAGAAAACTTGGGCGCCCTATGTTGAGGAGACCTTTCGCGCTCTATGTGAAGGGAATTTCGCGCTCACCGTGCAACAATGAATATGAACAAAAAAGGTAGAGGAAAGAAGGGGAAAAAAGAAAGAGAGAGAGAGAGAGAGAGAGAGAGAGAGCTAGAAGCTGTCGCCAGCCTAGACTCATCAAGGGAGGGGAAACCGGCTTTAGCCGGCGGCACCTTCCTTGTTTGAAAATATATGTGAGGTCAACTTTGCACTTTTCAAAAATGACGTCATCCGAGCTCCAGAATCCTCGATGACGTCATCAATAGAAGACTTACATCTAAATCGATGTCAGTTCTTTTCGTGGTATCATACTTCAAATTGTACTCGAATTGGTTAGGTCTGAGCTGAGTTATAACGCAATTTGATTTACCCCGACAGAGAGGGCGAGAGAGTGCACGAAATGAAGAGACGCAGAGACATTTTCAAAGACCTATAACTTGATGAAAAATAATTTTTTTCGAAAAAAAGCTTGCGCCCCCAAGGTTTGAGTGGGATATCTATCGTGTCCCAAATTTTCAGTCAAATCGGTTCACACATAAAAATTTCCCAGAAGTGCGTTCACACACACACACACACACACACACACACACACACACACACACACACACACACACACACACACACACACACACACACACACACACACACACACACACACACACACACACACACACACACACACACACACACACACACACACACACACACACACACACACACACACACACACACACACACACACACACACACACACACACACACACACACACACACACACACACACACACACACACACACACACACACACACACACACGGCGGAAGTTGGCGGTGTGCATGAAGCGCATAACGTCATAACTCGGCTTAAACTTAATCAATTTCGTTCAAATTTTTAACATAGCTTGTAAATAGGCCATGAAATATCAACAAATCATAAAAAGTTTCGATTTGCACAATTGGACCTTTTTGAAAGTGAACTATAAAAATGAAAGCACACATTAGCCGGACCAAAGACAAATCTCGCAGAGCGCTTCGCGCTGCGCGCGATTAAATTAGAAAATATTCACCTTATCAGTATTATATTTCTGTAACACGTTGTCTTTCCCTCGGATCTTTCCAAGTACGATCAATTCGAGATGAGGAGACATCTTGACCTGAATTATAACAAATAAATATATTTTACAGTTCCGTATATATTTAAAAATGATATAACTACACCTAAAGATAAATTTATAGCATCCATAAAATGTAATATATGAACCACATAAATATAAATTTATAGCATCCATAATACGTTATAAATGAACCAAATTAATCACAAATGTACTTAATTTATAATGATACACACAATACATTATAACTAATGACTCGGTTTACATATAAGACGCTGCAATCTAATTTTTTTCCAAAATCGAGTTTATTCCGAAAAAAAACAGGACAAATTGGGAAGCAACCGAACGTCTCGAAAAACTCCCAAATTATTTCGATAACAGAGAAATTCAACAAATTTTGTGAATTCTTGTACATGAAATATTTTGCTATCTTGTGAAAAGTTTAGAAATAGAACTGGTCAAATTCCTTGAGCGACAGCACAGTATAGGAGTGCAATCGCCCAAAAGATACATTTATATAGCACACAATTTCAATCATTTATTTTTTGGGAGCACACAATTTCAATCATTTATTTTTTGGGAGCACAACATTTCAATCATTTACTTTTTGGGAGCACACAATTTCAATCATTTATTTTTTGGGAGCACTTAATTTCAATCATTTATTTTTTGGGAACACATAATTTCAATCATTTATTTTTTGAAAACATAACTTCAATCATTTATTTTTTGGAATATTCGGTTTTCAAATATTTGTTTTTCGAAATCCGTGCAAACTGTTTTGTCTAGCAGGACACTGAAGGATAAATTCGTTCGAGGAAAAGTCCGAAAACGAACAAAAGCATCAGTTTGTGCGGAGTCGATGAAATGACCAGTGCTGAATTCCGGTAACGAGAACAGTTGAAAGGCAAAAACTTTGAGTTACAACTACAATGTTCAAAAAATCTTTCATAGTTTACGTGAAACTTTCCCCACGTTCTCGCCATATGAAAGACGCGATTGTTTCTAAGAAATGCGAATGCAGAATACTGATAAACTTTCCGGTTTCTCTATTATCTCTGGACGCCTTCTTCTTCAATATAAATACATCCTTTGGTGATGAATTCTTATGTGAAAACCTATCATATTTGAAACTTGTATATTCGTTCACGTTTGTTAAAAGGACTCTCATCAACAGTTTTCACCAAGTCCAAATAAATCTCGCCGTCATATATGGGGGAGTTCGGCTGTCTGATACTGTCTGGATGCGAGAGAGTGGGCGGAGCCAATGCGTATAGAGATAATGAGAGAGTTAGCGAATGCGGGAGAGCGCGTGGACGACGAGAGCAAAAGTTAACATGTTATCGCCACAGACTGCAGAATGTGACACTTACTGATTCCAAACGTTTTGAGTGAAAGGTTATCAGAGTAAAGGTTAGATAGTGTGTATTCATAACAGAATTAAAACATAACTTATATATTAAACTGTGTACTTGCATTCTGATTGGAAAGTAATGAAATTCACCATTCTCCAGAAAGTAATGAAATTCGCCATTTTCAACCTGCAGATTTTAAGCAAATTCACAATCATGATTCATTTCTATACTTTATGTATCTATCCTACTTCGTTATTCGTTAATAATAACACGTTAATATGCGGTCGACAAGAGTAGGGCTCCAAGGGTATATTCATTGAAATGAGTCGCAACGTGAAATTTTTTTTCAGTAACATATTAATGAACAAAGCAAAACTAAGTAGTTTACCTTTTGACAGAGAAACAGGTTGCCTTTTATCTTCAGCAATTGCGTTTTCATATCAGTTAGGCTTAGTAATCGGTGTATGAAAGCTTTGGCTACGGGTTGTGACTCGTTTCAATACACACTAAATAGCGTAGTATACTTTACGGAACAATGAAGCTTTATTCGAATTTCTTGGCTTTCCGGCAGAAACAGAATTTTGGTAATGGGATTGGAAAAAAAACCACAGATACAAGACTATTTAGTGGTTAACCAAGAAACTCGCTGCTGCTAACTGATAACACACCCGGATGATAATCGAAAGATATCCACTACAGAACTGGCACCTGTTTCTCTCACGATGATCTCGATTCCGAAATAGCCTACAGCACATCTGGCGATTGGACTTCAACATGCGTGACGGTTGTACCCAGAGATTTCTGCAATAAAATTTATCAGAAAAAATGAATCATTGACATCATTCATGAGTAATTCAAGGCAAAAGGTAAGAACAGACGACAACTAGATCAACAAGCATCATGAGTTACGTACATTGTTTGATTTTCATAATGCTAAGCCTGTTTCACCCATTTCCAAGATTGTTGCTGAGAGTAAGGAGGCAGCTCCCGTTGTTTGTAACCATACACGTCCCTCTGATCCGTGTGAGGACCGAGAGATGTCTCGTGCTATTGTTCTTAGTGGTGTTCCGGAGTCGGACTCCAAGTTTCCTGTAGGTCGCAATGACGACGATGTTCGTAATATAGATTGTTTGTAAACTCGCTAGGCGTTGAGGTTTCGCCGGTAGCGGTATATCGCATGGGTCAGATGGGGTCTCGCCCTCGTCTGCTCAAGGTTGTACTGCCTACGAGCAAACATCAGCGTCAATTGTGTGATCGATCTCAATGGCTGCGCGACTCACAATTCCACGGGGTTTGGCTTCGTGCCTCTCTCCCCAAGGAAGAGCGAGATCGCCAGCGGCAAGAGCGTCTACTGAAGGGATCTTGGACTCGCCACGGTGACCATCAGCGGTCGCAGGGTACAAGGGCGTACGGAGATCCCTCCGGCGTCCGAGCACCAAGGTTCCAGCAGTGGAACGGGTCACGCAACGGGGTTCCGGGAAACTAGTATCTCCTCTCCGGCCCCCTTTGGGTAACAGAACATGTAGACAGGTTTTTAAATGCATTCTTTTAAACATAAGATCGATATCGAAAAATAGTGTAGCGCTTCAAAACATTCTGCAACAAGAAAATATTGATATAGCAGTTTTAACCGAAACTTGGTTGAAAGCGAAAAGTGAAAATGGGGTATTTTTGGGTCCATTGTTGGATAAGTACCAATGTGTACGTTGTGATAGAAAACGCCTAATAGGTGGGGGAATCGTGTTGATATTAAGATCAGGTCTGAAATTCAAAGAGGTTTTTTCGGAATGTGTATCGAAAGGTTACGAAATTTCGGTAGTCGATATTTATTTGTCTAATAGTACTTTTCGTTTCATCGTGGTTTACCGTACTCCTTCTTGTTCGATTCCGCACTCTTTCCAATTGAATAAGTGCATCAGTGATTTATCTGTTTGTGATCATCCGGTTGTTTGTCTGGGGGATTTTAATTTAACCGAGCTGATTTGGCCATTAGGCGGACAATCAAATCTTTCCACAATAGCGGAACATTTTGTTGATATGGTTAAGGATTGTGAATTTAAACAATACGTCATAGCTCCTAGTCGGGAAAACCACTTTCTAGACCTCGTTTTATGCAATCAGCTTGACCTAATTGAGAACTGTCGAGTTACTACGCCTGTTGGAACCAGCGATCATAATTCTATTTATTTCGATATGAAAGTTACGCGCCAGCCTGAGAAACTTGTCTGGAAAAGGAAATTTGAAGAGGCTGATTACGGTATTATTCGCGGTTACCTAGCTGGTGTTGATTGGATTGGCTCTTTTTCAACAGCTTGTTCTATTGACCAAATGTACGAGATGTTTATTGCGATTCTGAATCATACCATAGAAATGTTTGTACCTATGCGTATGGTTGTGGCAAATCGCACTCATCTTCCCAGTTATTTGAGAAATATGAGTATGTATAGAGATGAACTTTGGGAGCGCGCCCATTGCTCTACAAATAATACTTTATGGCAAGAGTATACTGATTACACCTTGAAGTTCACTAAAGCGTTGAATAAGTTCAATAGGTCTGTTGAAAACCGAATTATCGAGAAGGGAAATTCCCAAACTGTTTATAAGTTGGTTAACTCACGTTTGAAAGGTGGAAAAACTATGCCAAGTATGAACGGACCAAACTACAACGTTTGTGTATCAGATATTGACCGAGCAAATTTGTTGGCAGATACTTTTCAAAGCGTTTTTTCTACTGATGGTGCTCCTATTCCCGCGTTTGATGTTCCGAATATTGTAAAAATGGAAAACTCGATCCGGTTTGATAGAATAGAAATAGAAAAATTGCTACGTTTATGGCCAATGTCATTTTTTCAAACTCCGGACGGTATTCCATTTAAATACATCAAACATTTAACTGTTGAAATTTGTGGCCCACTAGAATATATGTTCAATCTAAGTCTTTGGAAAGGGGAGGTACCGGAACGATGGAAACATTCTCTGGTAACTCCTCTACCAAAGAAACCCCCATTTTCCAACCCAAGTAACTACAGACCCGTTAGCATTACGTCAATATTTTGCCGACTGTTCGAAAAAATATTGAAGCGAGTAATGATAAAACATCTGAATGAGAATAATATTTTATCTCCTCACCAACACGGTTTCAGAAAAGGTAAATCTGTGGAAACACAGATGCTAGAATGTATTAATGAATGGACCCTTTCTTTAGACAAGAAAGATTCTGTGGATGTAGTATATTTCGATTTTTCGAAAGCGTTTGACCGAGTTTCACATAGAATGTTGCTAAACAAGCTTGAAAAACTTGGATTCCATAGTACCATCGTATCATGGATTAGAGAGTATCTGAGAAAACGCACTTTTGCCGTAAGAGTCAATTCGAGTTTTTCTAGCTCACGTGAAATAACTAGTGGAGTTCCACAGGGTAGTGCTCTCTCCCCGATTCTTTTCAACATATTTACGTTTGAACTACCTAGTATTCTGACTGAATCTCAAGTTATACGCTGTGAAGTTTTTGCTGATGATACGAAAGTGTTCAAATCTTTCAGTAATGGCGAAAGTAATGAGGAGTTGCAGAAATGCCTTGATAAGATGTATAAATGGTCTGTAGATTGGGGTCTTCCACTATCAGTAGAAACAACAAGTGTCCTGCATTTAGGCACCAAAAACCCGTGACAAACCTACAAAATGAACGGAATAGATCTCAGAAAAGTAGATCAAAATGTTTGAGATCTCGGGTTTGTGTTAAATCAAAACCTTTAATTCAAAGATCATGTGAAACAGATCATCAAGTCCGCAAAGCATCGAACATACAATCTTTTCAAAGTTTTGAAAACTCGAAATAGGAATGTTTGGCTAAAAGCGTATAAAACATATGTCCGACCAATGGTTGAATTCGGTACTACTGTATTCAACTCAGATAGCGGGTTCGTTAAGAAACGTGAATCAGTTCAGAACGACTTCACTAGAAAGTTGTTTTTCCGTTTGGGTAGCTATATGTATTGTAAAATCCCTAGTTCTGCATTCAGAAACAGGAAACTAAACTTGGTCACCTTAGAATCTAGAAGAGATACTACAGACCTCATTATGATTCATAAAATCATAATTGGTCAGTGTGGATTGAGTGCAACAGACTTTTTCACGTTCAAACCTTCCCGTACTAGAGGTTCTACTGCGAAATTCAGTTTTCCAACTCCAAAAACTAGCCAACGTGCAAAGTTTTTCACAGTACGGGCTGGATCCAAGTACTTAAAATTGAGCAAGAAATACAAAATACCGATGTCGTTATCTGCTGCAAAAAAGCGCTTTTAAGTGAATGCATTTGAATAAGACTTCTACTGTTTCATTTGTTCATCCTGTAAGTCTGGCCCAATCATTGTATCCCATTGCGATTCGTTTATTTTATTGTCATATGGTCCAATTTTTTCACTTAATTGTGTTACCCAAATGATATTTGTCGATTTCCGACCCTTTTTTCGCTTTTGAATTTTTTTGTGTCCTTCGGTCATATTGTTATTTCTCCTCTTGTATATCACATGCTTGCATGTAAATAAATCAATCAATCAATCAAGCAGCTAGTACTCAAAACATCAAATGTTTCATGTATAGAACATAACACTTCCACGTTCGCGCGTGACAATATAAACTGTGCTCAACATTTCTATTGCTTTTCGCTAGAGAATGAAGCTCATACTATGTCAGACACGAATAATATGGAGAAGTTGAGACCTTTACATAACTAGAAACAACAAATTACACAAATAACGCATGTAGCACTTAAATTTTCAAATTAATCATTTTGGAACAAAAAACTCACATTATACGACACAAATGAAAGCATGAAAACTTTAAACCTCAACTCTAACACTGAAGAACATATAAACTTTCCTATAGGACATGAAACAACCAACATAGTCGAAAATTTAGGCCTGAGAAGAAACTTCAAGTTTAAAAAAGGTTCTATGATGACAATGAAAAAAGTATCAAATAGTCAGCAGGTAAATTAATCGTTACGGGATATATTTGAATAATTTAGCTATGGGGCATTTACTGATTGCCATAGCGGTCAGAATTTTCGGTGAAGCCAGTTTACATTTACGCACTAAACACCGCGGACATCAACTGTTGGGGAAGAACTTTGTCAGCTGTAGCTCCAACCAGCTGGCTGCACGTTTATGCTGAATGGGTTCTCTGAATAATAGTTTAAAATGGAGAACATGTTTTCTCTCTTTCCGAATTCTGTTTCAGCCAATCAAACACCAAATATCTAGGGTAAACATTTATTATGGTACTATTTGCAACCCGTTTTTATCAACGAATTTGAAATTCATAATAATATGCATTTGTAGGGTGAATAAGTGAGCATGCGTCGGGAAGAATATAAGACGCTCCAATCTAAATGGTTTCGGAAATCAGGAAATCCTAGTGATTTCATGAAATTTTTAGGATGAGACTTTTAACCATCGAAGAGTTATCACTTTTTTAAAATTATTTCTGATTGGACATCGGGTAGTCCCCATTTATTTGAAGTTTAAACTAAAAACCAAACGATCGAATCGCTGTGTCCCGATTCAGGAAATTGAAAAAAAGTGTGTAACAAAAAATTGCAGTTTTCACAAATCTCTCAAAAAATTGTGTCACAATTTTTCACACTTCAATTTTTTGGGCACAATTTTTCACACTTCAATTTTTTGGGCCCAATTTTTCACACTACAATTTTTTGGGCACATTTTTTCTTTTTTCCAAATATTGTACATGTTCCAGCAAGAGAGGTTATTACTGAACCACTCGCGCGATACTAATGTTTCTTTCCATACCCCCCCCCCCCCCCCCTGACTGCGCCGTATCTAGTATTGGCGATTAGAGCAATGAGACGCAGAGAAACGAGCGCGCATTGAGGGCATCGCCCAATTAGAGAAAGAGACGCAGAGAAAGAACAGGCGAGACAGATCCGCAGGATTTGAAACCATAACAAGATACGGATCATTGAGAGCTGTGTCAAAGAGTGTCACAGCATTATCGCGCGAGAGACATACAAAGTGCAAAGTACCTCTCTTTAGAGAAACAAATGTGTCACAATTTTTCACACTTCAATTTTTTGGGCCCAATTTTTCACACTTCAATTTTTTGGGCCCAATTTTTCACACTACAATTTTTTGGGCACATTTTTTCACACTGTTTTCAACTGCGAAAACGTGTGTTATAATGTTCTGAAAGGAAAATAATTGTGGCAGAGGATTTTGAAACATACAAATATTCGGTAGTTTTATCTGCGCTCCAAATGAGAGCGACACAAGAATTAGAAGAATTGGACATTTCAGAAAAAATATCGGACAAGTCTGATGATGCACAATATTTTGAGGTTTTCCAAGAAATTATCTAAAATGGAAACCATTTAGATTGGAGCGTCTTATATGAAGTGTAGATAAGTTAAAGTCTATTCACAGAAATATAATCGAGGAAAACGGGCGATTGTAACAATATAGTCACGGAGCATGTTCAAATAATCAGCTATACACACAGAAGAGCGGGAAAAGCAATTTCTCAATAAATAGTAGACTTCACTCATCAACACTATTGTTTGATGTTATGTTGCACCACGCCAACTATTCAAAATAGTAACATTTATAATCAACTTAAACCGGATAGAGAAATTCAACAAAACAACTCATACCGAAATAGTTGAACAGACAACCAATTTATCAGTACTATAATCACAAGAAAGACATTTATTCGACCGTTTCAATTACACACAGATGTAAATGATCCGAGGTATGCATTACCTCTTTTGGAAGTAAGGAACTTGTGAGGTCCCTCTCCATAAAAGTACGGTTCAACGTTGTATTTCTGGCGAAGTGCGTAAAGAATTATACTAATCGCACTTTGATCATATCTGAAATGAGTAAGAATCCATTCATTTGTGTCTCCTTGCAAGTCTTGAACAACTTCTGATTGACAAAATAAATGTTTAGAGGGTGTTTACAGAATAAATGCAGGGAAATTCAGCGGCCAAATCTATTTTTAACCGGATTTTTTGGTATCTGAACCGGTTTTTGGTAACCCTGCTGTTTTCAGGTTACCTCACAGGTAGTCTGTAGGTAACCTGAAACTAAAATCCGGTAACCGTACAAACCAACGGTAAAAACCACATTTTGTTGGAAAAACAGGTAACCGGTTTTTTGGTTACCGACCGTTTGCTTACTGAGGTAACCTGAGAAAAAGAGCTAACAAAACCCAGTTAGGTTACCAAATAAAATAATCGTTCTTCTTTGAGAGCTCCTTTTTATATAGTCTGTTTCACGAAACAATAGCCCTCTACAGTAAGATGATAAAACTTTTATGAGAATTTAGCATACCTTGTAAGTGTTGTACATAGTTTAAAATTTGTGATTTCGTTTTCCACTTCGGGTACTACAAGCATACAAAACAGTGAATCTTAAATTTTGTTTGTTGACTGGATAATTGCGTTCAAATTTTTAAAAGTTTACTCCAGAAAGTCATCGATTGGTGAAACGAACTATAGCGTTCGGGCCGATTCTCGGAACAAGAGAGCAAATCAGAGAGATTTAACAGAGAGATTTAAGTGAGAGGGAGAAATAGAGTATGTGAAAAACTTTATAATTAAAGGTTTGCCTTTGCAAACCAACTAACTTCCCAATTACAAACGTTAGAGATCTAGGCATTCCGAGCATATAAGCCACGTCCAACTAAAAAGTTTTGGAAATTTGCTTATTTTTCAGATTCTTGTCAATAAAAAACAGGTTGACAACAATTAGTTTATTTGGTCAAAAAGAACCACACGAACACACCTCAACATACAATGCCTGGTTTGACAATGGTCAAACAGGGATCTTCTACTGACAATGGTCAACAACCGACGACAGTGGTCAATGCTCAAAATCAGAAAATGTCTTTATTTACAAAATGACCATGGTCAGCCACAGGGTGACCATGGTCAAGCGCTAAGAGCCAATGCCCACGGTCAACGTTGGTCAATAAGCGATGAACAAGAAGAAAACGAATCACACATTGTAACACAAAAGAGGTGAACAGAAAGCGAACAATCATAAGAAAAGAACAATCATGACAAATCTATACGAAAAGAACAGTGAACCTGTCGAAATATAAGTGTACAAAATCCAAGGTGTTGGAAGCATCACTTCTCCATTCACTCACTAAATAGTCTTCTCTCTTGAGCAGCAAAGCAATTAGAGCCTGAAATGGGGGAAAATTACAGTAGAAAAAGCCAAGTGTTAACTCATTAGATAAATGTCGAATTTCTCGTGAAAAAAGAACAATTCGTTCGAGGAATCCAAGATACTGAGATGAAAAAAGATATATATTCAAAGCGTATGTGTAAAATGTCGAAGAGGGGGTCGGTTTTGGTGCAGAGAGGGTTGAAAATTGTTTTTTTAGCAAGCAGAACGGAAGTTTGCTCAAATTTTTCGTTTATTTGTTGAAAGTTGACTTTTCATTTTCCAAAAGGGTGGGCGGTCGTATTGGACTCTACGTCAACCCATTTTCAACCCACAGTTGTTGAGTGCCTTTTCAGATGATGCCAGCTGCTCAATAAACTACACATCTTTATAACTTATTTCGCAAACAGCGTCAAACTCAAGGTCAGGGAAGACCAGAGACTGCGTGCAACTTTTAAAAGTTTTGCTTTTCAAAGAAGTGATTGACCAGTAGGCCAGAAACACCGGAACTATAACTGAATTTGGCTTTTTCAATCGATTAAACTACAGTTAAGCAACGTAATAACGTATATTTTGGTAAGTTTCTGGTTAAAAAAAACAAACGTGACCTTTGGCCAGTCAACTCTGTGACAATATGGCTTTAAGTTGATGATTTGATTATCAATACAAATCGCAGCTCTAACCTAAGGGTTGTAGAATCACTCCAGAACAAGTGAACAGTCCGAATCCGGGAAGCAACGATGGGGTGATTCATTTCACGGTAGAGCCGGCTTAGGAAGAACCATAGCTGCAAAGGAAAATTTCGATATACATTCATGAGAGAAAATTCAATTACTGACTGAAGCAAACACCATCGAAAAATCTATAAAATATGTGAAAAATGTCACTCCTTCACAGCACTGATTGAACTTAATTTGCAGAATTATGAGTTATAAAACAAATGAAGAGCATTATAAGTATACAAATGTGTTAACTTTATATTGCTTTTGTATAATCAAATTTCAGACTTTGGTGTTCTCGATTAGGTTTTAGCAAAGAACGAAAACGCGTGTAAATAGCGCAATGGGCACCAACAATCGGTCGTATCACAGAAAATTGCCTTGCTATTTGATTTACCAATACTTAAATTAAGCAGACAACTACTTTGATAGCTTAAACTTCTGTAGGCGAGAACACTAGGCAACATTGATATCCAACACAAATGTAATCATTGTCTTAGCTTGAACAAGAGAGTACGCTGTGATAATATGAAGAACATAAATTCTCACTTCTTATGGAAGAAAACACGTTTGTAGAACAATATTATAATAATATAAACAGCAAAACAAATTTAAAAACGACCGGTTTTTTTATAAAATCTTTTCGGGTTACGGTATGTTTTCTTGTAGAGCTCACTGACAGCAGTTTTTTCGTGCAACGTCAGTTTTTCTATGATCGCGCAAAAATTATTTTCTTTTATTTTCTTTTTTAATTTATTCATGTTATTCCGATATCATTGTCTTCTTCATCTTATAATTTTTGTTTTCGAGCACATTAGGAACATTTCAGGTGGTGAATTCGTTGTGGTACCCTATGTCTCATCCGGTGGTGGCCTGTTCGAGTAAAAGGACAGAGAAACGACACGAACGGTGAGAGTTATACTACATTTATGTTTTATTCTGATTTCTGTGAATAGGTCCCCCAGTGACGAAATGTAACTGTTAGGCGGTTCGTTGACAAATCGCACGTAACGCATTACTTCATCGGAACATGACGTACAAGTGAAACATTTCCTACAGTCAACTCGTTTTGCTTATTGAAAAGATACGAATGGACGCATTCTTACTTTATTTTTTTCGAAGATGACTCATGCATACATCATAATTTTTGCTGCACTTCACCATAATGGTTAACAGCGTGCTAATGAAATATTGAGGGTATTACTACAAATTCAGTGTTTTTCAAGATTCTATAGTTCTCATTACGGTTCTACACATTTATTACATTACGTAATAGAGAGAACCATTGTTTTCACTGAAAAATACTCATCAAAAATTTCTCTGGTGCGCCTCTAAGTTTACTTGGAAAATTTGAGAATTAGTTATTTATGAACCTCAGAACCAACTCTGGTAGTTGGGTTTACACTAAAATACTCCGTAACTTTGGCGTCAATGACGGGAACCGACTAAAATGCGAAAACAGTCGAAAACCGCGCCGAATGTCGAAAATCCTGAATCAGGACCGACTTGTCGCGACGGCAGCAAAATTTATTCAAATTTTTGCATGTTTTGTACGATAAGGCTAAGAAAGTTTGTGCATTTCGGAAAACGGAGATAATTTCTACTGCTATTTTGAATGTAATCTTCAACTATAACGCGATTAACATGATAATAGGTCATTTTTCTGTTTTCAACCTTTTTATGAAAATTTGCTTTTCACTGTAAATTTCTCAAAATTGGATAAATTCAATAATACCTACATATTTTCACATTCTACATGACAATTTAAAGTAGTATATGAGTGATTTTCTATTTCTGTCGCGACAAGTCGGACCCCTCCGACTGTCGGTGCACCGTCATTGACAGGTAGGTTTGCTGAGTATTTTAGTTTCAAAATGCAAACACGCCTGAGAGCTTCAAGAGAAAGAGCTCTCACGTCGTATGGCTACTTACTTACTAGTTACCTACTCACATTCTTTCATATAATAGTTTTCAGTGCCGAGTGCTGGTCGTCTAGACCGTCAGTAAGAACGAAGAAGCTGCCTGTCGTTTTTTGCAGCTATTTAGGCCGATGAAGATGAGAAGAAAACTTAAAAATTGATATTTTCTTCTGAATGTGTGCTCAATGTCTCTCTAGTGGATAATTCATACTTGTTATACTTGTTTTCATGCATTTGTATGCCACTACCATGTACACATTACTTTTTTCAGTTTTATAGGCAACTCGTAGAATAGATGTAATGATTGAGGTGTTCTTTGAGCTTTTCAGAGTTTTTTTGAACCATTTTCGTTTAACTGGTTCTTAAGAGCGAAGCACTCCAAAAAAACTATTCTCCATTTTCCATTCCATGTTTTTTCGTGTAACATTTAAGTGTGTACTTTCATTATGGCCATCTTGGGTACCTGTTGTTGCCCATGGTCAGATTTATTTTGACCATTGTCATTATTGGTTATGTGTTGCTGACCATGGTCATTTCTGTTTTGTAAATATATTGATGCGGCAAACAACGACAATGGTCAATGTTGAAATGCCCATTGTCATTAGTTTTTGTTTTCTCGCTTGACCATAAACCAATAAACGTGTCAATCAGAACCCTTTTTCAGTTGTTGTGCTACCCCCTCCAGAAATGACAAGAATCTGAAAAACAAGCAAGTTTTCGAAACTTTTCAGTTGGACGCGACTTATATATTGATCCATAGGACCATAGGTCGAATGGGATATGGTTCGACAATTGCTCGAAGGTGAATTCTATATGTGACCGATTTTTCATCATCCTAACCGGTTTGGGGTAACCATACTTCCAGGTTACCTCAGTAGGTAACCGGCATGCAACCTAAAATGAAAAAAAAAACGATTGTCTCTTTTTCTTACGCAAAATATGATTTTTATTGTTAGTTTGTACCGGAATTCAGTTTCCGGATACCACACTACGGTTAGATGATCAGAACTAGGTTAGTTATAGAATTGGCATTGTTCGAATGCCAAAACACGCCTCTACGGTGTGTGTCGGAACACGCTGTGTTTGTGGTTTAATCCCGTTGCTTTTCCATCGAAATGCGTGAAAAACGGCGTCTTTCGGGAACACCGGCGTAGTCATAGGTTTTGTCAAACCGTTGTGGACATCGTACTATAGACTTTGTAAGGGGGGGATTTGGCGAGGAGCCAGCCAGTCTGCGTATCATTGATCTACCTACACACTCTCTCAACTGCTGGCAAGTAATCCACGACTACTCGCCTCGCATCGCTCAGCCAATATAACCCTCTGCTGTCTTTATGGAGCAAATGGCGACTATTTATCACGATTTTGACTCTCGCTCACCGATGACACTTTACATTGACATTGTTTCGATCCTCATTGAATTGACATTTCCTAGTGTGTCCATCAGGAGCAATGCATTGTTCTGTCATTGCACACAGAAAGTTCCTGAACAATCGAAATAGAAACATACTATTGGTGATTTTCTTGTGAAATAAACATCCATCTCACCTCGTGTTTGGTTCGAGAAAATCACCAATATTCAACTACAACATGCCGAGATTCATAGACTCAGACAGAACCTGAGGCAGTTGTTCGTTGAGGGGTACTTAAGGGGACGTGGCCTATTGAATTTCGACATGAAAGTCAGTTTTCCGAGAAACAGGCAGCTTAAAGAGGTCACAGAATCTGGCACTTACAGGGAATACAGGGGTACACAAAATGGAACTTAGAGGGGTGGGGCGGGCGCGGGCGTAATGTCTACCATTGCCAGGCAATCACCAGCGTGGCAATCATGTGCAACAGTTAGTGAGTTCGTGCCGCACATGTGTGGCGAGTTCCAGTCAGCTCGGCTCCGAATGTTTGCATTCAACTCACACATAGGAAATCTGGGAGTTATAGGGGGTGTCAAATGTATACCCTGGCAGTACACAGCATAATTTTTGAACAGCAAACTTACTGCCTCAGGCTGGGATCGAACCATCGAGCCCACGACCGACCAGCTCAAAAGCAAAGATGCTATCCACTAGGCCATCCGACCAACTTTTTGCTGATAGATGAACGCAATTAGTGAAACACGGGCGCAAGGTAGGAAGTGGCCTGTGAACTTTTTACATGTAATTCTCAGTTCTGTCTTTTTGTTTGCCAAAGAACTAGCCACTTCTTATTTCAGTTTAAATTTTTTTTTAAATGCACACTATACACATTCATGGAAAAAAATATATTTATCATAACATAGATCAGAATATAGAACACATATATTGTCCTATTATCCTCTTGGTTTTCAGGCTGACGATCCTTTCCGAAACACGGACACCTGAAAAACTATATATGAAAAAGCTCAATATCATTTATTCGGCGCGTTTTGCATGATCATGTATGTGGGAACAGCAGAAAGTACTAGTTATCAATTAACCTATGCTCATAGTCAATACGCACCCGACCTTCAATTCTCAAACCAATTGTTCTCACAAAAGACAACCGTTGTATGAATCACGGAACTGTGCTTTACAAAAACTATCTGAGAGGCACCGTAGACTGATAGTAGTAGATATCACTCAAATTTACCACCCCCTGGATGTTACAACACGCTGGCCCGCGGCCAGCGGGGGGCGCCTACTTGTTGGCCGCGGGAGTGTACGAGACTAGAGGGCAGGATGCCAAGGTACGGTAGACCTACCGTAAATTAACTTTCTCAATAGTTTTCTGAATACTTTTTAAAACAGATTCCGAAATAGTTAATAGTTTTCGAAATAGTTATTTCAAAATACTTTTCAGAATGGTTTTTTAAAATACTTGTTTTTAAATCATTTCACAATTTGTTTTCAGGCTGCACAGCTGACGGTCATTGATAAATAACCTGTTACAAGAACGCCACCAAGCTCAAAATACCAACACCTCTTTTTTTCCCTAACATCCTCCTTTAAAGTCACACTGTCTCGTTAAACAATCTATCCAATAAACTCAATTATCATTTAATACTGAGCTAGCCCATTCAGTGGGCAGTGGGATTTCCCCACTGAGTGTAATTTTTAGACCTTCTAGACAGTAACTGCCGACAACAGTGGCCATGTCCAAGCGCGCGGACGCGCCCCATTACACATAATATTGAACCTAATTCAAATTTCATTACAATGCCTGTCTATCAAACCCAAAAGGGTTATATGTGAACCAGAACTATGACTGCAGGTAGCGTAACTAAGTGGACGGATAACTTAGAGCAGGCAGTGTGAATGTTACTAGCGGAAACTGCCTTCAGAAGTCGGTAGTTCCAAGCGGGCGTAATAATACACAGAGGTTCAAATTCAAATTTCATAACGAGGATAGGTGACAAATTAAGATCTTTGCGGACTCAGAATACTGGTTGGGGTTAGGAGCAAGGGTCATACACTCGTACACACTTGAAGTTTGATTATTTCTCTGAAACACAACATCATGTTACTTGCAAAACGGCAGTTTTGATCATAAAATCCACATGAACAGCACATTTTAGCACATTTGTACGTGACGCCGCGTAGCTATAGGTCTAATCCCTCATGAGTGGTGAGAACTCTCATGCTACAACCACGCGATTGCAACACAAACAAAACCACCAATAAAATTAGTAATTTATTTGAATTTGGACAATTCTTACCGTTTCGACACAGTTTTGCCAGTTTCTGGCGCATTCCGGAGTGAAATGAAGATTAACGTCAATATTTTAACTGTCACAGACCGACTGAGATGAGCACTTTGCAGCATGTGCCAAGTGTTTGAAGTTTGAAAAAGGCAAGCGATAGTCATATATAGAAGTTTATTCGCAAACTGAGGTCACAAACGCCACAATTTTACATATAATCTGGTTGTTTCGCTTCCCTTCTGTTTTTGGCTTCCTGTTGTTCCTTCACCAACCGACACATTGGGTGGCCTGTCTACTGCCTGCATCCCAACACTTCTCTTGAGTGAAAATTTTTCAGTATCCTTACCAGAATTCGAAGCGTTTTCATCAGACATCTCCAAGTCATCCATATCAATAAGAGCATCAACTCCCGTACTATTTGCTGCGTCATGCCGGGTGTTCTCGGAAACATCCGGGCTCTCGTATCGATGCTGCGGCGCTTTGTATTCAGACGTAGATATTGCTTCAGTTGGTGGCGTATAGTTGATCGACTCCTTGTAGTTCTTGAGACGAGCCATCAAATCCTCTTACGTTGCCGCTTTCTCGTTGTTGTCGAGAGTATTACTAGTTTGTACCGTGTCCATTTTTTCCTCAAGAGACATTATGTTCCTGGTCTCCGTATCAATGGGCACCAACTTAAATTTACGATTCGAATTCATAACTTTGCAACTGATAGAGCAGGTATTACGATTGCACTGAGCTGACTGAGGTCTAGTCTATTGAGAGGTTCTCTGGCTCGGATTGGGTTTTGTTCCTTAGACAAGGTATAAAGTAGTGGGAGCGTAGGTTTCAAAACCCTGTTTTCTTGAGCAGTGAGATGAAATTTGTTGTTCTCCAATAAATTGAATATAATCTCCACAAGTATACCGATCTCTTTAACGGATGGTGTTGTGATTGCTGCTTTAGTTTGCAAACACTCCTGTAAGAACGCGGCGTGGTTTCGAATGCGACCGCTCATAAAATGTGCACAAGTGCAAATGGGGACGTTTATATGCACATTTTCACTGTGCTGTATGCCAAAACTGCGTACATGGCCTTTTCCTGTTTACACCTGTGCGGAATTCAGATAGTTTAACACACTTCCCTTAGTTAAATTGGGAATTTCCTAACTAATAAGATAGTTTTGTGCACAATCACGGCACAGGCGTGTGTTGTTCAGTGTATATTAGACTGGTCCCGTACGCTGTTCTTGAGATTAACCCACATTAACGAGAAAATATATACGTTTAGCATACCGTTAACATAGGTCCAACTCGGTTATTCTGGTAATTTTATCAGATTTGTCACGCTTTTCACAACATTTGATGAACGTTTAGAATAATTGTTAATCATTTTGTCCAGTGTCTTGTCCGTGTTACTACTTAAGCAACCTTGCCACCCTTGTTTGTTAAACCTCGATACACATTTTGAGGGTCTTGACCGCGTAGCCAGTTAGGGTGAATATGTTGTGGGCGTTGACCTCTCTTTATATATATTCCTCGGAATGGTGCAGCAGCATGAGACGTACACCAATACATCGTGATATACACATTTAGGCTCATTTAGCGGCGTTTGATATCAGTTGAGTGAGTTCCGTTGCATTTTGACCTGCCTGGTTCTCAGTTGACAACAGAAAAAGCACCTTCATAGTAGTTTGAACAAATGTTTTGGTGTTAGTACCTAGTTTTGCTAAACTTCTGCTGTTGAGACCATCGCGCTGGCATGCTATACCTTTTCCGAGTATTTTCATGGGCTGACCTTGTCTGCAGTGATGACCTCCCCTTTGTTTCTGAAACAGTCGATGAACGTAGCACACTCCACGGTTTTGGTCAAATGGTTAGACACATGTCTGCTCGTTTTTTTGGAGAAGTTAAGTGCACGCGTGTGTATTGTGTAGCCACACGATGTGGTCACGTGTTGCCACTCAAGAGCAGCCTCCGCGCATTCTGTATTGCAACCCATAATGTGATGAGCGCATGTACGAGGTGTTCACTTGGCGCCACAAGATGGCAGGAACTTTGACGCGTAGTGTTTACGGTAATCTAGCGGTAGGTCATGGTAGTTGTTTGGTCATAGATAGTTCGAGCAAGTTACTACTACCCGGCTCTTATGCCTAAGTTGGGCACATACGGTGATGTGTTTCACGATACGGCGATAATACGTATTCTGAGTCAGCACAATTCAGAAAATATCTCGATGAAACGAATGTTAAGGCTTGTTTTCGGTACGACTTGGTTTGAGGTGAACAAAAGATCAAGCTATATCTCAAACTACTTAGGTTAATCAGGTATATGTAGTGCACAGAAAGTTTATGACATAATTTCCTGCTAGCAAGTGCCTTCATGTTTCACGAAAAATACGACATTATGTCTGAAGTCAGATTCATTCGTCAACACAGAGTAAATACAACATCAATCTGGACTATTTTCAAATGATTATCGCAAATCTCGTAGATAGTACATCATTACAGTTCTGACAGAGAATAATGATTATTTGAAAATACTACTATTATTGACATTCCTACATTGACGGAAAATAAATTGGGGTGAGGTTGTACATACGAATGGGAATAAGTCCGTCTCTGGTGAGCATGTAGATGGGCCTATGTTCCTTTGTATTCGGCCTCGAGATTATCTTCGGTCCACTATTCGCACAACATGTTGAATTCACCACATTTTTCACTTCTACCAACGAGGGTTTGACATCTGCACGCGGTTGGATGAAGGCGGAAGGATGGCACATTGAGCAAGGTTTGACTTGAGCGGATTGGCGCAGGCTCCGCAGCTGATACGGTGCTCTGGAAATTTCAGGCTTGGAATTATCGCGTCTGAAAATTTCCGGTTGTCCACCCTAATAAGAATTTTTGAACAGTATGGTTTTTTCTGCCAGAGGTTCTCACGGCCATGGGCGTCGCTTCCGTATTGTGCAAGCCAGAACAGCAGAGTCGTGCAGGGTTGTTTGGAACGAACACTTCTTCTTCAGTTTTTATGTCGGAGAGAGAGATTGGCAACTGAGCTTCCGACATGACGACAATTGATTTGAATGATTCGGTGACATTTTCAAAGGGGCGTGGCAAAAGTTTAATATATGGAGTGTGTGTTTAAAAGGACCGAAGAAGAAAGGTCAGTGCTTGAAAATTGCGACCACGAATGACTACTATACATACCTCCAACTCCTGTATCTGGAAGCAGATCACAGCTGATCAGAAGTGTGTTCACCTCAAACCAAGTCGTACCGAAAACAAGCCTTAACATTCGTTTCATCGAGATATTTTCTGAATTGTGCTGTCAGTGAATCAGAATACGTATTATCCCCGTATCGTGAAACATATCACCGTATGTGCCCAACTTGTAGGCATAAGAGCTGGGTAGTAGTAACTTGCTCGAACTATCTATGACCTACCGCTAGATTACCGTAAACACTACGCGTCAAAGTTCCTGCCATCTTGTGGCGCCAAGTGAACACCTCGTACATGCGCTTATCACATTATGGGTTGCAATACAGAATGCGCGGAGGCTGCTCTTGAGTGGCAACACGTGACCACATCGTGTGGCTGCACAATACACACGCGTGCACTTAACTTCTCCAAAAAAAACGAGCAGACATGTGTCTAACCATTTGACCAAAACCGTGGAGTGTGCTACGTTCATCGACTGTTTCAGAAACAAAGGGGAGGTCATCACTGCAGACAAGGTCAGCCCATGAAAATATTCGGAAAAGGTATAGCATGCCAGCGCGATGGTTTCAACAGCAGAAGTTTAGCAAAAACTAGGTACTAACACCAAAACATTTGTTCAAACTACTATGAAGGTGCTTTTTCTGTTGTCAACTGAGAACCAGGCAGGTCAAAATGCAACGGAACTCACTCAACTGATATCAAACGCCGCTAAATGAGCCTAAATGTGTATATCACGATGTATTGGTATACGTCTCATGCTGCTGCACCATTCCGAGGAATATCTATGAAGAGAGGTCAATGCCCACAACATATTCACCCTAACTGGCTACGCGGTCAAGACCCTCAAAATGTGTATCGAGGTTTAACAAACAAGGGTGGCAAGGTTGCTTAAGTAGTAACATGGACAAGACACTGGACAATATAATTAACAATTATTCTAAATGTTCATCAAATGTTGTGAAAAGCGTGACAAATCTGATAAAATTACCAGAATAACCGAGTTGGACCTATGTTAACGGTATGCTAAACGTATATATTTTCTCGTTAATGTGGGTTAATCTCAAGAACAGCGTACGGGACCAGTCTAATATACACTGAACAACACACGCCTGTGCCGTGATTGTGCACAAAACTATCTTATTAGTTAGGAACTTCCCAATTTAACTAAGGGAAGTATGCTAAACTATCTGAATTCCGCACAGGTGTAAACAGGAGAAGGCCATGTACGCAGTTTCGGCATACAGTACAGTGAAAATGTGCATATAAACGTCCCCATTTGCACTTGTGCACATGTTATGAGCGGTCGCATTCGAAACCACGCCGCGTTCTTACAGGAGTGTTTGCAAACTAAAGCAGCAATCACAACAGCATCCGTTAAAGAAATCGGTATAATTGTGGAGATTATATTTAATTTATTGGAGAACAACAAATTTTATCTCATTGCTCAAGAAAACAGGGTTTTGAAACCTACGCTCCCACTACTTTATACTTTGTCTAAGGAACGGAACCCAATCCGAGCCAGAGAACTTCTTAATAGACTTGACCTCAGTCAGCTCAGTGCAATCGTAACACCTGCTCTATCAGTTGCAAAATTATGAATTCAAATCGTAAATTTAAGTTGGTGCCCATTGATACGGAGACCAGGAACATAATGTCTCTTGAGGAAAAAATGGACACAGTACTTACTAGTAATACTTTCGACAACAACGAGAAAGCGGCAATGTAAGAGGATCTGATGACTCGGCTCAAAAACTACAAGGAGTCGATCAACTATACGCCACCAACTGAAGCAATATCTACGTCTGAATACAAAGCGCCGCAGCATCGATACGAGAGCCCGGATGTTTTCGAGAACACCCGGCATGACGCGGCAAATAGTACGGGAGTTGATGCTCTTACTGATATGAATGACTTGGAGACGTCTGATGAAAACGCTTCGAATTCTGGTAAGGATACTGAAAAATCTTCACTCAAGAGACGTGTTGGGATGCAGGCAGTAGACAGGCCACCCAATGTGTCGGTTGGTGAAGGAACAACAGGAAGCAAAAAACAGAAGGGAAGCGGAACAACGAGATTATATGTTAAATTGTGGCGTTTGTGACTTCAGTTTGCGAATAAAATTCTATATATGACTATCGCTTGCCTTTTTCAAACTTCAAACACTTGGCACATGCAGCAAAGTGCTCGTCTCTGTCGGTCTGTGACAGTTAAAATATTGACGTTAATCTTCATTTCACTCCGGAATGCTCCAGAAACTGGCAAAACTGTGTCGAAATGGTAAGAATTGTCGAAATTCAAATAAATTACTAATTTTATTGGTGGTTTTGTTTGTGTTGCAATCGCGTGGTTGTAGCATGAGAGTTCTCACCACTCTGGGGGATTAGACCTATAGCTACGCGGCGTCACGTACAAATGTGCTAAAATGTGCTGTTCATTTGGATTTTATGATCAAAACTGCCGTTTTGCAAGTAACATGATGTTGTGTTTCAGAGCAATAATCAAACTTCAAGTGTGTACGAGTGTACGGATGTACCCTTGCTCCTAACCCCAACCAGTATTCTGAGTCCGCAAAGATCTTAATTTGTCACCTATCCTCGTTATGAAATTTGAATTTGAACCTCTGTGTATTATTACGCCCGCTTGGAACTACCGACTTCTGAAGGCAGTTTCCGCTAGTAACATTCACACTGCCTGCTCTTAGTTATCCGTCCACTTAGTTACGCTACCTGCAGTCATAGTTCTGGTTCACATATAACTCTTTTGGGTTTGATAGATATACATTGTAATGAAATTTGAATCAGGTTCAATATTATGTGTAATGGGGCGCGTCCGCGCGTTTGGACATGGCCACTGTTGTCGGCAGTTACTGTCTAGAAGGTCTAAAAATTACACTCAGTGGGGAACTCCCACTGCCCACTGAATGCACTAGCTCAGTATTAAATGATGATTGAGTTTATTGGATAGATTGTTGATAACGACTGTATGTTATGGTATTGCAAAGAAAGTATCTCAATACTGGCGCTAAACGTGCGAGTTAACACATAATTTATCGATTTGCAAAAATTAAGACTGCTGTGGTCATGAACTATTTCACCATTTCATGTTCTTTCATGTTTCTGCAAACTCGAGATGATAGAGAAATGTACCCTTACAAAATTAATGTAATTCTGTTTCAGTGTTAGAAATGCTCCTGTATTTTGGAGTCGGTGGCTTTTTGGCGACGCGACACTATTAATGGTAACAATTGCTGTAAACATAACGAAATTTGTGCTCTGAAATTTTACGGGTTTTGTGCCTCGAGATGGTCACCCTCATTATGTTTCATAATAAACTCTTCTGAGAGACTTGTAACTTGCTCCAATTTTGTACTCTTTGAAGTTTTCCAACTTTTTAAATCTCTTTAGGTACTATATGTAACAAGTTATGATAGTAACCTGAATCAGTCTCCGAACTCTAACTATTTCGCAATACTTTAACGAGACAGTGTGACTTTGAAGGAGGATGTTAGAGAAAAAAAGAGGTGTTGGTATTTTGAGCTTGGTGGCGTTTTTGTAACAGGTCATTATCAATGACCGTCAGCTGTGCAGCCTAAAAACAAATTGTGAAATGATTCAAAAACAAGTGTTTTAAAAAACCATTCTGAAAAGTATTTTGAAATAACTATTTCGAAAACTATTAACTATTTCGGAATCTGTTTTGAAAAGTATTCAGAAAACTATTGAGAAAGTTAAGTTACGGTAGGTCTACCGTACCTTGGCATCCTGCCCTCTAGTCTCGTACACTCCCGCGGCCAGCAAGTAGCGCGCTCCCGCGCGCCCCCCGCTGGCCGCGGGCCAGCGTGTTGTAACATCCAGGGGGGGGGGGGTGGTAAATTTGAGTGATATCTACTACAACTGATCCACTAATGAAAAAAGGCAAAAGGATGTGAGTGAGTGGGCCTAAGTTGCCAACTCCCACTTTTAAAGAGGAACGGGTGCCTCCATAAACTATCGAACAAAATCACCCCCGAATTAAAATGTATGAAATAAACAATAAGAAGTTCAAGAATTGAGACATAATCTTGAAATCAAAAGAATTAAAAACGTACCTGTGCAGTGTCATAACTGGTTGTTTCCCTGAGCTGGTGGCCACATCTTCTTTCACTCCTTTTTGGCGGTCACAATCAGCATTGTTTCAGCCGCAGACTGAAACAGAAATTTATATAAAACATTGAACCATCAATATACGTTTACACTAAATTAACACGCTTGTGTAGCACCGTAAACTTGCGCAAATACGATAAAATTTTGAAGATTTTTTTTAAATTCTGAAGGCTTATTTAAGCCTTTATTGAGCCAAATGTTGATCTTTTAATCATTTTCAAAGCTATTTAATGTTCAAATCGAATTATAAAATCGAAAGTAATCAATCAAGAACTCACTACTAATAATCAACAACCTCACGGCGGCCGAACATCACAGAAAGCGATGTTTCCATCTCTGGAAGAGAAAGTATTTTCAATATGACCACGAATAACAATCACAATTGAAAGGTATACTTTCGAATTTAACAACGGACTTTCAACTTATCATAATCGGACTGCCAATCTGCCAAAATCAGGAAAATCAGACCATTTTTGACGCAAAATCATGAATTTTGACGAGTTTGTTCTGTGAAACGGGGTCCTTTTCGTAAGACAGTCACAACTCACTAGTGTCTGCCAAGAAATATAAGACACAAAGTGAGAAGACAAGCAAGAGTACAACCCAGTACAACCCGCCTAATTGGAAAAAAATCAGGGAAATAAAACCTAACAAAATGAATTTAAAGAGTTTAATTAAAGCATTTCAAAGCAAACTTGAAAATAAAAAGTATGTGAAACTCACAAGCATGTTAATCCGTGACGAGGAGAAAGCGATGTGTTCTAGTTGACTTCGATCGCCAGTAACTATCCATGTCAAATATGATTCGAGTAAAGCCTGCAAATTCGCATATATATGAAACAAAACAACACACATACTAATGAATGAATGTAGCTCAGATGAATGCACACGCTAGTTATGAATAATTTACGCGAATACAACAAAAACCCGAGGCGGAAAATTAACCTCAAGAATAAGAAAGAAAGACGAGAATTTATTTATTTATTATTTGCAGCGAATGCTTGGAAACGAGAGGTTTTTCAATAATACAAAGTACTTACAAAGTTGACGTGACACCAATTGCGAAGTTAACATAACAAAAATGAAGAGAATGATGGATAATAAAAAAAAATATAAAAAAAGTGCGAAAAACTGCCGCCATTTTTGCGGTTTCCCAGCCGAGGAGAAAATGCCGTCGCCGCCAAAACGATTGGTGCATTTGACACAGCATAACGGACAATTGACCGTATTCTAAAAGGTATTCTGTAAGCGAAACCTATAGAGGAGTAGGCAGAGGGGAGTTCGTTACCGCAACGCGCTGGTCCTTCGTATCACAATTTATAAATAACCTATATTTGCATCGAGGCAGACCCGTTTTCCCGATATTGTCAACAGAGCTTTCATTCTGTTATGGTGCTCAAACTCAACTGTATCCACTTTCCACTATCTACAATTTTAATCCGAGTAGAATAATGACATCACATTGCTGGATGGCTCTACAATGGTTATAGGCAGCGAGATACAGCTAACCTCAGGCACCGTAGCATTGTCGTGAAAGTGGTGAGCGCCCCTGATTGAAGACCTGATCTTTCTAGGAGACTTCGCTACGGTGCCACGCAAAGTTTTAATTAGGACATCAGCAGCTGGTTTTCTGCTTCGTTGACTTTCTCTGAGCTTATGAAGAACGTTTTTATGGTTTAGGTTCGCTGTTCTGCTTACCGTCAGCCGTCGTGTGAATGTAGTGCTTTCTCTCTTCATGGGATCGAGCTGGGAATGGAAGCTGATGTATTCTGTGTGTTTATAAGCCTCTAATATAGGGTTTTTACATTGAATTAAATAATGATTTTGCATTAAAATTAAAAACAGGCCTCGTTTCCGGCGAAACAGTAACCCCTTTTCCGATTGTCGTGGCTATTCGGCCAACTCTACCGGTATATATTTCTTTACAGTAGTGATCTAATTTTATGGAAACATTTTAAGATTGGCCAATTTCAATTATTTTCCGTACTCTCGATATTAGTCGGTATTCTTGTAACCCCAAATGGAATCAAATTTGTTCACCATTGGCTGGTTTCTTTACTTATTTCTTTCTTAAGTAAGCCTAAGCTGTAACTTAAGAAAGAAATAACGTATTGTTCTTCCATTTAAACACCTTCAGTTCAGTGTATTTGGATGAAAAGAGTAAATAAGCGTGATTTACTCTAGTTTTTGGGTTGTTAGCTACGTTCGCCGAGGTGTTATTGTGCATTTCATTCCGATACGTTTATTTTTCCATTTCAGATCGAGTTTTCTGCTCTGGACGAGTGAAAACAGGAATGCAACTATCTATGTCTACGTGGAATCTGTGTATATTTGAAGTGATATAAATTATATAAATTATGTGTTTATGCTATGTTTTATGAATGAAAGTATGATATAATTATACAATTCAACTTTGTTTCATATTGTTATAGTAATAAACTGACAAATAATCGACAAGAAGGAACCTGATGAAAGTTCTGAATTGTTATCAGCGGCGCGCCAATTGGTTGCCGATGCCGAGCCGGGAAGTTGCCGGCGCCGAGCTGACTGGTCAAAACGGCATCCATCTGGCTGGGCGTCGGCAACCAACCGGCTCGGCATCGGCAGAAATGTTTCCCAGTAATATCCCACGGCGGAGCCGGATTTTCTACGGCTAATTCTCCCAACTTTTGTCATAGCACAGGGGAGCATGGAGAACATAGAAACAGATGATATATTTGGGTTGATACATATTACTGAGATTTTAGTATGACTGGGTCTATAAACTTTTGTCGGGCTTGGTTCAATCGTTATATAATTCCCAGCTCTATTAAATATGTGGTCAGGGAAAAAGGATTGCTTCTATAGATGGTTGATCTTCCTTTTTCTACAGTTATTCTATGTGGATGAACAATTATGAGAAACAGTGACTTCTAATCAAGCTTTGTTAAAGTTGAAAAAATTGGGCAGAAAGTTGTCTCACAGGCTCACCATTTCAAAGCTTGTCTAGAAAATTCAGATCGAACAATTAGAGCACTTGTAGCCGTTTGCATCGGTGATTTTCTTGTTTTTTGTGACATCGGGAGGAAGTCGAACATTCCTGAACAGAAGATGAACAAAGTTGTTGAAACTGTGTGTAGTGGATGCAGGGTTCATTCTTCCTGCCGCTGGATTTTCATAGTTCGTTTCAACTATGTGAATTTGAAACCATTTTTGTCTAACCATCTTCGAAGGCTTTTTAATTTGTTCCGAATCATTACCTGGGTGTGTAGCAGCAAGAATGTTGTGACTGGTGTGTCTGTGGAGAACAAACTTTTCCGACTTGTTATCATTGATTTTATCGTAGAATTCGTTCAACAACTTCACGTCAGCTATGCGACAGGAAGCGTCAAACATCCAAAAAACCGGAAACTCAGCATAAACTTCCTGAAGAACTTTAAATTGATTTTTTCAGATAACACATCATTGTCGACTCAGCACTCAGAACGTTGAAAATGTCGTCTCAATGCATGAAAACCCATTTTTTTTTAAATCATGACAATTTGAGTTTAGATCATAAAGTCGAATATTGCAAAATTTCAAAGTTCCGAACGAATAGGATATGGAGGCTTGAAAAATGTCATAAGTCGGAGGTCGAAATAGTCAACTCGACTGAAAACGAAAAAGGACGCAATTACAACTGTTGTGAGGGTCTTGACACTCTTTCCGGCACTTTCAGTTTTATTTCGTTTTCTCAGTAGAAGAATAATATGCACTAGTTTTCTCGTTAGAGTTCCTCAAACCATATTTTAATTTTTCGCTCGTTGCGTTTCTTGCTGTTCGTTGTGGACAATTTTTCTTATAGATCTTTTTAGGAGATCAGTTTTCAGAAAAGCAAAAAAAAACATTATTTAAAAACATTTCGATATTTTTTTATGTCCGACTGAACAAAAAATAAAAAACCTCGGCACAATTTGTGAGTTTTCCTGACCTCAGTTCATTTTTTGAGGAGGAAACTCTCATTTGTTGCCTAGAGTCGTCACCAACGGAAAGGCTGTGAGACATAGGTCTTAGGTTCCGGAGCTTTTTGGTTGTGTACTATCGTAGCATTTCATGATTTTGGCACCCACTAAAATACAATACAAAACAATACAAAACAATAGTTTATTACGGGATCCGAATCTGTACAATTCGCCGCAACATTTTATCTTTCCAAGTGTGCATCTCTTTTCTAGCGATCCTCATCCAATTTCTTCCGACAGCCTCTTCGAACTCATCTTTCCATCTTTGTTTTGGTCTTCCCGGGGGTCTTGGCGCATCAATTGGACACCACTCCACCATCGTTCTCGCCCAAAGATCGTTTTGCATGCGGCTGACGTGTCTTGCCCACGACCATTTCCTCATGGCAGCACGTTCACGAATGTCTGGTAGTCGCACTGTTCTCGAGAGCCACTCGTTGGTATGACGATCGAAGAGAGTCACACCAATCATTTTTCTCATCATTCTCCGCTGACCAGTTATAAAGGTAGGATGATCTTTGAGATGGAGTACCCATGTCTCACAGCCATGTCACCCACTATAAAACGATTCTAAAACAATGAACTTACAGCTTCGATGACGGCTTTGAAAGCATAGTGGTACAAGTTTGCAACATGTGCGGGATAAGAGAAAAAATTGAATTTCCTGTACTCCAAGTTACAGAAGGTCTTAACTTCTTCCACCTGTAAAGAAATTGACCGTTTGTTTAATAAAGACACTAAATTGAGAAAAAAGAAAACCAGAAAAGACACAAAAGAAACAAAAGGGAGATAGAAAAGAAAGAAAGAGAGCAACAAACAAAAAAGAAACGAAGAATTCCCACTTCAGTATCTTACCTCGGTTGGTTTTAGTCCCAAATCGTAGTAGATTATCTTGTTTGGCAACATTTTCCTAAGATTGAAAAGAGCGGATCGAGATTCCAAATAATGGTTTGAGGAAGAATAGGTCACAAAAACGACATCTTCTGACTGGAACAATCGGTTAAACGACTTGTATTCCAACAAGAGTGAGATAGACACAATATTTGGATCTGAACTTCTGAGGATTACAATGTTGTTCACATTCACAATGGTATATGGCATACATACGGCAAAAATATTTAGTTGCTATCATTGTTTCATGTTCATACTTTTAGGGTGCGTTGTTTTCAACGACTTGTAATTCTGAAATCTTCTTTTTCTCATTGGAGGAACCGAGGAACGTACAACAGTACAACTGACAAGTTCTTTGTCAGCTCTATCATCCAGCTCAGAATCAAAACGATAAAATACTATGAATCGCCCTCTCTTCTAGATGTGTTTTCGGTTTGAACCAAACAATTCAAAACACTCTGGCCAGTAACCCACCTATGTTCCTTGTGCAATTCGTTGATCTTGTCCACGTGTCGATCGGTCGATTAGTGTCGCTCTCAGACCGACGTCGACTGGTCTCCTAATTCGGCCCTACCACCAGCACACCGAGGAAGCTGCAACACAACAGTGGTCAAATAAGTGAACTAAAAATATGATTCTGACCTTACAGAACCTTGCCGCTATATTAGATAGACCAGACCCTTGAACCCTCCTTAAATATCAGCAACCTGTTTTATTATTATTTTCTGAATACTGTCGACTATTCAGACAACTTGACTGAAATATGAACTATCTGTGAATATAATTTCATCTCACCACAGTAACTATACAATTAGTTGAGTTTGTTTATACGAGCAACGTGGTTTTGTATAATAATTTCAACTTCCTAGTTTTTTCTTATAATTTAATGGAGGAAATTGGACATTTCACGCATAGACACAGGTGTCCGTATGACCTCTTACAAGAAAAGGGAGAGAGAAAAAATGTATATACCTTCGAGCGATTTATGTGGCTGCGAACTTTAGCGGAACGATGGTTTTCTTTCTCCCAACTGTAGCAACCTTGAGGACGAACTGTAGAAATAATATCTCATTTTTTGCGTCACATTGATGCTCTACAATGAAACAGCACAACTAATCAGGTTTTTAGGTAACCTAACCCTTTTTTGGTAATCTCTTTTTCAGGTTACCTTGTAGGTAACCTGGAAATAACCTGAAACTAAAATCCGGTTACCGTTCAAACTAACGGTAAAAATCATGTTTTGCGTTAAAAAAACAGGTAACCGGTTTTTCATTTTAGGTTACCAACCGGTTACCTACTGAGAAAACTTGAAAAATAGGTTACCAGAAAAGGGTTAGGTTACCTGAAAACCCGGTTAGATATATAATTCACCTAAAACAGCAAAACGTTTGAACTCACTGGCTTACTCCTGACTACATACTTCATTAGAACAATCAATTAAAGGGTGAGTTTAACCTGCATTATATATTTGACTGTTCTCAAATATAAGTATGTTCGTTTCGCGAATGCTGTACAAAGAGGTGATAGTTTGAGAAATATAAAGTTCAGCACTCACATGTCCAGCGAGAGGACACATCAACTTTATATCGGGGCCCCTTTTTAGAATAGCACGGAAAACTGTAACAGAGTGGAAATGAAATAGTAATGAAAAAAAAGCGGGATGTAACTGACAGAACTATGATTGGAGTGAATTTGGATGAAAAAAGACTCGAATAAGTGCGAGAGAAGGGGTAAAATAGAAGGTAAGATTCTCGTGAAAACGATTAACAAAATTGGACTGTTTTTTTCGTTTTTCTTACAACTAGTTTTCAAATAGAACAATAAAAAGAGTCAATAAAGAGCCAACCGTCACTTGGAGTGATTGGCAAAGTATGTTCGAAGAGTTCAATCGATGAGCCGGCCCAGGTGATGCGCGGCGGCGCGCTTTGATGTATCGCGTAAACAAATTGTGGACGGTCCGTGGACCAAAAAGTGGACGGTCCGTGGACGAATTTTGGCTATTTTCGTCCACGGACCGTCCACTCCAGTGCCTGAGCACGTGAAGAACACACATTCTCTCTTTTTCAGTTTAGCAAAGATCGAAGTTTCCTTGCATTTCTGTCTCATCCATAGGCTTTCCTCTCTACGAAAAAAATCATACAGTTTCGAAACAGTTGTAATAACCGGGGTATTGTGAGGTCGTGTGGTTCCTGCTGCTTTCGACATATTTTCAGATTTTGTTCAATTTCTTCTATCTGAACACGTTTGCCTTTTCACACATAGGTGAAAAATCGCGAGTCGACTCGGCCCGACGGGTCAGTCCGTGGAAAAATGTCGGGCTGAAAAGCCACCTTTTTGGCCCGACAATTTCGAGCCGATCTCACAAGGCTCTGGCTGAATTGACTCGCGACTTTTCTCCTGAGCACAACCACCCAGTTATGTGTAGCGGGATACTATTGAACAACGAAAAATTATCTCGAATTGAGAGTTATGAAACTCACTCTGATCCTATGGGTTCTCGTTCCGTTTTTGACGGAAAGCCCGAAATAGAAGAGTGCCTGCTGTAATTTCTGGTCGAAGGGTTTACCTCCAATGAACGAGAGAGAATCGTTGTCAGCAGAAAAAGTTATCTAGAAACAGTCTGTGAAGTCTACGGAAACTCCTAGACCTGTTCGTTCCAACTCAGCTTTACCGGCTCACAAATGAAAGTCAGGTAGTTTACATTTCGAAGTGGGATCTGGCCAACTGAGACAAAATCTCCCACACCTCACACAACTTCGGTGATTAGATCACAACATGATGAAAACAATTAAACGTAACGTACGAATATCTACCTACACAGGACTCAAAACGAAACCTGCGGTTACTAGGGTTCTGGACGACGAGTCATGAAGCTACTAGCAGGCTGCCCCAGCAAAACATTCCTCTCTCTCTCTCTTTCTCTTTCTCTCTCTCCCTCTTTCTATGACACATTACTTCAGATCAAGAATGAATAACATAGCTATTTACAGGCGTAGATTGTTTTTTGTTCTTTTTGTTTACGGGTATGCCACCGGGAATCTACTGAAGATGCCTCGCCCGGTGTTAAACCTGTAGCATCTAGGTGAAAGGCTAAACGGTGGTGCAATATGAGATTCCTAGCCCTAATTAACTTATATTACATGGGTTTTTTTTATATATTTTTCCTCATCTCTGTCTCTTTCTATCTCTGTCTCTCTCTCTTTCTCTCTCTCTCTTTCTCTCTCTCTCTCTATCTCTCTCTCTCTCTCTCTCTCTCTCTCTCTCTCTCTCTCTCTCTCTCTCTCTGCATCTACTGTCGGCAGGTCACTCATTTCACCGACGAAGCAGCCGGAGTTGAGATCGCCTGAATTCGCCTGAGCTCCATCAGCCTGCGCTTCGAGTCCTATGAGACCCCCCCGTTGAGACGGCAAACACTATATAGGTGAAAAGTCAAGGGACTTTTAGGACCTTTGAGGCCCTCACCCACTCGATTACCCGAAACCCCCCTTGTAGGGGGTTTTAGTCCCTTGACTTTTCACCTGAGTTAGCGTTATGCGCGACAGAATGTTTGAGTATTACGACCAAGCTCATTTCGATGTGTATAATCTTCGAAGTGACTGCTTCAGATGTCTATTGTCAAACGTAACATTTTTTGACTAACGATGCCCATTTCAATTGCTCACCTTTTTGTCGGTTGGAATTCGGTAGGGCAGTCGCGAAACATGCTCAACAAGCGTCGATAACTCATCCGAAGTCAATAATTTGAAAATATAGGTTGAGGTGCAAATTGCAAACGCACTAAGAAGTAGTTTAATCCTTTCGTTCATCTGTAAACTGTTTCGAAACTGTGAAAAATCAACCTTGAAACGAGAAGAGCATACCGGAAAAATAATAAAACATATGAATCACAGTCAATCATTCAGAGACTAGTCATTTATTACTTCAAAAAGTGATAAAAATCTATTGTAATTCCTCTTATTGGAGAATGCACATAATCGAGCAATCTCAACATTGATTCGAGCAGAGCTGCTTTACTCCGAGTCAAATCATAAAATTTAAATGACATAAAGCGGCTGGCAGGGTGTTGTTACGAGTTAAAATGAGCAAAATACGTTAACAGGCTATACAATTGTGTGACTTTTTCAGCAAGCCGTTGACACGCACAGAGCTTTCAATATAGTAAACGGGATAAATGCGTGTTTGGCATCGTTTAGTGAAAAAAATTCAAGTAATCTACAAAATTTAGAGCTACTGGGTGCCGCAGTTGTCTGTTTATTTTCTTGAATATACCATAGTCAATCAACACTTGTGGAAAAGTAGTTCAACGGTAAAGGCCTGTGAAGTTGCACAATCAGTATCAGAGGTCTGCGGATGAATACTAGTCGTTGAGCGATGGAGGCGATGTATATTAAATAGGTAATAATAGTGAATATTGAGGAATACACGTATGATATCACGGACTATTGCAAATCAAACACTGCTTTGAAATGGAAAGAGGAGTGTATGCATTCCATGTAACTCTCACATAGACGAAAGTTCATGTATGGCACACTTCAGGTGAAGTACGAACCAAGGATCATCATTTCAGCCAAATTGGTTCATTAGTTTTTCCAATACAACCCGGACTGATTTCCGTGAAGGAAAAGGGAGCAGGGAGTAGAGGTACGGAATAGGGACACATTACGAGGAATCGCTGGTCCGTATTCCCGACAAGATATATGTTCACAAGCAGTTCTCTTCCCCTCCCTCCGAGAAGTTTCTCGCATGTCATCAATGGATCAATGCCATTAAATTATAAGAAAAACTAGGAGATTGAAATTATCATACAAAACCCTGTTGCTTGTTTAAACAAGCTAAATCGCGCGCAGCGCGAAGCGCTGTGCGAGATTTGTCTTTGGTCCGGCTAATGCGCGCCTCCATTTTTTTAGTTTTCTCCTAAAAAAGCTGAAGTATGCAGATTCATGAAGGGTCTTATATCTAGTGAAGGGAATCATATTTTTTTAGTTTTCTCCTAAAAAAGCTGAAGTATGCAGATTCATGAAGGGTCTTATATCTAGTGAAGGGAATCATATAGCCAAGAAATCGCGCGCAGCGCGAAGCGCTGTGCGAAATCTGTCTTTGGTCCGGCTAATGCGCGCCTCAGTTTTTTTTTAGTTTTCTCATAAAAAACTCAAATTCGCAAAACAACATTTTTAATAATTCAGAAATGTTCTACAGCGTATTTTCAGGTTGTGATCCAAATTTGAACGAAATCCGTTGAGTTTGAGCCAAGTTATGACGTTTTCGCTTCATCCAGAGCGCCAACTTCCGTCGTGTTTCCTTCCTTCCTTCCTTCCGTTTACACAAGGCGTTTACACAATACTATCTAGACCGTAACTGAACGGATTTTACATTCTGCCGATTTTGCGAGTTTTGGAGGCATGATAAAATTCCTACTTAATGCCCAGCTGGGCGAATTTTTTTTTCTGAAAAAAATCATTTCTCACCAAATTACAGCCTTTTGAATTAAAGTCTCTGTGTCTCTCCATTTAGCACGCTCTCTCGCTCTCTCTGTCAGTTCGGCAAAGTCTTGTAACTTAGGGTAACACTGACCGATTTCGATCAAAATGATACCATCGTGACTTTAATTCAAGTAAAAAGTATTCTATCGGTGACGTCATTTAGGATTCTGGAGACCCGATGACGTCATCTTTGAAAAGTGAAAAGTTGACGTCAAATATTTCTCCAAATGACGACAATAGTTGGCAAGTGGGTTATTAACGATGGAGCTCCATCGAAAGGTTTTGTATTCTGGGATTCTGAAAGCCAGATAACGTCATATTCAAAAGTTCAAAGTTGACGTCAATTATGTTTTCAAATGTGAAAATATCTCCAAAATGGTATATTAACGATGAAACTTTATCTAATTATGACTTATTCTGGAATTCTGAAAGGGCAGATGAAGTAAGTTGTTAGAACTGCAATGTTGACGTCATATTTTTTTTTTCGAGTGATGATAATACTTGACGAGCGGTCAATTGAGAAAACAACTTTATCCACTGTACAGATCAAACCCCCTCTCTACATACCTACGGCATGTATACAAAAAAAGAAAAATGCATGAAAAAGTAGGGGCCCAACGACTGTGAGAATTGTCTTCTACTGTGCGCCCCGTAGACAACTACTCTCAAATGGAACAGCTACTGCTACAAAAACCGAAAAATACCAATATACTCTAGTATAACTATGTTCATTACAAACATACAAAAGTCGTAAAATATTTTTTCAAACCTGTACACTAGAATCTACAAATCACAGCTGCGAAAAAGAGAACAACTGTTGAATAATATGCCTAGAGTTGAAGTAATAACCAATACTGCAAACCATTGTTTACAAAACCAGAAACTCTATAACTGATTACGTTGAGTGCACATCTGTGATTTGTAGATTCTAGTTTACAGGTTTGAAAAAATATTTTACGACTTTTGTTTTTTTGTAATGAACATAGTTATACTAGAGTATATTAGTATTTTTCGGTTTTTGTAGCAGTAGCTGTTCCATTTGAGAGTAGTTGTCTACGGGGCGCACAGTGGAAGACAAATCTCACAGTCGTTGGGCCCCACTTTTTCATAAATTATCTGTTAATATCTATTAGAGCATTCGATAGTCCACCATGAAGTCATCTATGAAGGAAAGGGACCAAGAACAACTCACAAAAAGCTGCGACTACAAAGATCTGTGACATTTATGATGAACACCGTCTCGTAACAAAGCGACGTGAATGAATGAATATGAAATATGAATATGAGATACGGAGGAACTTTTCAACAACAACACTGACCCATAACTCTGGCGAAAATCATCCGATTTGGCTAAAATTTCCAGACGGTTTATGTTCATTATTCTCTAATGTTCTCTTATTTCAGTTTCTGGAAATAATCATAAAGGCTTTTCTCAATCAAAATCAGAAAAACGACTCCGCAATGGCCAGACCAAATACAACTCACGCCGAGCGCTTGCGTTCCGCGCGATATGTTATCCTAGATAGAAAGAGTAGATGACACGCAACCTGTCCAATGACTTTCCGATTGAACCGCTGATATGCTCAAAAACATCATGGGGCGCAGCGCTGAGCGCTGCGCAGATTAGTTTTTGTTCAGAGGTCTGCAGACATTCCAAAACAGTTTATTGAACTTTTCTTCAAAGTACGTCGACCATTTTATTAGATTTTTGCATAATTCACTGAAAGGGCAACACGTCTACAAGACATTTAATTTACGTTCCGAGTGAAATTTGTTGAGAGGAGTTAGAGTTTCGCGCAAAATTAACCTAATCGAGAAATTCTTACATTGTTGGAAAGCTGTAAAAAAGTTTAAGTTTACGTATTTTTCAGGTATGTCTGAGATTGGAATATTACGTGTGAGAGGGCCGGAAACGGTGTCACAAAAAATCATGGATAGATCGGTTTCGTGAAAATTAAAATTAAATAAGAGTTAAACGTGTAGTAGAAAGACGTTTTCCAATGAAGAACTCATGACAGACGGGTTCTCTCTTATTCGCATGTCTGAATGGCGGATTCGATGAAAGTTTTATTCACGCACGGCGAACGAAGGTTCGAATCCTGCCTAGAGCAAAAAAGTTGCTCTCACTTAAACCAAGTTACAACTACGCCAATAGTTCTGAACTATGGCGTCGTTAAAAACTCCAATAGAACCTCATAACTTGCTCTGCTAATGTGCAAAAATATAATTTTTATCAAAAATGACTTCGTAACTATAGAAAAAGAGTTCAGTTAGTATTAAAAACGGGTGTAAAGAAAGTAAAGATTAGTTTTGGATGAAACGTGTACAATAAATATGAAAGATGTCCAACAAAAACATTTTGAGAAAAAAGGCGAATCTGCTTTTCTTGAAAAAAAAACAGAGTGTAAGCTAGATCATTGTGAGTCGCAGTCAGAAGTTTTCTTTTCGGTAACGAAAAACTCGATATCCATTTTTTTCTCAAAAATTTTTTAAACCGAGCGAGATTAGCCTTTTCCTCAAAATATTTTTATTGGACTTCTTTCATATTTCTTGTATACGTTTCATCCAAAACTAATCTTTACTTTCTTTACACCCGTTTTTAATACTAATATGAAATATGGGTGGTTTTCTTGTTAGACCGAACACGAGGGGATATGATGTTTCATTTAGTGCTGACGTTCCGGCGGGTTCGCCGTCTTCAGAGCCTGAAAATAACATCAGTCAACTATTTACAACAAAACACCAAAACAAAACATCATATCACCTCGTGTTCGGTCTAACAAGAAAACCAACAATACATTATAAAAATGCCGAGGTTGAAAGGCGATATGACATCATGGAGAGGATATTTAATATACTTTCAATTCAGTAGAATACTTCCTCTCGATAAAATTAGAGTTTGAAACAAAGTTTTTATTTTAGTTTTGTTGAAGAACGCTGGGCGAACGGCGATTAACTTGTTTCCGTTAAAAGATAAAATATCTTATAATAGTTACTTTCTTTAAAACATCAACAAACAGATAAAACACAATAAAATTACAACTAAATTTTTTACACGTATTTTGATATGATACGTGCGATTCTTGCAAAACACTTCTGCTACAATATCACAGCAATACGTATTATTCACATTTTGCTGATGTATAGGTGAAACCAAGCACAACTCACACATTTGCTGGTATCCCCACTTTTTACTATCGCGCGCAGCGCGAAGCGCTGCGTGTGAGTTGTGTTTGGTTTGGCCATTGCGCACCCATTTTTGGCTTTCAAACCACAAGAGTCCTCAAATAAAACATTTTTTCGAAATTTAAAAAAAGAGAGAGCTAGATATCTATTAAATACATGTTGTGTGAAAAAATTAGGAAAATCGGTCAAGGTTGAAAAAAGTTATGCTGTCGTGTCGTTATGAAAATTTCCGTTGTCCCTCGTCCCTCGTCCCTCGTCCCTTGTCCCTCGTCCCTCGTCCCTCGTCCCTTGTCCCTCGTCCCTCGTCCCTCGTCCAATGTCCGCATAGAAAATTATTTTTTTAACTACTGGACCAATTCGGCTGAAATTTGGCACACATGTGTAAACCCCAAAATTAGTGCGGCCCAAGAAGTTTGGTGATGTCACGTTTTGTTTGGCGCTTGGCGCGGGCGCCAATAGGCGCCAGTAGCAGGAAAATATGTGTTCCCATGGATGAAATGCTCCGAAATTTTGCACAGAGGTTAGATTAGTGAATTTCAGCCTTCTCTGGAAATTTGGTGTCATGGTTTATATTTGGCGCCAAACGCTGGCGCCCAGTGGCGCCAAATTATAACAACGCCAGGCAAGTAGGGTAACGAGCGAAATGTTCCACAGATGTCCGAACTATGAACATAGTTAACGAATACGGCTTGGATACCAACATTTCTTCGACATTCTGCGCCAAAACGGTACTTTATCCGCCAATTGGCGCCGAAATTGAAAATAGGGTTTCTGAACCAAAAAACAGTCGGAAATTGTGCTAATTGGTCGAGGCCATTCATTCCAAGTTTTTTGTTACTAATTAGAGTAACATGTTCTATATCTGGCGCCAATGGCTGGCGCCCGTTCGCGCCAATGGAGAAAATATTTTCTTACTGTAATGACGCAGATTTTTCACAATACTCAGATTTCAATTACCGAAGCGGAAAAAAACTGTTTTTTGAATTTTTCAGGATCACATCGTTTGAAAACCAGGAACTTTCAGATATCAGGATGTTTGATAGTCACCACTATTCAAAAATCGTTTTTCTAAGTCAACTCTAGAAGTGGTTGTACTAGTACAACTAGCAAAAAGAGAACAATTTGTAAAAAGTGGGGGACCAGGAAGTGTGTGAGTTCTGTTCGGTTTCACCGTTTTCTACAAAAAGTGAACAATACGATGTTGTGAATGAGTGTGCAACAAAAAAAGAACAATACATTTGTTTGCACAACGATTCACAAGAAACATAATATACAAAGTATAACTTGAACGTAAAAGTGCATAGTGGTTTCCCCTAAGAACGTTGTGAACCGTTGTGCAAACAAATGTATTGTTCTTTTTTTGTTGCACACTCATTCACAACATCGTATTGTTCACTTTTTGTAGAAAACGGTGAAACCGAACAGAACTCACACACTTCCTGGTCCCCCACTTTTTACAAATTTGTACTCTTTTTGCTAGTTGTACTCTCACAACTAATGTCGTCAACGAAGCGCTTAATATACTAAATTATACCTTTATGTATACGAAAGGATAAGTAATTTGGTACAAGAAGCAAAATGTTGCCGATAACTGGTGCACGCGACTGGCACCACTGATGAAGTCTAAGTTTTCGAGATACTAACGTAGTTGCATTGTGTTCATCACCCTGGACTATGTCTCGTTTATCCGTTTGGCGCCAATTGGCGCATGCGTTCGTAGCTAATCTCCAATCAGCTGGTTGGACAGTTTCGCTGAAATCGTTAGGAAAGAACCTTTCAACCAGCATCTCGTCCTCACTCCTCTTCAAAGTAAATTCAAACATGCAGTGTAAATATTTATTATGGTACAGCTTTCAACCCGTTTTCATCAACGAATCATAGAAAATTCATAATAATATGCACTTGTAGGGTGAATAAGTGAGCATGCGGTACACGAGTTTGTGAAAGTGGAAAATATAATGCAATATAAAAAGGAAGTTAGTCTATTCACAGAAAAAAATAAGTGAGGAAATAGTGGATGGTTAGAATACAGTCACAACGATTAACCAGATATACACACAAAGCGGAAAGGAAAATAGAATGATTTTAAAAAAAACAGAAACAACCGACTTCATCTAGTAACTTCTCGTTTATTGTTGAGTTGCAAACGAGTAATACAGAGTAATACAAGTATACGAGACTTACCAAAATCCGATAGAAACTCAACAAAACAACGCTTTCTGAAAACCATAAAATGCAAGTAGGAAACTTAGATTTGTCAAGGTAAGTGAAAATTGGATAAGTTTCATGGTATACACACGGAAATGTGTCAGAATGTGGGGAAAATGAACTACTCCCGATAATAATCCCGAGTACGCACACAGTTTGTGAGAAAACTGACCAAAACCTGTTGGAAAATTGAAATGGGGACAACTGCCATGATGCGCTACTGAAAATTAATTTGGAAAGAAATAATCACTGAGTATGTGTTGAGTTGGGGGGCCGTTCTAGTTCGTTTGATGATAGCTGTGCGCCATGAACCGCCGCTAGGTCATGGCACTGTGGTGGCATGTACTGTGGCGTTTCTTCAGAGTTGTCCGCGGTACATTTATCGTGAGAGACGGTGCTGACATGTGGCCTAACTCTTTCGGGGAGGAGTAATCTCTGGAATAGAATTTACAGTTACAGAATACAATACTATTTGAACCAGAGATCCAGAACAAAGTATACTGATAAAGAAAATAATTAGTGCGTTCGCTCTCGCAGTGCTTTTGGTCTCCACTATGTGAAGGAACATCAAAGGTTTAGCAAAACTTTTGATCCAATGGCTTCAATAAGTGGACAGAGTTTACTGTACGCCGCCGATGTCCCTATCACTCTGTTATTCTAGAGAACCACTACAACTGGAATTTTCAGAGAACATCGAAAAAGATTACAACGATTTTCCAGTGAAAATGCGCTGATAATCGATTCACTTTTGGCCTACATTTCTTCCGTTGTTTTGAGCAGCAAGTTTTCTCTAAATTTACCAATAATTGATTTAAAGATCGATCAGGCGATGTTAAACCTCGAACAATTTCGATACATGAATAAAGGGAGAAAATGTCCAACCTGGTTGGGGAATGAGTTGTTGAGATTTGTCATGGGGAGAGAGATTCCACTCGAAGAGAGTGGTAGACGATGAGGGGAGAGGTTGACTGCCAGACAGCCATATCTAAACAGAATCGGTATTCTAGAAATAAAAAAAACAACATTAGAAATATGAAGTTGGCAAGTATAGAAGGAAAAAATATATTGGAAAGTAAAAAAAAGAAGGAAGATATAGAAGCCAAAATGTTGAGAATAGAAAGAAAAGTCAGAAGAATGACAATGGGACAGATGAGAGGGTAAACGTGAGAAAGAGAAACAAAAAGAGAGAGTGAGAGTGAAAGACCAAGAAGAAAAACGAGAGAAGTGTAAGAGAGAAAGTAACAAAGAGTGAAAGGAACAACGACAGTAAACAAGATGAAGGAACTCAAATGTACCTCCGTGGTGTGGGTGAGAATGGCATTCTGCTGCCGTTGCTGCGCGGTGTAAGGTCGAACACGAGCGTTCCGTAGTTGCGACAGAATCATCGAGCTGGCTCCCGGCTTGTAGCCATCCATGATACGGTCCGACAGTCTGAATGGCATGGTTATACTGGTAGTAAATGGTACAATAACGCAGGACGTGAAAAAATATTTTCAAATCAACGCTTATTGTTGCACGTAGTCGTTTGAGTTCAAATCTCGCTTCTCAAACTTTTTTCAATAATCGGTAAGTTGTTTGACTCAAATCCCTTTGGGTTTCTTCAATCGGCAAGTGTTCAATCAGCTGTATTTCTTTCAGTCTGAAACTTCCGAAATATATACTGCAACAGTAAAAATACAGTTGTGTTGCTCCTCTCAGTGAATTGAATTTCGTCCCAAGACACCTGCTCGTTCGTTTCGAACTCCGTGAAAAATGTCGATTTCACACAAATCGGGGAAAACGTACTTTCTATAGCTGAAGACCACTATTCCGACCGCAAAGACGACCATAACGAATAGGAAGGCCAGAGCAGGGACCACTGATCTGAAATAACCGTATAGTCTTCATGCAGTTTGTCACCACACCCTATCTCATCAAATCGATTGGAATATCAGATGCGGACAACGGTGGGTGGAATATAGTCATTCACATCTCTACGCGGACTCTTACAGTATGATTACTGAACGTTTAGTTGGTTTCAATCACGTGAATGTTATCTGAAAGGTTGCGGTATTCACATTCGATTCCACCTCCCTATTATAGAGGGTGTTCGAAAAACTGCCGTAAAGCTGAAGTTGCGATATAAACCTCCATTCAAAAGTTCGAATATACTGTAGTTCATGTAGTTTCGCGCCAGCTGAATGTGTTTTCATGCTAATTTTAGCCAAAAGTAATAAGTTAGCCAAAATATGACAAGTCAGCCCTTGCTAGGCAAGAAACGGACTGTCCAGTGCATCTACGGTGGTTCAGTGGTATTTTACACATTGCTGGGCGATAACCTTACAGTCACATTGACATGCAACTGTCTCATTTTCCAACCTTGCCTTGTGTGAATCATATAGAACAAAACACGTAGAATACATAGGTTTACTACGCACTCTTGTATGTACAATACAATAAAATATCGCTCAACAAGAAATCGCTTCGCTGAACAAAGGTATAAATCGCCGAAACTCGCTATACATTTCAACATTACAAACTTCGCCGCACTACTTAGAGAAAACCTAACTATCGCTAGGAAGCGTGTTATAATTTCATATACTCGCTTGTTTCTATTTTGCACACCATTTTTTCGCAGGAATAAAATATTCCATCACCTCCCTCGCAACCTACTCGCGTGACATAATTCCTCAGACTGGCAGATTTTAGGCCAGAAAATCTCAAATTGCTCGCACCTGAAAGGCGCAAAGGTGTGTGCGCACTGACATTGCGCCAGCGCGCATTCCATGACGCAATCGCTAGAAACACAGTGGTCGCTTCGCGCGACACTCCCCCTGAACAACGATAAACGACAAATGAACGCATTAGGTGATGAATAATACGTAAACTTAGTTAACAGCTATACAATGTGAAACTGAAGACTAAAAACTAAACTACATATCATCTTGAACCGGACCAGACTGCGAGAACAGAACTTCGAGCAGCCTCCACCACCAGCGTAGACGAACGACGATCAACGTAGACGGATCCGTAGTCGCTATCACCGAATCGCTCGCATCTCCTGAACACAACTTCGCATACAGAACATAAATAGCAACACAAACATTCGCTTTCGCTCACATCACAGTCAATCTCAAGTCACACTTTTCGTATAGTTCTGTATAAAATCGCCCAAAACCGTTGTTTCGCGAAATTTGTATAAAATGGAATGCTCCACGATCACAATCTCTCACGTCATCCCTTTTCACCACCAACACAACTTTGACAAAACTTTTGCTTCACTCTTCCAACGCTCACTTTTCTCCGAATCATCAGTCACTCTCACCATCCATTTCTTTAATCTACCATCATCCGCCTAGTTTCTCAATTCGCAGAAATCGCTCACACTTTATCAACGTAGGAACTTCAATCGTTCGTTCCTTCACAAACACTACGAAAACTAACCAAATTTCCGTTTTACGCATTTGCAGTCATACTTTTATCACTGGAGTCGATTCCCTCCAGGATACACTCTGAATCGCGCTCAATAACAACCCTATCACAAGAGTCGATTCACCTCTTTGATACAACGCTCACTCGAATCGTACGACGCCACAGGATATGACTAACTCCTTGGCTCGTTTATATTGATCTTATGATCATTAGCTGACATTTCTTAGTCGCTTTCTCTCACACGCTCGACGATTTCTTATTCGCCATGGCGCTCACTATTCACCCGCTCGACGATTTTCTTTACGCCATTCCGCTCCTATTATACACACGCTCGACGATTCTCGTTACGCCATTCCGCTCCTATTATTCACCCGCTCGACGATTTTCGTTACGCCATTCCGCTCCTTTGGACTCTCTTAGTCACTCTCTATCGCACGCTCGACGAATTACGTTACGCCATTTCGCTCCTTATCACCCTAGTTAGTTAACCAGTTATCAAATCGAGTTCAAAAAAAACTTGCAATTTCACTGGCATACTCTCGCTCTAATTCAAAGGGTTGGCGCACAAAAATTTCATGACAATTTTCGCATTGATGAGAACTCCGGTTCGCCAACGACCGGCATCTGGGATGGACGTAGCGCAAACGTCAAAGTAATGTAGCTGGGCAAAAAGGCATCCCGATCCTGATCGCACTCAAAATAGAAAAATGCTCGCCAAACGTAGAACACGCCACACTCGCATATAAATGTATCTGGTAGGCTACAAGTACCAGATACCTAGTTCAGTACAACAAATTAATTACGATTGATCCTTGATCTCACTGATCACCTCGCATTAGGCACTCACTCTCACTGACTATAGTTCCAATATTCAGCGTCGTTCCCCTTAATACCCTCGGAAAAATTCGCCAAAGTAATTGAGTTCGCTCGCAAGAAAAGTTTTACAAACCGAGTATTCAAAAAACAAAATAAACTTTCATCTATCTCTTTTTCAATTCCTTCACCATCAACAAAATGCAATCCCTCATCAAGTCTCCATACTTCTATCATACTTCTCCAAAACATTCATGAGTGACGTAAATAATCAGAAAATCAACTCTCGCATCAACAATTCAAATCCAAGCGCCAACTTCAAAAGTCCAACGTACGTAACTCAGTCCCACATCTTACGGCAATCAAACATTTAGCAAATATTACAGTCGGAAATTAATCGCCAGAACAAAAAATTGAATGACCGCCAGGCCATTTTCCAAATTTCACATTACTCACTTTACACTCGCGACATCGTCCAATTATTGGTTTCACAAAACAATTGCCCTCTTTCTGTTAGTATTCATAGAATTAGCCATCACGAACCAAAATGTATCGCCGACAACGAAAAACAAACTGTGAGCTCATCCAACTTCAAAGATTATTCTGCACGTCACTTGCGACTCGCTCTGACTTCATTCAAGTCCACAGAATCCCACTCTCACTCAGTTCAGCATTACTTAATTCCCACTTCCAAGTTCCAAGACAATGCGAGCAACACCCAGTGGAATATACACACTATCGATGAATACGTCTATCAATCCATAGCTCGGCAGTAATAATCAAGTTCACAATAAACTACTCGCTACACAGTCACTTTCATTCGCGAACTAGACACACGCTGAGCGAAAATTGCAAAAACCGAATCACACAGTCAGAGGTCAGACTCATCAACTCACTCGCTAGAAAAGCAACTAGCCTTGTCAAAACCACTAGGACTGTTCGTCTTCAGACGTTGGATTCGCCAAAACTACAGTTGACTATCTCCAGTAAATTGAATTCAGTTTCTGTTGCCTATTCGCAATTCGCACAGGATACAACTAGTTCATTATTACAGCATGCACACAATCGAACTCGCTCTCCTTCACTCATAATCGCTCGACATTCACATTATTGCTGACTTGCTTGCTCGAAAAATTCGCCGAAAAAATATGTCACTCAGTCAAAATCGCCTCAACGTATCGCCTTATTCTCTCACACACGTATGTTTTTCACGGTCTCGCCTTCATCACTGTCGCACAAAAGAAAAAATAATAAATAAACCTCATCTGCAACCAGTGCTACGCACCAGCTGCCACTACGAAATAAAAATTATTCTCTTACCTTATGCGTCCAGCAGTTCCACCGCTTTGGCGGTCTCCGAAAGAGAAGGTCGACTGTGTAGCTTCTTCAAATTAGCATCATCCTTTTCTTCTCTTCTTCAACCAGCTACGAATCGAACATTTCGAATTTTGAATAAGCAAGAAACCTGAAAATCATATTAACTCTTCGCCAATCGCCTATAAGAAAAATCGCACATTAACAAAAGGCTCACCATCGCTCTTATCAATTCCCTCACAGCTCATAATTTGCTTGCTATCCTACATGACAAACAATTTTCATTGAACTCGTCGACAAAATCGCAAAACTCCTGCTCAAGAAAACTATTTTACTCTCGTCTTGTCACAAACCAGGAAATTGTTCAGCATAACTGGAATAGAATATCGAAAACTTCGTAAATAGTCACCTTTCCATTCCAGAGTAGATCGAATTGCGTCGCTCATCCTCAATCGAAAAATTTCGCTTTGCCCAGAAAGTTCTGAAAACTTGCAGGGTAATTCTCACTAATTCGCACAACAGAACAAATGAAAAAGATCAGAAGAATCACAATAATCGCATAACAAACAACAAATTGCGAGAGAAAAACACGAAATCGACTTTTTTCGATTTCAATTCAAACGAGTCTTTTTCGCGCGCTACAATTAGCGCTGGTTCGCCTCAATCGCACTGGGTCGCACTTTTCAATCACAAAGTAATTGCATAATTCGAAAATCAAAAATTGGACAGCTCAAGAATATCTATCGAGAATATGATTCACACAAGTGTATCGCATATAAATCGCACTCAGTCACTCGCAACATCAGTACCATATGGCCGATGCACCATTTCGCGCCAGCTGAATGTGTTTTCATGCTAATTTTAGCCAAAAGTAATAAGTTAGCCAAAATATGACAAGTCAGCCCTTGCTAGGCAAGAAACGGACTGTCCAGTGCATCTACGGTGGTTCAGTGGTATTTTACACATTGCTGGGCGATAACCTTACAGTCACATTGACATGCAACTGTCTCATTTTCCAACCTTGCCTTGTGTGAATCATATAGAACAAAACACGTAGAATACATAGGTTTACTACGCACTCTTGTATGTACAATACAATAAAATATCGCTCAACAAGAAATCGCTTCGCTGAACAAAGGTATAAATCGCCGAAACTCGCTATACATTTCAACATTACAAACTTCGCCGCACTACTTAGAGAAAACCTAACTATCGCTAGGAAGCGTGTTATAATTTCATATACTCGCTTGTTTCTATTTTGCACACCATTTTTTCGCAGGAATAAAATATTCCATCACCTCCCTCGCAACCTACTCGCGTGACATAATTCCTCAGACTGGCAGATTTTAGGCCAGAAAATCTCAAATTGCTCGCACCTGAAAGGCGCAAAGGTGTGTGCGCACTGACATTGCGCCAGCGCGCATTCCATGACGCAATCGCTAGAAACACAGTGGTCGCTTCGCGCGACATGTAGAAACGACTGGGACTGTAGCGCACTTTTTCATACTAAAAACAGTAATTCTTTGGAAAAAAAATAGTTGTAAAACAGTTTAGGTTTGATCCAGACCTCATTCGGTGTTCTTCAAATGATTGGTGGACCCATATTTGGATATATTATTCAAAAAAATGGGAATACGGAAAGCACTTTTCCTGTGCTATGGTGCGACTCTCGTATCAGGAATACTGCTCTATTTCGCACAGGTAGTTGAATGTTTCATGTTTATTTTTCTTTCTTTCTTTTTTCCCTTGTTTTTTTCTCCATTTACCTCTTCTTTGCTTGCTCTTTCCTCCTTTTTCTCTCTCTCTCTCTCTCTCCTTCTCTGTCTGTTATTTCTCTCTATCACACTCACTTGTTATTCTTCCATCCTCTCCCTCTCCCTCTCTCTGTACTTCTACTTCTCCTTCTCTCACATTCGGTACGCATACGCAACAATGATAACTGTTTTCGTGCGTCGCTTCAAAGAGGGCTCACTCTTTGCTACTTTATCCTGTTGTGTTTGTAGTTTGGTCTCCTGTTTCTGGTTCGGATTCGTGAATTATGAAGTATATAGCGATGTTTCAATCATTGCCTACATCGATCGTTCAGGTATCGGTTTCATTCTCACCCCGATTTTCTCCATTGTGGCCATCAAACTTTTCTCCGAAATAATTACAGTCAGAAGCTCATTTCAGGTTGGAGTCAGATCTTGTAGTTCTAATGGGAAGTTCTTGTTCGCCTAAAGAAAACACAGAAAAGTGTAAAGTTTCACGGTTTGGAAGAACACAAGTTATATTCTGTATGATAGTCTCGCCTTAGTGTAATGCTCACTCCACTGTAAGATCCAGTTGGTCAGAGAATTAACGGGCTCCCTTCCGCAAACGAGCTCAATTTCACTTGTGTGTCTTCTTGTTTTCACTACTGTTTCTCATAAACTAAATGCAAATTGTTCACATCAGTACAAGGCTGGGTATATAGTCTTTTCCATCACGTGACACTACTGCACGCGTTCTCGAATGACCTTCAATAGTAAGTGAAAAGGTTTTGTAGTCCAGGGTGTTTCCATCTGATTCAGTGGATAAATCACTCATGCCTAGCGTCTCTCGTTGATCTATCTGGGATATATGTGATATGAGTGTCATTGATGTCAATATGGTATCATTGTGAACGTAATGGGCAACCGAAACAAAAAGTTGCTCCATGACTTTTAAAAGTACAATTTCTATCAAATAACTCTATTTGACGTTGTGTTATCACTTTTTAGACAGCTGACTGCAGCCGTTTTTCCTTATTTTATTATTCACTAGTGTATTTTTCATGTGGAATGTGGTTAAAAAAAATTGTGTACGGTCTATTTCATCCGTTTGGTCACTTTATTGTGAATCAATTTTACAAGTACATATCAATATCGACCGTAGATGGACTGTCCGTAGAGGGGGTGGAGATAGGCATGGGTGAGCTTTGTTACCAGCTCATGCGGTCCGCCAGATAGATACCGCGGCGAGCGGGGATCGAACCCAGGTCTGTGGAGCGACAGCCGAACGCTAACCACTTGACCACTCGGTTGTAAGTATAAAGCTGGCTACATGTTCGTGATTGTATGTATCTAATGTGTTCCTATTTTGACAATTTTGTCATGGTTAATTTGTAGTGTAAGTATTGTATATAATATTCTCGGAATATGGTCAAAACATGACACTAGTACGTGTCTTTGAAGTAAAACTCACCAACTTCATTCCTAAACGTTCACGTACAGTTTTCTCAGTTGTGTCGATTCAGACATAATGAAAAGTCGTACGACAATATTTTCGAAAATTGCATAATTTTCGCTATCATAGTCACCTAATTATTATATGAAATCTTGACTGGACTTTGCTGTGTGAAAACCAAACTACAAACGTCGCTCATTTTGCGCCACCCCGAAACTCCCTCTGCGTGTCTGATCTAGGGAAAAATTCAACTAAATTACAAAAATAGAACCTTTATAGTTAGAATCTCAAAAAGATATTGGTATAGACCGAGTTGTCTCGATTTTTCCTATCATGTGAACATTCAATTATGCCTCCCTGTAATGCTTGCAAAAGCGCACAGTTCATTGAACTATATACTTTTTATTATGAAAGTTTGTGCACAGTGAAAGGTGCCACTCAAAGTGGTTTCGATCCTGCTTTGAAGACGATTTTGGTGTTGCTCTCAGAGATTTGGGTCATCATCAGTTGAACTTTTCTGACAACTTGAAAAACAGAACGAGCAGACTTAACACCGTCTTCTCGTCTGTTTCTAAATAATTATAACGCTAATATTTACTTTTTAGTGGTCCTGTCGATATTTGAGCTCAGGCGCTGTAGCAATCCCTCGAAAACTGGTGAGATCTCGTGAGTGAAACCTCATGAGGTCTACTCACGAGGTTTATGAGGAACTGACGAGCTCCTCGTCAGCTCACCAGTTTTTCGATCAATACTCACTTTTTTGCACTGAAATTCAAAGTGAGAGCCAACTGTTTTCACCAAATGTTGCCTATCGAACAAAACTAAATATGTAAGGCCAAGATTTTCGAACATCTTACACATACTAGCACAAACACATGTTCATGAAAAATCTCTGTGAAGGCTACAGTTTAGGAGGAAACCCCGATTTGACGCATCCATTCACATTTTTCATGGAGACAACGTATTTAGTACTCATGGATAATTACAATTCAAATTTTCAATTTGAGCAGCTCACATGAAAAATTCACATTGAAACATTTCTGTATGAATAATTTGTATATAAACTTTCCATTTTGAATAATTTCAAAGAAATAATCAGTAACAAGAATGAGTTTTCGAAACTATAGCTGAACTTGGAACTATAAACAATTTCTAGACAAATTATTCATATATTGGCGAAGTATGAGAAAAAATTCAACTGAAGGATTCGAACCTACGTCCTCAGTCTGGTAGTCCCACTCACTAGCCACTGCGCTAATTTGACACGTTTTCAAAAGAGAGAGGAGGCGTGATATACCGGTTCATGCGGCATTTACATTTTTGAGAAATGTCAACAAGTCTCAAAGTGAAAGAAACAAACTATGTTAGAAGGATAGTTTTAGCTAAGCTTTTGAAATACATTCACTACCATAAGAAACCGAGAACCGAAATTATCATAACTGACAAATGAAAATGAAGAAATTGAAGTCAACACTCTTTTATTCATTCAATACCCTTTTATAGTGACACCAAACACTATCAAAATATTTCGAGCTTCCTTCTTCACACTCTTCAAACTTCAAAATGTTGTTCCAACCGTATTATCTTGCAGTCCCGAGCTGAAAGTATGTATGCATATGAGATTTACCTAACATAATTTATATGAAAAACAAAGAGAAATGGAAAACAATTAGCTTTTGAGATTGAACTGAATGGAATATAGAAAAGGATGTCAATAAGTCAACGGGAATGGGGAATGCACAATCCAATCTCGCACTTTTACAATTTAGTTTTTCTTGATAAACCTATTTCTTATTTGAGAAAAAGTATATTAAATGAAACAAAAAAGTAGTTTAGTAGTGCGGATTACCGAACACAACAATGAGAAATTTCGACATGAAAGGAAAAAAGGAAGCTGATCCACATCACCAGCACCTCACCAACAAAACGTGGTCTCCGTTGATTTGATCGTGTGGCGCTTTTCGCCCCTCTGTCCTCTCTGAATAGCACACTCTCTCGCTGCTGCGCACCTCGCCAGCTTACTGGTCAGCGAGAGTGCGCGTAAAAAGTTGGTGAGCTACTTTGCAAGTAGCTGACCAGTTTTCAAATTCACAATGGTTAAGCATAGTAACCTCATGAGGTGAGCTCGTGAGCTAGCTGGTGAGTTAGCTCATGAGGGGACCTCACGAGGTATAAGGAGATTGCTACAGCGCCTGCAGAAGTAGTTCAGTCAGGACAAAACTTCTCAATCCCGCATTTTCTTCAGACAGTTAGTTTTTCTTCATGAACAGAAATAAACGGCAATCCACATTTCGTAATATATAGTTTGCATAAGATACACTATCATGTCGTGTTGGAGAGTAATTCTAGCAATAATGTTTTGCAAATAAACAAGAATAACCCAGTTTTTGCGCTGTCTAATACATTGTTTTGTCGTACCTAGGAGTATTTCTAGCATTAATCTCTTGCAAATGAACAAGAGTGACATTGAAAACTGGCTGCCCATGGCAAGCCATAAAAATGCCCATGGCATGCCTGCCAAAAAATTTCTGGCAATGCCTGGTGCATGCCATGGGCACACATGCCGGAAAAATGCCCGAAACATGCCACAAAGTGCATATAAGCAGTGGTCGCCCAAAACTGTTTTACTGAACGGTTGGTTTGTTTTCGAGAACAATTCGAAAGACATTTTAATAAAATTTATGGAACCAATAAATATTATGAAAATCAAAACAATCAATACGGAGAAAAAACAAAAAAGAACATTCGAATATAATATTCAAACTCACAAAGTATGGTACACAAATATAAACTTGGTTACCAGAAGGCACTATTAAGAATATTGGGGAAAATTATACAATTGCCCCCCCCCCCTCACCTTAAGTCCCCCCTCCCCCCCCGTAGTACTATCACCCCCTCCCAATACGATTCCCTATGGGAGGGGGTTATTGTAAATGGGGGGTAATTGTACAATAAACCCGAATATTGTAACATTACGTTGAATCGTGATGCAAATTAATCAAAGTCTTATAAAAACACGTGTTTAATGGGATGAAAAGCATAGAACAAGCAGAGAAATTGAGAGAAATGTGAGATATACTAGATACACATAACAAGACCAAAGAAAACGAGCTATATGCTCAGAACAACCTATCTGCATGATTCACTAATAACTATGAGCCATTCATGGCACGTTTTGATGTCAGCCAATTTGTATCAATTCTGCACACATCAGTAAGCTCAGTCAAGTAAATCCTCTAAGTGCTACTTCGCGAGTTGAAAAGAATCACATATACGAGATAGTATAGGCAACACTGGGTATACCTCACTGAACTCACTGACATACTAGGGAAGAGATTGATGATGATAATGGTAAAGAATAAAAATATACTGAGGATACGTAACTACGTAACATATTCAATATGGAAACAGAACACAATATTAAATAAACAATTAACTACTTAAGCACAGTTTCACTACTACCAATATAAAACATTGAACATACATTTCAGCTTTCTCAGTTCTCATTCTCCGTCGCAAATGGTCAGGTACTCTGCAAAGTATAGTTTTCTTTATCGAGTTGGACTAGAATATTAGAAACATACACTTAGGTCCACGCGGGATATGTGAGCACCCCGCAGTAGGAATCCTATTGGAAAGAATGTGAGGGGGGGAGGGTAACCGAATAACTACTATGTGACGACAAGTGGGGAAAATAAGTAAAGCGTTGCCAAGACTGTACTTAAGCTACCCAGCAATTGACGAAGCAAACCAGAACTGCTTAACTCGGCTTCAGTTCTTTAAATACAGTTCTTCTAACACATAACCCAGACACCTAGGGGTCTTATGTCGATTGGCCCCCCTTACTTCACCCCCTGTTGGTCGCGTCTCTTAAATAGCACCAGAGGTGTCGGGAGATGCCCTGTCTGCACGAAGACAACAACACCTAATTCGCAAATCGTGCAGACAGTTACATCGAGCCTGTACAGCGTGCAGACAGTTACAGATCTAGCGGCCGCCTAAATAGTATGCTTCGATAACGAAAATCCTGAATTTCTCCTATCAAAAGTAAGTGAGCCAAACGGCTTGGAATTTTTCAAATCCTACTGTAGGAGTCTCAGTAGGAATGGAAAAGACTATAACGTCCGGTTAAGTTAAAAGATGTTTTGTATAGCTATCTAATTTTAAAACAACTTCGTCCTTCACGTCATGTTCTATCTTATAGCGCGAACGATTCTCTGTCAACATGACACTTTCTACGCTATGCTAATTTCTAACAATCACAAAATTATGCTCAATGCCTATAGATAGTTTTTGCCGCTTCTGTGGCTGTTAAATGGGAACTTTTTGGAAATACCTTAAAGCACAGTTGACAACAAGTAGAAGATAGATGATCTACCGAAAACCGAATACTGAACTGGACATAATTATGGAAATATTATTCAAGTGAGACTACTCGATCATACATGGCCGTTTTAGATGTGAACACGTGAAGATTCATGATTTTTCCATTTTTTTAGACTATTAGTAGACCGATTTTCTTGTTTTCGACGAAAAAGTAGTCCGTTTTTGGGTGGGTAAAAAATCAACAGGGGAACTTTTCCCGAATCGCCTCTAAGAACCAAAATTAAACAGATCCTTATCAAATCTGATAGTTCGACAAGAAACAGAATAAGTTCGTACTTAACCCTGCTTGGAACCTGAAAACACTCTAACCTGGTTGAAAACTAGAGCGTTTAGTACCTGGTTCAAGAAGAATCGGTTCGTGTTTGTTTCGGAAATAGCTGGTTCGACACGAAATTTCACAAGAAAGTTACTATTCGTTAAAAAAGTAGGGCACATATCATTCTGTGCAACATAACGTGAGTTTGTTAGGAAACGTGCACAGTTATGTAGACAGTTACACACCCAGAGGTGTCAGCCGTGGTCTTGAAAAGTCTGCTAGTGCACATTTATCAAGTCACAAAACTGAAAAGACCTGAATCTGATAAAGCTCTAGAGTTACTGATGTCAATAACCAAAGTGCCCCAAAACTGGCAAAAACATGATTGATTCATTCTAGATTAAAAGTTTCAATCTACAAATTCCAGGAAGTTGTGAAACAATTCTAACCCGGTATGTCGTTAACCCCACCAGGTAACTAATAACAATAACATATTTACCTGGTTAACCCTTTTCTAACGATGTATGGGGTTAACAAGCCCCTAACAGAAGGCTTAACCATGTAACCACGGTTGGTGGATGCTAGCATGCTAGGGACAGGTAGCGCTTTTAACAATTCTGAGCAGTTCTGAGGAGTTAGAGATGGTCTAACAGTAATTCATTGAACTTTGTTAGTTGTAGTTTAGGTATCCCTGTTTCGAACTGGTACAACCCAAATAGGGTTAACTAGTGATCGGGAAATCCTCGTTGTGACTACCCAGAATGGAAAAGTTTCAAAGTTGACCGTGAAAAAGGTTACCTCCTGGGCGAACTTCCACTTATTGTGTCAGGCTGACCGGCTCCCATCACAAATAGTAATAGACTCAAATACCCTCGCATTAGACTACACTCACTAGTCACCAGTATTCATATAATAGCTCAACCAAACACCAGCTTACTTTTCTGAATTCTCATAGACACCATAGGTGGAATGATGTCGGTTTGAGGGTTGAAACAGTTGAATATTCCCTTCACAACCAATGGCAGGCTGGCAGGCTTCCATCACAAATGGACACAAATTGCCTCGTCTCGTATTCTACACCAGTATTCATCAAATAGCTCAACCAAACACCAGCTAACCAGGATATATTTCTGGTACCATATTTTGTGAATACATTACTCTCCCCATATCAGCGAAAAGGAAGTTTTTGAACTAATCGGATTTCGGATGACCATTTTTTGGTGTGTTGGAACTTGGAGTACTTGGAACAGGCTCCGAGCGTCAAACCGTTCCTATTTATACATATATATATATATATATATGTATATATATATATATATATATATATATATATATATATATATATATATATATATATATATATATATATATATATATATATTCTATTCATTTCTTCTCAATCGCTAACCACACTCAATAGTAAAACGTGACAAAACAATGCTTCAGGCGATTGTGCCGCTGGAAAGCCAGCACTCACCGATAAAGCCTCGTTCCCACATTTGTAACTAGCGAAGTCACGATAGTTCATCTTGAGACAAATAATATTATTCTTTATCTCGACTCACCTAGTTCGAAATTCCTCTAGAAACGACGGCCAATACTGGATCCATGAGGAAGCAGCGAAAGCAGAGCTGCCCAGCAGCCCAGCACCAAAATACTATCAAGGAGTTATCTGCAATCAAAGCAAATTAGAACGAATAACTTGTATAGGATATCATTTGCATTTCGTGAATTGATTATATTATTATGAAGCACGATATTTTATCCTAGCGCACAAATGATGTTGACTTGGATGATAAGATTTAGATATACAAAATAAAATTGATAGCATAATACATAACAGTTTAGCAATTTGCTATATAGCGTAATTTATAAATTTATTGCTAGGGGAATGACGGCATCACCTCTCTGGTTCAGGTGACCGATTAGCCAATTCACACCCACTAGAACGACACCCAGGACCCAGCAAAATAGTCACCGCCGCAGAAAACAACTATCCACTACCAAGACAATTGGCTCGTTTTCGATTGATATTCATGAAAATTCATTTGTTTGCATTAAAACGGGCCATGTCTCCCGAGTTTGTCGATGAAGGAACCATGCCACATCTGGTACAAGCTAGTTATGCCACATCTGGTACAGATTAGAATTAGAATGTCAAAGTAATGTAGCCTAAGTATTACCTGATATCCGTTGATATCCTATATCACTTGACATTCATGGAGAATTGAGATTGTTGGCATGTTGGCGTTGGTGTCACGTGTTACTTCACCTTGACCATAGAAAATCCGATACCGGTGCCTCTGCCTCCCTGCCACTCTCGTTCTGCTGTAAAAAGAATAAGTCTGTCTGAGACGCTGAAAATAGTAGAAAAGTAAATGAGAATGTACCAACGGCTGTAACTCGGATAAAGAATCCGCACCAAAAAAGAATGAACAGCTGCTGTTAACATGCAAATGATTAGAAAGAAATTCTTAAGAATTTGTTGCATGCATTTGCAGTTCATGAAAGTATGTTTTACACTAAATTCTTCATGAAAGTATGTTTTACACTAAATGGCCCATTAACATCAACTTTCTAATGGAAACACACTTCAAATTAATCTAGCAGTCACCCAACAAAGAATCTTCAAAAAAAAAAACAATGCAAAACACGCGAAAATATAGAATGAAAGAAAAATAGAATAAATTTCATATGAAAACAAATTTTTATTGCCGTACGTGCACGTCTGTAAGACGCCGTTAAACAGAGTACGCGGGGCATCGGATATGCGTTGGAAGTAATTTGCCCGAATAATGCCACAAAATTTTCAACTTTATGGCTTGCCATGGGCATCAGATTCTCAGAGGACCCAGTTCTCGAGCTATACGGTTCCCATTAAATTGAAATATAGTTGAAAACAACAGAGTTATGTGTAAATGTGGAATCCTGGACCAATCGGCGAATAATGAGCCATTTTATGGCTCTGGATACATTGCTGATAGCTGCTTTGACAATTACTTCTAGATGTGTGGAGTGTGGGCAGTGAGCTGTCGTTTCGCTTTTTGGTCGTTCGAATAGATTAAAATATATTGGAGAAGCAATTATGTTAATCTATGGTGATCCTGACATTATAATAAGGTTAATCGAACAAAAACAAAAATGATGTCCGTGAAAAGATTCGAACCCATCGGCCTACTGGACAGTAGTGCGCTGATCTGCTGACTAGGGTTGTTAATCAATTCCAAAAATCAAGTCAATTCCAATTCCAATTCTTTCTCATTTCTCAAAAACCACTCAATTCCAATTCCAATTCTTTCTCATTTCTTAAAAACCACTCAATTCCAATTCCAATTCTTTTGCAATTCTCAAAACCACTCAATTCCAATTCCAATTCTTTTAGATTTTCAAAAACTGCTCAATTCCAATTCCAATTCCGATCAATTCCTCGAAATCTCAGATTTTCAATTCCAATTCCATTGGAATTGATTGGAATTGATTGGAATTGATTATAATTGATTAGAATTGACTGTATTTCCAACTTCATGTCAGTTTGTTTTTCAAAAAACGAAAAGAAACAATGTTCACTTTGGTTCCATTGCCCAAAAGACGTAAGGAACAATGGTAATTAAATAATAAAAAAGAAAAATCAGCATGGAATTGTAAATCAATTCTGAATCAATTCCGAGTAAAAATCAAGTCAATTCCAATTCCAATTCCAGTTGTTCTGATATACGAAAGAATTGGAATTGCAATTCCAGAAATTTTTAGATATACAAAATAATTGGAATTGCAATTCCAACTATTTTTGACATACAAAAGAATTGGAATTGCAATTCCAATAATTTTCGACAGACAAAAAGAATTGGAATTGCAATTCTTTTGGAAGATTATCTCAATTCTATCAATTCCAATTCCAATTCCAATTCCAATTCTAACAACCCTACTGCTGACTGAGCCAAATCATCAAGAGATAGAAATAAAAGGACGGCGCCACACGTGCGCTGCCCGAAATCAAGGATTGATCACGGTTTCTGAGAGAATGCTTACTAACCAAACTTTTAACGGAGTTAATGTACTACAAATCAACTAAGTATTAAATGTTACGTTGGAAGAACCTTCAATAATGATTGATTAGATGCTCATTTTTTCCTATCTATTTATTCATTATTTTTTTCGGAAATATAGAGACAATTTGTATAAAAAACGATGTGAAGTGAGAGACGATTAGCTTTTGAGATTGAACTGCATGGAATATAGAAAAGAAGGACAATAACTCAAGAGGAAAATGAAAAATCCAATCTCGCAATTTTCATGGGTCGAAAACATCTTGGTTTTCTGCTGAAAAAGAACTTGCAGCTAACAAACAATGATGAAACGTCATAATATGACAATTTCAGACCATTGATTCAGAACTGTTAACAGAACAGAGTACACTAGAAGTTTATTGAATATTCACCTAAAGTTAGCATTCTAATGAGGAAGTGTGCACTTTGTCGTTTCACGTTTCCAAGTTCTGCTGTGTTCAACATGTTTTACGTGACTGTGCGATTGATTGACATTACAGCTGATTTTTGTTTCAGATATGTTTTTAGTGTAAGCGGAATGTTCTCAAAGATTTAGCACTTATTTTCTACATCAGTGTGTCAGAATGATCATGAAAATTGCGAGACTAGATTTTTTTCGTCCTCCAGTTCTATATTCCATGCAGTTCAATCTCAAAAGCTGATTGTCTCTCACTTTACATCGTTTTTTTTATAAAAGTTTGTGTCCTGTTCGATTTGAGCGCCAATGTGCGCGGTAATTGTACCTGGTGCGTTTGCTTGATCCAGTTTTCGATATTTTTTATGGGTGTTTGCTATGTACATCAAAATTGTTCCAATTTGTAGTAGTTAGGAAAAATTGAGGCTCTTAACTTTTAAAAGATCTCTATGGCTGGTTCTATCGAGTGCGTGGATTTCTAATTGATTTCAGCTGAAAACATCATCGGATTTCCGGAAATGATACAAACTAAAACACAACTTTTTTCGCTGATTTTGATATAATGTAAAGAGTTCTTTTCCATTTTTTACGTTTCGTATATTTTGCAATTGTAACTCTAATACAGTTTGGTTGCCCTAATTCCGTTTTAAAGTTTATTCTAGCAAGTTTGTCGTTTTCAGGACGTGATTCTATTCTGAACGTGTTTTAAAGTTTGTTTTACTACGAAAGGTTTTACTCGTCCCATGGCAAGCCGAGATTTGTCCCATGGCACGCTCTGCTCGCCTAGGGTGGGAGATGTCTAGTCCTCGCCTGGGCAGAATCTGCCCATGGCAAGTTCGCCAGGTCCAAATCAGTTCTGGGGGCCCATAGTATTTTTTTGTTAAAATCGCATATAGTCATAATTCAACTCCATAAGGCAGTTTGTTCGAAATAACTTTTTGAACATTCTCTGTTGTGTGGTTTGCACACTAATCTGTTTTCATGCCTATTTGCCACGTTTTAACCAGTTAGCTCATTAGCATGTTAATCAGTTAGCGCGCACGTGTAAAGTAACGTGTCGCGCTTCGTGTCTATTGTTGGCATTGTATCGTCTGGCTCCTAATAAACTGGTCCTCTCTCTCTCGTCTCCTCGTTGGTTCAGGTATAACCTTGGTGTTATATCTTTGTATGTATTAGTGTTCATCCTTTGGCTAAGGATGCAACATAATTGGCGATCAGGATAGCAAAAGATCTCTTGTGGTAAAGTGATTGTAGTGAAGACTAGCCTGTGTGATAGTAGTCAGTGACCATTGTTTTTGGTCTGTGAGAGAATTTTGGTGCTTGTTTCACCGAATTTGGAGGAAGTTGGATTCTGTGACTATTGATCGTATCGAATACAGTATTGAATGAATCAGAATGTCGGAACAGATGTTTGAGACTCTTGTCCAACTTTTGAAAGGCCAGCAACAGCAAATGAAGCAGCAAGAAGAGCGACTTATGTTGCAGCAAGAGCAAATGGATTTGCAGCGAGATCAGTTGAGACTACTGCAAAATGGTATAGCCAATGCTCAGAATAGTGATGGTGGAACTAATGTTTCCCCGGTGACGAATGTGACGCGATTGATGACTGATTTGAATGCGAGGCTTACCACCTTTGTATTCGACCCTGAAAGTGATCTTACATTCTCACGTTGGTATGATCGATATGGTGAGGTGTTCACTGTTGACGGTGCCCTCTTGGATGACAAATCGAAAGTGAGATTGTTAGTTGTCAAATGAGGTATTCGATCGGTACAAAAGTCACATTTTGCCGAAGACTACTGCTGACTTAGAGTTTGAGGAAACTCTCGAGATTTTGAAAAAGATGTTTGATGTGAAAACATCAGTATTCACGGAGAGATACAATTGTCTGAAGTTTGAGAAAAGTGAATCGGAATTTTTACACTGGCCGAGTGAATGAGCAGTGTGAGCGAGCAAAACTCCAGGAACTGGACAAAGATGGATTGAAGGCATTGTTTTGGATATCTGGTTTGAAATCCAACCGTGATAGTGACTTGAAGACAAGACTGTTTATGTATTTGGACAGGCAGTACGCCGACAAGAAATCCGTGACGTTCAGAGACTTGTATAAGGAGTGTGACAGTTGGTTGAACATCAAGCGAGAAGCGAAGATGGTTCAGAGTGATTCCCATCGAGTGTAGGCGATAGAGTCACAGCTCAAAGGTCAAGAGCAAATTCAGCACAGTGATAGATTGGGCTGGAATTGTGGAAAGAATGGTCATTTATCGAGACACTGTAAGGCCAAAAAGTGGACATGTGGCAAGTGCAAGAGAAGTGGTCAGACAACATGTATTTCATAGATATCTAGCTCTCTTTTTCTTTAAATTTTGAAAAAAAAGTTTTTATTGAAGACTTTTGTGGTTTGAAAGCCAAAAATGGGTGCGCAATGGCCAAACCAAACACAACTCACACGCAGCGCTTCGCGCTGCGCGCGATACCGCAAACGCCATTCTCATCGAGACGTTGTTGTCTCGTAACATCGAAAACAGACTGTCTTCTCTTTTGTGCAAATCAAACGGCTACCGACGAAACTTTGTTTTGAAGCAAGCGAGTAAGATTGTAAGCAAGAAGTGAAGTACATAGCAGAACCTTGAATACAGATCATCAATGTCGCAGAAGTCATCAAATATTGTCACCCAGTTGACTGTCTGAAGTTCTCGACGAAGTGAGATTAAATCTGTCCGCAGGAAATCAGAAGTTGGCAGGCAAAGCGAAGGTACTACTGCATGTAGATCGAGATTGAACATTACAATTTTGTGATCAGATGAAAACAACGGTGCAAGTATATCGATGTTGCTTATCATACAAGGATCATCGACCAGAAGAATATCCAACGTTCGTGTTCCACATGTTACATCTTTGACAAGTTGATTGAGCGAAAGATCGAGAAAAAAATCAAGATACTTTTTATTGCGACCAGATGCAGCTCCCGTATCTCAATCGACGTGAAGATTGAAGTCTCCAACTAGCAGAAGATTATCAGAACTCAACGGAACAGTTGAGTCCAAGTGATTCAAAAACTCGTCACAAGAAGCAGTTTTTACATTAGGCGGACGATATACACACATTTAGCAGAACTATCAAATACATCAACTACAAGGCGAACAACTCCACCTTTTTTGTAACAAGAATTGCCAAGATACTGCATTATAAATGTTGTTTTTAGATCACGGCCACACCACCTCCGTTACTGTTACGATCAATACGATGACGAGAATAGGAAAGGAAAATTCAAACTTATCGTATTCTGGGATTCTGAAGGCCAGATGACGTCAAATTTGAAAATTTGAAAAGTACAAAGTTGACGTCACATTATTTAGAGAGGATTATTATGGAGTGGTGATTCCACAAAAAGGTTTTTCCACAAGAAAATATTTTGCTAACTAGTTCGCGGTAGATCACAAGTCACAGCTTTTTTGTTCAGATATTTTACGATATTTATAAACAATGAGCGAGGTCACTGTTGTCGAAACAATTAATTAGCTGTGTCTCGATATAAGACAACGAATTTCAAACTTTTCACAAAACTCGGCTTTTTCACAGATTTACAACACTTTCTGTAAAAGAAATACAGAGGCTACAATTTACGAGGAAAACTCGATTCGAGGCATTTGTCCAGATTTTCTATGAGGACAGCGTGTTTGGTACTCTTAGAGAATAGCAATCGGAATTATCAATAAGAGGCACTCATATGGAAAATTCGTATTGAAAATTTTCATTATGAATAATTTCAGTGGATCCACACTCGATACGTTTGCTGCTGTGGGATTGTATTCTCGGTTCATCTTGAACCTGTAAACATGATTTTTTGACGTTTTGCCAATGATTCCTCTCCATTCGTGAAACTCTCACATTTTCCCTCTTCAAAGTGTGTCATCCACGCAGTGAAAGTAGTGAGTTTTGATCCAGCACGCTGCAAAGCCGCATCAAGTTTCCCATTTTGGAAAACAACTGTTTGCTGCTCGGGAAGATGAACCTGAAGAACTGAGTGTCGGAGGACAGTTCCAATAATTTGTGTAATTTCTCAAATCCTCTTTTCAGGAATACGGTAATTATTGTTGAAGTACACATCTAACTGTAAGAGCGACGATGAAGAAAAAAACGAGATGGAATGACAAAAAATGATGCACAGTAATGTTGAGACAGTTGATTTGACCCACTTGTAGGCGGTAGACTACATCAGACTTGCGCTGAACGTCGAATTCGAAAATCCGATGCATAGCCTCTGGAGCACAGATATACAGCGTATCCAAATGAGCCTTGATTTCATCGATGGATTGTCTATTTGCCGTCTGCTCTACTTGTTTGAGTCTCAGCGTGGCGCGGTCAATACCTTTGTAGACATATTTGAAAAGGTACTTGACCGCGTGCAGCATAGAACAAATTTCTAAGTTAATATGCACGTTGTAACGTAAACAGAGGTAGGCATTGTGAGGCACTACCCATCGATTATCGTACACCTACAAAAAAGTACATAGTGTTTGTGAAAATTGAAAAAAATAACAGTTGCTACGACTACTGATCATAAACTGATACTTTTTCTCATAAATAAACCACTAACGATGGACTTACAGTGTTTCCGATTGTCACGGTCCTTCCATCATCGGGCCGTCGATACAGAGGGAAAGAATCGTCTTCGATCTGTGTTTGTTCCTGGTGTTGTCGATCCTTCATGCACGGAGCGGTTGAGTTATTAACTCCACAATTCTTGTGCATCATAGCTGAAGACACAATCTCGAAAAGTTCCGACTCTGTCTCTTTGTCTGGCAGGAACGTACGAATCACCTTGTCCACTGAAAAGATACGGATGGTGCGACTACTATTTTCCACAAAAAATTGTGTCTAGCTGATTACAAATTGTGATTAGCTAAGCAATTAGTCAGAAAGTTCTAGTCTGAAAGTTTACCCCGAAAAAATCTTATGAGTGCTCAGAGCTGACAAAAGAGATGATCTATTTTGGTTTGGCATACGATGGTGCGAAATGTTCCGTATTGATGTTACAATGAAAAACCAAGTGCAAAAGCACTATGTATCACCTTGTTCGTGTGTGTGAGGCTTGAAATTGGGCTTCATCGTGAGCAGCATGTGGCAATGGGGTAGGCCTCTCTTTTGCCATTCGATGACCAAGATATATGCTTGAACTTCTCCCAGTACATTTTTCAAAAAGTCGTCCAACAATTCTTTGAGTTTCATATTGAACACCCTCGTCACCAAGTCTGGTCGATCGCTGGCTATTCGTTCTCAATGCAGGCAATAATATGTTTGCAGGCAATAAGTTCTCAACAGTCTTTTTCCACTTTGGGCTACAGGTGACCGTGAGGAAGTAATTCGGTTTGCCGTACTTGGTTACAATGCTCATAGCATCTTGGTACCCATGTTGCATGTTTCTGGGAGTGCCAGAGAATGAGGAGGGGAGGATGATCCTTGCTTCCAGAACTGTATTGTTCATCCCAGTGTTGACATGATCAAGGAGTGATTGATAGGCATCCGAACGCAACTCTTCCTGAGGCGGTATGCATGAACCTCCCTAGCCGGGATGTGATCCCGCCGGGATGTAACCCGAGCCCGTCCCGGGTTGGGATAATCGGTATGCAGAGGCATCCCGGCCGGGTTGGGATATATCCCGGCGGGATGAGGTCGGGATGGGCTGTTTTCATGTAAACAATGCACTTTTGTTAGCCAGTAGGTAATTAAAAGAGTAGCATATGTGGTAGTTTTCGAATATGTAAAACAAATTTAAAGTTTTGCATAGTATATGAATATGTAAAACTAATTCGTAGTTTTCTATACTATCAAAAACAATCTGGATATTTGATGAATTGGTGTTTTTCAATGTATTTGATACTTTACGGAATTCGTATAATTAAAGTTATGAAAACCCCATTAGATCCGTGTCAGAATACTATAAAGTGATATAGAAATGTTTTTGATAAATAATATAATTTTTCCAACATCGTCCAAATAAACCAAATCCTATGTTCACGGAAACAGCTTATCTTCCTTATTTCATCAATGATCATTTCACATTGATAATGTTTGTAAAATTACGTCAATTACAAGAAAAACGATGAAATTTGAGCCGAACCCGACCTATCTAGCTCGGGATGAAATTTGTATCCCGCCCGGGATGTGAACCCGGGCGGGATGCTTAGTGCATAACGGGATGGCCATCCCGGGACAAATCGAGCCCGGGATGACATCCCAACCCGGCCGGAATCTTTCATGCATACGGCCTCTGGTGTGTTCGCGCGTAATCAAGACAATTTTGCTCGATCTTTACCCAGGAGTCCACAACGAATTGCTGCAGCAATTTGCAACCGTGGAGCAAATGATTGAATGATTGTCCAATGGAAAGGAGGAAGCTGTGATACTCGCGCTGGGTAACTCGATTACGACGTCTATCGGGGTTGTGGACATTTCTACTCATCTCGGGGTGCCACCCAAAGTTTACTTTTGGGAAAAAACAAAGGGTAAGTGAGCAAGTCACATGATTTGTCAACATCTCGGATTCTCTGCAGTCTTTTTCCACTTTGGGCTACAGGTGACCGTGAGAAAGTAATTCGGTTTGCCGTACTTGGTTACAATGCTCATAGCATCTTGGTACCCATGTTGCATGTTTCTGGGAGTGCCAGAGAATGAGGAGGGGAGGATGATCCTTGCTTCCAGAACTGTATTGTTCATCCCAGTGTTGAAATGATCAAGGAGTGATTGATAGGCATCCGAACGCAACTCTTCCTGGTGTGTTTGCGCGTAATCAAGACAATTTTGCTCGATCTTTACCCAGGAGTCCACAACGAATTGCTGCTGCAATTTGCAACCGTGGAGCAAATGATTGAATGATTGTCCAATGGAAAGGAGGAAGCTGTGATACTCGCGCTGGGTAACTCGATTACGACGTCTATCGGGGTTGTGGACATTTCTACTCATCTCGGGGTGCCACCCAAAGTTTACTTTTGGGAAAAACAAAGGGTAAGTGAGCAAGTCACATGATTTGTCAACATCTCGGATTCTCTGCAGTCCCCCTCCGGCTAAGCGGACTGCGATGCTTCTGGTTGGGGGCACATCATCGTCTTCGCCCACGAAGACCGCAGCGACCTGAATTGGAATGTCGGAAACGGCAGTCTTCAACGTGAAAAACACACTTGGTCACCTAACTTGGAATGTTGTGAACGGCAACGTAAAAAAATTAAAATTATCAGTGTAATGATCATATAATTGGTCCACAGTTCAGATAAAAACACTCCTCAGGTTTAAGTTTAATTTCCTTGTTATATTTGCTGTTGAATTCCTTGTTTTGTGCATACATTAGTAATTCTTTTATAGTTCTTGTTTTAAGCTGCTTGGGTGCGATCAATAGTTTATGAGTTTGTTTGTTTACTAATGAATCAATTACTTGGTAAAGTCTCAAAGTTTGATTTGTTGAACCCGATTTGTGATGCTTCTTTCTGTTAGTGTAGTATCTTATTATTTTAATACCAAAGTGAGGATGGCTCTTTTTGTCAAAGGGTATGATATTTGTTGAAATATTACCATAGTTTATGATTTGGTCTAGGGTTGATAATCGAGTTCAAAATTTCGTTTCGAGGTAGACTTTAACAACCCTATGACCTAACCAGCAAAATTAAATCCCTAAAAAGTTATAAAACTCAAATTTTATTAGCCACTACAAACTGAAAAAGGTTCTGATGTGGACAACGAAAACACACAAGAAACTATTGAAAAACACAAATTTCCATTGCCAACAACACAGCACACGGACGAGGCATTTTTGGCAAAACAAGATTTCTAACAACTTTGACCAAACACAAGGGAATTATTTTAATTTTGGATCATATATAGAACCTCTCCTCCTCTACCTCTCTTTCCTTTCAGATCAAAAAATAGTTCACAAATAAAAGAGAAAACTATAATCGATCCTTTTTCAAAGCCCGTAATACCTGTCAACACCGCAACTGTCACCACCGCGTAGGCACCGCAACTGAACATATAAGACGCTGCAATCTAAATAAATCTCAGAATCTATTTTTTCTCGAGAAAGATATATTCTCTGGGAAAAAAAATTTTTTTTGATGCAAACTTTATCCACGATTGCTTCAAAAGATTAATTTTCTCATGTCCCAAGATTTAAATCATTGAAAAGATGGGATCCCACTTTATCAATCATTGAAAAGATGGGATCCCACTTTATCAATCATTGAAAAAATGGGATCCCACTTTATCAATCATTGATAAATTGGGATCCCACTTTATCAATCATTGATAAATTGGGAATGCTTATCTATAGTTGCTGAGTACACCTTTCAAGACCAGCTTACACTTCTCGCGCGAATGAATACTCATTCAGTAATGCACGTTCTCGGCTGCGCCGTATCTAATATGTGTGGTTTTTCAGACGATAACTGTCTCTGCATCTCTGTCTCTGCGTCTCGTGTTCTCGCGGAAGCTGTAACTAAGCATTAGTACACGGAAAAAGAGAGGCGCAGAGAAAGGGGCGCCGAGACAAATACACTAAAATAATACCAATACCAAATACGGCGAAGCCAGATACCCGCCTCGTCTTGCGTTTATATCCGCGCGAGGGCATTCGAAGCACCACTTGAAGTGTAATCCATAGAAATGTATCCCAAAATATCAATCATTGAAAAAATGGGATCCCAAAATATCAATCATTGAAAAAATGGGATCCCAAAATATCAATCATTGAAAAAATGGGATCCCACTTTATCAATCATTGAAAAAGTGGGAAATATTATTTTCATGTTGATATGCCTCCCAAAACCAACTTTTTTCCTCAAAGGTTCAAAAACTGGGAACTCAAAAAGTTCCTTTCCCAAATAATCAACGAATATCAGATTTTTTCGAGTTTTGAGAAAAATTTAGATTGCAGAGTCTTATATCATCATGGATAAAAACGTGAGAGCGTTAGCTCATAATGTTGGAAATTACCGTAGAATTCGTTTGAAGTTGAGTTTATGCAATTTTATCAAGTATTGTTTTAGTTATCCCTCTTTCAAGCCATGCACTGTGTGGCGCGTTTCTAATTGAAACGTGAAGGCGACCGCGGTCGGATTTACGCGCCAAAGGCGCGTTGCGGCTGCATCTGGGCCACTTTTTCGCACTGTAGCACGACTCGAGAAATCGAAAACAAATGAACGGAGAACGATTGAAAAAGAAGGCTAATTTACTGGTATTCGATGTTTTCAATGGAAAAGTAGTCACATGAATAATGAAAACGTGAAATATACTCTCATTACCACTTTTATTCGCAAATTTTCTGAGGGAACAATAGACTCATCAATAATGATTGAATCATTTATGTATTTAGATATTCAATAGCGACTAATCCATATCCACAAGCCCAAGATTCTTATTTTTCTCGTTTTGACATATTCTCTTCATCACATTTTCAACATCGTAACAATAACAAAAGCCGGTAAACATTTATTCGCAAAAATCAATATAAAAACTGCCAAAAAAGTTGCCGTGTTGTTGAAACCATCCAAAAAGAAGACTTGATGTAATTACCTGTAATTAAAATGATTAGAACAACAACCAAAGTTGATATAGAGCAGTGACAGGCTGTGAGAGAGCGAAAACTCAAGAGAGAGAGTGAGAGAGAGAAAGAGAGAGAGATAGAAAGAGAAAGAGAGAGAGATAGACAGAGAAAGAGAAAGAGAGAAAAGAGAGAGAGTGAGAGACGAGGATGGATGGGATCGAGCCGACCGAGATTCCAATTGTGAGACAGAGAGACGCACACCACCTTGAGACAAAGCGTACAACCTCTCGAAGGCCGTTCTCTGCTGACCTTCAGAGGACCCCATTTTGTGCTTTAGACCATAGGCAATGTCAGAAGACGATTGCCAGAAACCGCATTCCATAATTGCTGTGGTCCATTTGCACTGATCTCGCATTTTTCAAACTTGTTTCACTGTGGCTATCGCTGCTTCTTCTTGCGCGCGCTTGAGAACTTGCTGCATTAGCAGCTGCTTCTCATCACCGGCTTCAGTAGAGAGGGTAGGAATTTGAGACCGTGCGTTCTCCACAAGTGCGGAACGCTCAGCCGGTGACTGGTTTCCCAGCCACCCCATTGAGTAGTTCTTCACAAGAAGAAGAAGAGCCTCTCTACGTTCCACCCGCATGTTAGGAGCATGTGTGAAGAAACTAGGCCGAACCCAGATTCTAAAAAAAACTAGGCCGAACCCAGATTCTATCGCGCGATTAGTTGCTGGTGCGCACCTTGTCTCCTCAGTTAGATCATCTCGAGAATGGAATTTCCCCCCTGGGAGGAAATCCTTGAACAAATGCGAGAAGTATTTCTCAGAGGCGGTAAGAGACAAGGAGACCGCCTCGAGACTTCTTTCCGATGGGGGGTAGGAAATTAGTAACCTAAGAAGCGCGCCGAATTTCTTAGAGCTAGGTGGGGCGAGTGTTGTTACCGGTGTTGTCCCATTGAAGGAAAGCATGGGGTCCAAAACGCATCTTTTGGCCCATTCCACGAGAGCAGCCGCATAGTGGCAGGTCTCGAAGATATGACCAGTATTTTCTGCCAGCCGCCACAAGGGACCTGTGATCAATTGATCGAAGATCCCGAGTACGTGCAAATGTCCCTCAACGAATGGGTCAGATAGCAACTTCTCGATTTTGTCGAGCTTACCTCTTATTTGTTCGATTTTGTCGAGCTTACCTTTTCCACATTCCTTGATGAACATTATCAGATTTTTACGGTGACAGAAAATGCGGGCTGCCAAAAGAAAAACCACATTGATAAAAAAGTGGGGGCCCAACGACTGTGAGATTTGTCTTCTGCTGTGCGCCCTTTAGACAGCTACTCTCAAATGGAGCAGCTACTGCTACAAAAACCGAAAAATAATAATATACTCAAGTATAACTGTTCATCACAAACATACAAAAGTCGTAAAATATTTTTTTCAAACCTGTAAACTAGAATCTACAAATCACAGCTGCGAAAGAGAGAACAACTGTTGAATAATATGACAAGCGTAGCACTTAGAGTTGAAGTAACGACAAAAAAAATGCAAACCTTTGTCCGCAACACCAGGAAATTTACAATTGACTACGTTGAGTTAACATCTGTGATTTGTAGATTCTAGTTTACAGGTTTGAAAAAATATTTTACGACTTTTGTATGTTTGTGATGAACAGTTATACTTGAGTATATTATTATTTTTCGGTTTTTGTAGCAGTAGCTGCTCCATTTGAGAGTAGCTGTCTAAAGGGCGCACAGCAGAAGACAAATCTCACAGTCGTTGGGCCCCCACTTTTTCATGAATTTTTCTCTTTTGTATACATGCCGTAGGTATGTAGTTTGATCTGTACGGTGCAGATAAAATTGTTTTCTCAATGAACCACTTGTCAAGAATTACCATCATTCGAAAAAATATGACGTCAAAATTTCAGTTCTAAAAACTTACTTTGTCTGCCCTTCCGAATCCCAGAATACGTCATATTTAGACAAAGTTTCATCGTTAATATACCATTTTTTAAGATATTTTCAGCATTTGAAAATATATGTGACGTCAATTTTTTAAAAGTTGACGTCATCTGGCCTTTTGAGTTCCAGAATACGTCATATTTAGACGAAGTTTCCTCGTTAATATACCATTTTCAAGATATTTTCACCATTTGAAAATATATCTGACGTCAACTTTGCACTTTTCAAAAATGACGTCATCTGGTCATCAGAATCCCAGAATACGTCCCTCTTAGATTGAGTTTCACCGTTAGTTGACCCTTTCTAAGATATTACCATCATTTGAAAATATATGTGACGTCAACTTTGCACTTTTCAAAAATGACGTCATCTGGTCTCCAGAATCCTGAAGGACGTCAGAAATACAAAACTTCATATTCAAACAAATTGCACGTTGGCATCATATTTCAATTTTCAAGCAAATCGGTAATTGTTTCTCTACGTTACAGTACAGTTTGAGTTATCGACCGGACGGAGAGAGTGAGAGAGCGTGCTGAATGGAGAGAGGCAGACACTTTTCAAAAAATGTCTATAACTTTGATTAAAACAATTTTTTTTGCAATTTTTTTCTGGTCCGCCAGGGTTTGAGTAGGTATCACATGTCTTCCACAATTTTCAACGAAATCGATTCAGTAGAAACCCTTAAACTGGGAATTTGTCTTCCACATGTCTTCCACAATTTTCAACGAAATCGATTTAAAAGAAACCCTTAAACTGGGATATTTCCCTTGTCACAACCTTTCAGCCTTTTTATGGGAAAACTAAAAAAACGCAAGCGCGTATTAGCCGGACCAAAGACAAATCTCGCACAGCGCTTCGCGCTGCGCGCGATTGAAACGATGTCCAAGAAACGCTGGAAATGTAAAATTCTCAATCAACCTACTCATACACAAAGCCGTCCACTCCTTGCAGATGCCGTGGAGTCCAGCTGATCTCTCAGAGAAGAGGCGTGCTACTTCAACAGGAAAACAGATGGTGACGCTGGATCAACCCTGCAACTATTGCAACTATTCACAAGACTTTCATGCTCAGCCATAACTGCGAGAAGAGATTAGCAATGATATGAGGCTGACAAAAGAATCCATGAAACCCTCTTCGTTTGGCCTTTTGTGCATCAGTTAGAGAATCCCACGAGACAATTACCTTCGGGAGAATTTCCTTTCGATACTCTTCAACCATTTGATTGAATTTGACTTGCGTCTTGGCCCGATCAGATTGTGCGCAAGTCAAATTGCTAATCCACCTATCGAAGAAGTCAGGGTCAGCTCCCAATTTAGTCCCAATCTTCTTTTTGAGAACTGAGAAAGCTGTGAGAGCTGCCTTGTCAACCACGGACGCCAGACCACACAGAAAGGTTTCATGACCACCACCACTTTTGCAAAGACCCAACCCGAAAAGTTGTAATTTAGATGAACCTTTTGTGGTTTCGTCACTTTGAAGGCACATATTTTCCCCAGAAGCAATTAGTTCAGAAAACTTCTCTGTGACATGATCACGTGCTAAACGCAATCCAACCATGGCGAAGTTCCTGCACGTAGATGCGACAGGTACACGATTGACAGTCACACCTAACAACTGTGCAACGCTCTCTATCACCGGGCCCACTTTTTCATCTGCAATATTCAATGTTTGAAGTTTGATAACGCACTCAACCAACTCGTTCGTGAACCTGCCACCTTCAAAAGCTTTGAACTGTTTTCGCGCAGACCGTGACACATCTTTAAGAAATGGTTCAATCTCAAGGATATGCATGTCTTTCGGAATCAGTTCGCTAGAGAGATAGTCAACACGAGACTTGAGCTTTAATAGCTGTGAGTTGAGACGAGAGTTCTGAGTGGACATGCGTTTGTTTGCAGTCGCCAATTTCTTTTCAGAAGCTTGACGTTTGGTCCTTCCATTTTCCCGCTCCTTTTCAGCTCAAGTCTGCGTGCACGAGAGAGACGGTTGAGAGCGAGTTTATACGAATGCTGAATTTGAGAGAATTGAGAAAAACAGTTTTTGTGTAAGACTTGTTCTTCTTGCGAGGCCAGGTGAGGACGCGAAAGTTGTATAACACTAGCAGAGGCAGGAGGAATGAAAGAAGACTGCAGACAGGTAGACAATGAAAGATTGGCTGAATCAGACACATGAGCTGTGCTGAAAGAGTCAGTCAATCGAGAAAGAGACAATGGTGAATTGAATGTTCAGCGGACTGAGTAGTGGCTTAAGATAAGTTAGGGTATTGTTACTGTTCATTATGATGTAAAATGTTCACATCGCGATTTAAACGTAAGTTACTGACGTTTTATTGACCTCAGCATGTCTTCGTTCCACAGAACGAAGGGTTCGGAAATTGAATGTTCAGCGGACTAAGTAGTGGTTTAAGATAAGTTAGGGTATTGTTACTGTTCAGTATGATGTATGAACCTAGTATTAGGTGGTGAAAATGTTCACATTGCGATTTTCACGTGAGTTACTGACGTTTTATTGACCTCAGCATGTCTTCGTTCCACAGAACGAAGGGTTCGCAAATTGAATGTTCAGCGGACTGAGTAGTGGTTTGAGATAAGTTAGGGTATTGTTACTGTTCGGTATGATGTGAAAAGGTCACATTGCGATTTTCACGTAAGTTACCGACGTTTAATTAACCTCAGCATGTCTTCGTTCCACAGAACGAAGGGTTCGGAAATTGAATGTTCAGCGGACTAAGTAGTGGTTTAAGATAAGTTAGGGTATTGTTACTGTTCAGTATGATGTAAAATGTTCACATTGCGATTTTCACGTGAGTTACTGATGTTTAATTGACCTCAGCAGTCCTTCGTTCCACTGAACGAAAGGTTCGGAAATTAAATGTTCAGCGGACTAATTAGTGGTTTGAACCAAGTTAGGGTATTGTTACTGTTCAGTATGATGTAAAATGTTCACATTGCGATTTTCACGTAAGTTACCGACGTTTAATCAACCTCAGCATGTCTTCGTTCCACAGAACGAAGGGTTCGGAAATTGAATGTTCAGCGGACTGAGTAGTGGTTCAAGATAAGTTAGGGTATTGTTACTGTTCAGTATGATGTAAAATGTTCACATTGCGATTTTCACGTGAGTTACTGACGTTTAATTGACCTCAGCATGTCTTCGTTCCACAGAACAAAGGGTTCGGAAATTGAATGTTCAGCGGCCTCGAACAACTCAAAGAACCTGTGAATTTTGCACAAAATGGCCTTGCTTGGGATTAATGTTGATGTGTGAAAATTATTCTAATTTTGAAATCACCTTTTGCAGAATTGCTGATTTTTGTTCAGTTTCAGTTTCAGACGTGTATGGTTGCTATACTTTCGACCAATGAAAATATTTAGTTTAACTGGGAGTGAGTGTTATTCAGAAAATAACCTAAAAATGTCAATAAATACTATGTGATACGTTCGTGCTGTCTTGCCATTTTACAAGATTGCTGATACGTAATTGACCCGAAAAGGTTGATTGTCCCTGCTAATTGGGTCACTTTTTTTTTTAATAATTCTGTTGACTATCCACCATGAGACATTTCGGATATTTTCGGCTCTCGGCTAACTGGACACATCTCATCAATAATACTTATTTCTGATGTTACAGCTTTGTTTGTTTTTCCATGTTCAGTGACACTAAACTTGCCGAAACCTTCCCAACACTGATTCGTTCTCACGTACGACGTTCCTCAGAACGATCGCACAACTTTTGCTTACACGAATGTCGAAAACGTGAATTTAAATTTTGAGATCATACACAATGTTTTGAACTGTTTCTCTCCTGGAATCTGTGTTTTTTGGAAAAAAGTTTAAAGTTACTGATTTTTCGAATTTTTTTCAGGGGTTTACGGAATAGAACGGCAATAGTAGTATTTTTGCAAAAAAAGAACCGAAAATTTCTGAAATCGGCTTTTTTTAGTTGCGTACATAAGGGAATATAAACATATCGGTACCTATTCTTGAACACATATCTTTCTGGTTCCAAACTAAAAATCCGCAAAGTGAAAGGTTACATAAGTTTATCTATAGGGCAGCGGATCATTCGTATATACGTCAATTTCTAGAAATTGACCAAATCTTAGTTGTAGTTTGTACGATGCACACCATAAAATCACCGGCGTCATACTACAAACTTAGCGGGATAAAGCGGAATTCACAGTATGAGCTTGTTTTGGAGAAAGCCAATTCTTTAGGGGTTCTTTGCGACTTGTGGTTCATAGTAAAAAAAAAAATAAATTGATCAAATATTGATAAATTGAACGTAATATTTCTAATATTCTGTCAAAGAAGGTAGACTATTCACGTTTGCTTACCATGTATCAATTAGAATACGTGCGTCCTTGTTAGAAAACATTTTACCGCGCCACGCGACGACTTTTGCCGCGCGGCGCGGCGAAAGCTGGCGGGTAAGTTCAGGAGTTCGCGCTATAACTCTGAAATTACCGTGTTTTGAGGAATACAAGTTACATATTCGTAATTTCCGTATTCGGTTCCAAATATGAAACTTTCTCACTAGTCCTCCTTTAAATCGCAAATAAACATTCTATTCTATTCTATCTGCGATGCTTTCAATCAAGAAAAACGTACCATTACCCATAAACTGTTTCGATTATTTTTACGCGAGAATAGATTGTTGATCTTGAGAAAGAATGTGCCTTTCCTATGCAACACTTTAAAAATAGTTAATCATGATATGAGAAGAATTAAAGTGGAAAAAATACCACTGGTCGGAATAAGTGCAAACCCATGCGCATTATATGTGTTTGGTGTATGGGGTTATTACACGTAAATGTGCAATATGTGATGTTATCGGTGTTAACAATCCTTTAGACTGTTTCAAACAACATTTAGAAAAATTAGCCGATTCGGAGTCAAAAAAGTTTTTGCACCATGTGGGTGACCCTTATGTGAAAAGTTTTGCTCGGAATTTAAAATGTGCATTCTCTCGTTCAAACTCTCAATAACAATAACATTAACAATAACATCGAGACTGTTTCAAACCACATTTGAATAAAAAAATTAGCCGATTCGGAGTCAAAAAGTTTTTGCACACTCTGTTACGCGCTCATAATGATTGATGTATACAATAGAACCGTATACAATAGAGCGGTGATTGTACATCAACCCGTTATTTGGCAGACAATTTTAAAAACTAATGAGTATCGGACATGTTGATTAGTATCGGAGATGTTGATTAGTATCGGAGATGTTGATTTAAGTATCGGAGATGTTGATTAGTACCGGAGATGTTTTTTTTTCTATCGGAGATGTTGATTAGTATCAGAGATGTTGATTAGTATCGGAGATGATGATTGAAGTATCGGAGATGTTTATTAGTATCGGAGATGTTTTTTTTTTCTATCGGAGATGTTGATTAGTATCGGAAATGTTGATTTTGACCTGTGTTTGTAGGAAAATTGCAAGTATGGAACCTTTTCGGGATAATCTCACTATTTTATTTTAAGACCATCAATAGTTCATGGAAACCAAACAATGTACCTGTACGAATACGGAAACGAAAGCCGAGTCAAGTCACTCTCACCTGCGTAGCGGATCGCGTGCGTACGTACGTACGTAGACTGTCTCAACAATCCTAAACGTTAAAAACCTATGTTGAAATATTTTGAATTTAATTGAACTAATCAACTGAATCTGAACTCTACTTCCAATGGCGCCTTCACGAAAGTCAAAAATGAAGGCAATTGTTAAACCGCGCTGCGCGCGATCGTATCTTTTCGTTCAAGAATAGATTACAGTCTCAAGCTCCCATTTTTATGCCCGAATCTACCGTAGAATGCATCGCAGAACACTGAAGAATGTCTTCACTATAAGTGGAACTCTCTTATTCTTAATTTTTATATTATTCACAGTCTATTTTCTCCAACTCCAGCGGTCAAGTTGTGTTCTTTGCTTGAAACCATTTAGACCACAAACATCCGACAAATATCTCACTGTGCCGTTCCTATATGGAAGGCTGGGAAATCAGGTATAGTTTATACATTTCTGTCTCTCACCGGAATCGAACCTGCGAGCGAAAATTTGAAGCAGGCCGCTAACCACTGCGCTATTAGACGGCTATACGTCCATTGAAATTGGAAACATGTGTACGCACACAGCGGAAAATAAGATATACAGTACCCTCCCGCCTTTCCGTTGGCGACGACTATACGTGTCAAGTGGCAGAATTAGGTTTTCTCTCCTATTCACATGTCTGAATGGCGGATTGAATGAAAACTCTATTCACGCACGGCGAACGAAGTTTCGAATCCTGCCTGGAGCACCAAAGTCGCGCTCACTTGAACGTGGTTACAGCGCCAATAGTTGTGAACCATGGCGCCGTTAAAAACTCCAATAGACCCTCATAACATTCCCTGTTTAGCTTATTGTTCAAAAATATCATTTTTATCAAAAATTACCGTTACTTTGTAACTATAGAAAGAGAGTTCAATTAATATGAATAACGGGTGTAAAGAAAGTAGATATTAGTTTTGGATGAAACGTGTACAAGAAATAGGAAAGAAGTCCAATAAAAATAATTTAAAGAAGAGGCTGATCTCGCTTTTCTTGAAAATGAAAAAAAACAAATTGTGAGCTTTAAAAACTGAGTGTAAGATCATTGTGAGTCGCAGTCAGAGATTTTCTTTCCGGTAACAAAATAATCCATTTTTTTCTGAAACTTTAAACCGAGCGAGATTAGCCTTTTCATCAAAATATTTTAATTGAACCTTTTTCATATTTCTTGTACACATTTCATCCAAAACTAATCTTTACTTTCTTTACACCCGTTTGTCATAATAACTAATATCTATGCTATTTCGTCCGGGATGGTATCTGGATAATGTTTATTCATGAATTTGTATTGGGAAAAAACAACACAAATCACGAGAAACTAGGACCCCTGAGGGGCAATACTCTACCTACAAACAAGGGGAACATAAAATCAATAATATCAACGAAGCAGGACATGTTCATAGGTCAGATACAAAAAAGCAGATGGGAGCATAAAAAATAAGTAAAATGAAGATTAGGTGACTATAATATAATCAACCACCATTGTTTAAGCTAGCAAGATCGTTAATCATTTTGTCGAAACGGGAACATAATTCATTATGCATAGAAATAATAGCAGGATCAATTGAACAAGAAGAAGTGGGTGGGTCTATTTGGGTCACAATTTTGAAGAGAAGAAGTTGATACAGATCTAGGTACCTTTAGCGAACTATTCACATGCATTGGAGTTTCGGCAACAATTTCGTTCTTCTGCGCGAGGACTGGTGTAGTTTGTAGTGTGATCGGAACAGCTGCGGTGGCAACTTGTTTGGCCTGTCTGGCGAGGAATCCGGCCCTTCGCTGCGCCGGAGTCTCGAACTTGCGAACATGGAAAGTCGATGATGAAGAACCACGTTTCATGGCTTCGGCTAGATCAATTAGCCGTGGAAAAGAAACATCTTCTTTATTGGAAACTTTTAGTGGGCGAGAGTAATTATCTTTGCGATATTTTCCCAAACGGTGAAGAATGACGATAGAAGAAGGAGAAACAGAAACCAAATTGAAGATAGAGTTTATCTTTTCTGTCATGGTTGAATCTTCGGGAAGACCATATATAGTGAGGCATCGCCGATCGTGGAACCGCTGCATCTCGACTTGAATAATAGCGGGAATAGACTGAATAATAGTGTCGAGTGTGGTGTTGAGAGCGTTTATTTCACTCAAGATGGCGGAAAAATGGGTTCGAGGTGGTACCATTTTTAGACGAGGGGGCGGCATATCAATCAATCAAGAGGGGTCACCTCACACGACCGAGACAAGGGGTGGAATGAGACAAGGGGTGGAATGGATAAATCGCAAAAATATCTGCAACAACTCTGACATGTGTTCGAGATAGAGGATATATATGGGGAATAAACATTCTTCTATTCTTTGTGAAGATCATAGCTGAATTAAACTATTTTCAATTATACAACTTTTTCAGTTATATCATCTAGTTAGTGGATTCTGTATTGCAAAGCAACTGAATCGAACGTTCTATATTCGCTATGACAAAAGTAATTCGCACTTGCTGGATGCTCGTTTAGATAAAGTAAATCTGATTTTTCCTCATTTTCGGCACGCTTATCAGTTGGAGGTTAGTTACATACCATCGCATATTAGACTGTATGTTGTTTCTCATGCAAAGCTTCGCCTACTCCAACTTTGTCGGCTCGAGTTTAAAGGCACCGTTTCTCTATAATTTCGATCGATTAAAAAACATGAAGTCTCAAAAAACTGATTTGATAGTGTACTGATGGTCCCTTACTATTACACAAAAAAAGAAAAATGGAAATTAGTCGAGAACCAAGCCTCTTATGAGCCAAACTACCTTAAAGGGGGGCAGAATTGAAAGCTTAAACGAAGCGCCAGCTCAAGACAAACTGATCCATGTCCATATTGTTGTAATCCGAAACTCTTGAAACCCACAATTATTTTTTAAACTCTTTTCATAGTATGTTAGACACGCAGAAGAAGTTGTTGGCAAAGTGCCAGTTATGTGGCGGATGGAAATCACCAAAATTAGAATAGCAACTCTTGAACGAGAAAAAAAGCAATTTTTTCGTTTCATAGATTGATATACCTGTTGGACATGTATTTGCAACATTTGGGTGGAGGTGCACAACATATTTTCTCATTTCCACCACAAGCAAACTACTAATAACAGAGCCAAAACGACTGTCCGAACCCGATTCTTTTCGTTCAACTGTAGTAGGAGATACAAAAAACATACATGACTTATAACAAAAATGTTTATTAGTAAAAAAAATCCGGTGAAGACAAGGGGAGGACGATTTTGACGGTGGTCCCTTCCCACAATGCACACATAGGATAACCTGAATCATAGGAAATAAGCATAGTATAAACATGCATCAAAACTGAAAACTGCCATACATACTTGTTGTTCAAATAGTCAAAAAAATCAAAAAACGGACTACATTTTTGCTGAAAACGGTAGAATTTCTCTGATTTTGGTGCGAAATCATCGATTTTCACGTGTTTGAAGCTAAAAACGGACTACTTTTTGTCGCTTAGTCGGACCTTACTGGTGTTTAAAATTAGATATCAAACACCAAATATATAACATATAAACTCAAAAATTGGGTAGTTCATTTTCCTGTAGTAATTATTCCATATCCCTCGGTTTTAGCTATTCACCTGATTGTTCGTTTCACATACTATCCGATTACTAGAGTGAAATAAAGATCAGGAAGAAATAACTGTTCACCTTCTTATTTTCAGCTTGATTTTCTAGTCGTCCAGAAACATCGCAGTCACAGGAGATCGTAGGACAGGGAACAAATTGTATACGAGACCTGAAATCCAATGATACTTTCAAGTGTGCAACATGAACCGTATTTTTGCTGGACCGTTTCAACTCATACCAACATTTAGTTCAGGTTTTAAACATTCTATTATAAAAAGAAGTTTAGATAGTATAACTGTTACAAATTTGGAATATTTCAATGTTTTCGTTTCAAATCAGGCAATTTTCCACTAAAAACGATTTGGAGACATCAAATGAATCGTTATCAAAATTGAAAAAAACAGAAAAGTTCTGTGGTCGTATTTTGTAAATTCAAATAGCCGGGTTATTGAGCAAAATTAAAAAAAGGGTTCTACGGACTAATCACTTTTTTGATCTGAAACCGAAATAGCTTGTGTAAACTCGACGAGCCTGCCCATTATTAGCTAAAGAAGTAATATAAAACAAAAAGTAACGTCAATTCCCCAATCAGAATGTATTCATTGAAATGTTGCACAATACACTTGTCTGTGCTTCTGTCAGTTACCGCTAGTAAACCTAAAAACGAGAGAATTGCTCGTTTTCCCATGCATAATTGTGATCGGAAAAACGGGTTCCCCTTGAAACAAGGCTATTTCATTATTATATATGTGATACGGAAAAATCATGAACAGAAATGGTTCGATTTTGTTCGTATTTTACCAACCTGATCAGTCTAGATAAGAATAAAACATCGTCCGTCGTCATCAAACATTGTCATCCGGGTTTTCCTATATCAGCAAGCAAGAAGTGAGCGTAGTTCGATAATTTTGATTATTCTTGAAGAACGTCCTCGACACCAAGAGAGATAATCTGCAAACAAACAGAATAAACTGACGCCTAGTATCGTATAAATTAGTGAAGAAGAGGAAAAGAGGGATAGAGTAAAACCACCCATAATTATCAAGCGGGTGGGAGTATTCGCGTTTTACTGGTTCGAGCAAACGATTGGTAGTGAATAAACATACACTTATTAATATACTGTGGTTGGCAATAATCGAAAGCTAGGACAGAAATATGTTTGACGAAAACTAATATTTTATCGAAAACAAGCAAAATCTGGAAATCGAATAAAACCTGATAGAAAGGTATTTTCTTTGTGTTTCGTTGTCAGACAGGATCTATCACAACCTCTAGATCAAATTTATCAAAGAAAATTATGGAAAACATTAATTACATTTAACAAAAACAAAGTAAATACAAACATATAAAATTTACGCATAAAAATTCAAGAGCGGCGGGCTGCCACGTTTTAGCATTGAGGCGCGCTTGTCTTTTTCTCTGCCACAGTCCTTTATTTAGGTACCCCATCGATGGGTCAGGGCACCTAAATTCGTTTTCCTTTCAGCCCCCTTTAAGGGTTACTGTATCGCAAAGTTTTGGTCAAAAGATGAATTCGGTTCTAATACACACAACTTCAATCTTAATTGAACCAAAAAGAGGCATAGATAACTAAAACACTTTTAAATATGTCAGTTGTTACGTGATTGAATTTATGACACGTCCCATGGACGTTTTGCGGACAATTTGTGCGCGTCTCCATGAAAATAGGTACGTGATGTGGCTTCCGCGTTGTGGCCGTACTCAAATTTGCTCAAAAACTACCCAAATTGCGGAAATTTCACTAGTTCTGACTGTTTTGTCCATTTTTCGCCTCCATGTGTCCACTGTTTTGTCCATTTTTCGCCTCCATGTGTCCACTGAGTTTCGTTCAATGCTTCACTGAGATTAATCTACGTTACTCAGAAACGCTCTACTCGTTAATGTCAAATTCTTTCCTAGGCGAGCAGTACGAAAATCAAAGTTGGAATCTGGCTCACATTCTTAAGTTTTGTCTTTTGTTTCATCTACAACTGTTGTCCACACATGTGTTCAATCTAATTGACATATGGATATATCTATTTTGACTGACATATACATTTTATGGTAAAAAGAGATAATTGGTTTGACTACTCATTACTTCACTCTATCAGGTTCCGAAAGAAGAGAAGGTAGTAGGAGGAGTGAACACATCGAACTCCTTTGTCAACACGAGACAGTGAGTTATTGGTTTATTCAAACCGTTGTGGACAACGTACGGTCAATTTGATGGCTGGCGGGGTTTGGCTAGCGGCCACTTTGTCTCTTTATCGTTGATCTACACACTCTTTTGTCTGCTGGCAAGTAATTAACGACCGGTCGCTCGATGAACGCCGTTGCTGTCTTTTTCAAGAGAATGGCAACTATGTAACGTCGGGAGTTAGTCAAGAGCGGCGAAGTCTGTCGTATACTCCGCCTCGAACAATATCTCACCAATTTCTTATCAGACTCGTGAGTACATCCAGTGCTGTGCTGAAACAGCAATTGTAGGTCGTGTTTCGTGAACTTTGTACGAGAAGTATGATGTTAAGTTCTCATAAGGTTGGAGGGAATGCAGCCGCGCCATATAACAACTGAGACTTGGAGAGGACTTGAGGGCAAGAGTTATCCATCTTAGTCTTCAAGTTTATTTCCATTAGTTTCCTGATATTAGGGATGTTCCCCTTCAAACCTTCTCGGCAGGTTTTGTGTCAATGACAGCCACCGACGTGAACGCCAAAACAGTCGAAAAACTCACCGACTGTCGAAATTCCTGAATCAGGCTCCGACATGTCGCGACGGCGGGAAAAATTGAATTTGAATTTAGCATATTCTTAAAACTAAAAAATATTTAATATATTTTTCACGTACTGTTATAAAATTTTCTCTAAGTGCACTGTCATTTTATTCTATTCATTCATTCAGCGGAACATTTGAAATATTAGTCATTCAATGACAAGTTCTTCCGTTTAATGAATGAACTTTGTTTTCATTTTCAATTTTGTCTATACTAGATTATTGAAAATTGTAATCAAAGTAATTGAATTCAGGTATTAACATATTCGCGTCGAGTGTTCAAGTAAGGTTTTTGGCAGGATGCAGCAGCAGCCTGCGGAGCCAAGGATTCGTGGAATTGTAAGAGAGCTACGGCTTCAAGGTATGAATATTTTGTTATGGGAAAAATTTTGGATAGTTTTTTCAAATATTAGAAAGGTATTTGAAATAGAATTTGCGTGTATAAGTATAGAGGCGAACATAGAGCGCGGGGGTTCTGCCTAACATAGAGCGCAAGCGTTTCCTTAACATAGAGCGCGGAGTTCTGCTTAACATAGAGCGCAGGAGAGCTCCCTAACATAGAGCGCGAGAGTTCTCCCTAACATAGAACGCGAGAATTGTCCTTTACATAGAGCGCGAGAGTTATCCTCAACACAGAGGGCGGGAGTTTTCCTCAACATAGAGCGCGGGAGTTTTTCCTAACATAGAGCGCGGGAGTTTTTCCTAACATAGAGCGCGGGAGTTCTCCTTCACATAGAGCGCGAGAGTTACCCTTAACTTAGAGAGCGGGAGTTCTCCTTAACATAGAGCGAAGTAGCTCTGCCTAACATAGAGCGCTGGAGTTCTCCCTAACATAGAGCGCTGGAGTTCTCCCTAACATAGAGCGCGAGAGTTCTCGCGAACATAGAGCGCGGGGGTTCTGCCTAACATAGAGCGCAAGCGTTTCCTTAACATAGAGCGCGGAGTTCTGCTTAACATAGAGCGCAGGAGAGCTCCCTAACATAGAGCGCGAGAGTTCTCCCTAACATAGAACGCGAGAATTGTCCTTTACATAGAGCGCGAGAGTTATCCTCAACACAGAGGGCGGGAGTTTTCCTCAACATAGAGCGCGGGAGTTTTTCCTAACATAGAGCGCGGGAGTTTTTCCTAACATAGAGCGCGGGAGTTCTCCTTCACATAGAGCGCGAGAGTTACCCTTAACTTAGAGAGCGGGAGTTCTCCTTAACATAGAGCGAAGTAGCTCTGCCTAACATAGAGCGCTGGAGTTCTCCCTAACATAGAGCGCTGGAGTTCTCCCTAACATAGAGCGCGAGAGTTCTCGCGAACATAGAGCGCGGGGGTTCTGCCTAACATAGAGCGCGAGAGTTCTCGCGAACATAGAGCGCGGGGGTTCTGTCTAACATAGAGCGCAAGCGTTTCCTTAACATAGAGCGCGGAATTCTCCTTAACATAGAGCGCAGGAGTTCTCCCTAACATAGAACGCGAGAGTTCTCCCTAACATAGAGCGCTGGAGTTCTCCCTAACATAGAGCGCGAGAGTTCTCGCGAACATAGAGCGCGGGGGTTCTGCCTAACATAGAGCGCAAGCGTTTCCTTAACATAGAGCGCGGAGTTTTCCTTAACATAGAGCGCAGGAGTTCTCCTTAACATAGAGCGCGGGAGTTCTCCCTAACATAAAGCGCGAGAGTTCTCCCTAACATAGAACGCTGGAGTTCTCCCTAACATAGAGCGCGAGAGTTCTCGCGAACATAGAGCGCGGGGGTTCTGCCTAACATAGAGCGCAAGCGTTTCCTTAACATAGAGCGCGGAGTTCTCCTTAAGATAGAGCGCAGGAGTTCTCCTTAACATAGAGCGCGGGAGTTATCCTCAACACAGAGGGCGGGAGTGAATGATGAATCCAATTTCTTAGATCTAACATTAATGATAAATAGAGAAAGCAACAGTATAGTAAGCAAGCTATATAACAAGACTGACGACTACAACTTCAAAATCAGAAGATATCCTCACTTCACCTCTAACATTCCTACAAGTATCGGGTTGAATACCATTAAAGGTGAAATTATTATATTTAGTAGATGTTGCAGTGAAGTTAACTATTTTCTCGAAAGAGTAGAAGCCATCATTAAAGATTTTGAATTCAACAAGTTTCCTACACAAGTTATCTATAATAGATGTATAAGAGTATTACAAAGTAACACCCATATACTTGATAAATACCCTGAAAAAAAAAATACTTTTATACATCATAAAAAGTCCATTATTATGAATCACAAATAATTATTTCATGACATAATTACGAACTACTATATTCTATTGCACATTTTTGACAATTTTTGGAACTATCGGTGACTACGATATCCTTCTAATAGATCAAACTACATACACTTTGCGCGGGAAAAGGTGACAGCGGCACTGTATAAGGCAGACGAAACAGAACACAATCACACTTCTTCTCTTTTTCTTTATAATATTAGCACATTAGGATGGCTAGAAGTAGGATTTAAGAATAAGAGTTAAAGTAGTTTATTTAAAACAGAAATAGTTATTGTAACATGTAAAAAATTGGTTGATCTAGTATTTAAGTAATGTTTTACTAATTGAATTTCTTTGTACTGGGTCAGTGGCTTATCTTCTGATGAGGCCTCGACCACTGACCCTAAGACATCGTAAAGGTGGTGAGGCCGAAACGATGTATTTTATTTTAAACTTAGTCAATGTTAACTTCATATATAGTATTTATTACTTTTAATTCATTTAATCATTCATTTATTAACTTCATCCTAGTTAACTTGATTTCATTTAACCCAGTTTTGCTTATTTAATTGCTATTAATTGGTAGGATTGGAAGATGTTAAAGACAACTAGCTTGTCCATGCTTCTATCCAATTCCAATTATTTTCTCATCACTCATTATACTATCTTTGCTGTATCATATACTTATCAATTGTAGACTAAGATTATCGAAGTGTCTTAAGACACTTACTTGCCTTTTAAGGTACGCGTCTTCGGACGAATGAAAGTCCTTCGGGGTATGCGTCTTTCTCATAACTCATTATACTATCTTTGCTGCATGCTGATTCTGGGCTGATTCTGTAAAGGTCTCATTACAATGTCACAATGTTCGGAAGTCCCATAACAACGTCTCAATCTCCCAATATCTTGTTTCAATGTCGAATGTCTCGTTTCAATGGCCCAATGTCTCGTTTCAATGTTCCAATGTGTCGTTTGAATGCGTGGCTTCGACTATTCTAGAGCAAGTTTGAGACTGTACATTAGGCAGAGAGCGCGAGACAGTAATGTGAGAGTGTGTAGGCGTGAGAGCGTTAGACAAAGAATGCTAGAGACGTAGATGACAAACGATGACAAATGCACAGAGCGCAGACACTGAAGGACATCGTTTCGGAATGGGACATTCGAATAGGGCATTGGGACTATGTAACGAAACATTGCGATTTTGCTACATTGAAATGAGACGTTGAGACATTCAAATGAGACGTTCTAACATTGGGACTTTTGATAAATCATCCCCATAAATCATATTCTCCCATGGTTGAGTACAGAACTACACAGTCAAAATTGACTTCGCAGAAACATTGAATGCACTCATTACAAATGTGTCTACTCTACTCTACGAACAACTGACCTCATCTATCTTTTAAGATAAATCAGTACGAGGAGGAGGTAAAACGTGCGTTTTCGAGTTGATTAATGCTCGAATGCGTTGAAATTTGCAGATGTCTTCAGCGGCCGGTGGATCCATATATGGTCTAAAAAATGTTTGGCATAATTTCAAACAGAACTTTGTTATTCAACTATGAAACACTAAGGTGAGATGGAAACACGATATATGATAGAAGATCTTTGATTCCGAAAGAGTACTATAATTTGTTCGACGAAACGATTGAAATAGTTTCCCATATACCGTAAAAGAACTTGCACCCTCCCCCCTATATGTGCCATTACTTAAGCCGCTTTTCTGAGAGAACGAAGCGAGATAGAGACATGAAAGTATATAGCTGCCATTGGGTTAGGTTATCAACTCTGAAGTCACAATTATAGAGGATCGTGTAGAACGCAATGTTGAATCAACCGTTCCCTTTCGTCAGAAGGTAGTCAGCTTTTGAGTCATGTTTTGTTGAAATAAGGGAAACAACATCTGAAAATCTAACAATCAATCTTGTGGATCATTGCACCGACACAGAAATATTTTTTTCGATAATAGTCAGCCCTGCTTTCCTAGGTGCAGCCTAGACTCAAACAATTCCGAGCCAAGTTGCCAGTCACTTCTGTAGCGCCTCGAATAGAGTGTGTACGTCATAGAAAAATTGACGCTAGCACTTCTCAGTATTGTAGGCGCGTTGATGTGGTAGCTTGTCTCCGTTACTACCGCTCTCCTTGTTAGTACCGCTTACCTCATAATAAGTTTGGATAGTACCAAGTGATGTATCTTCTGTCAATGATGTGTTTGTTATAACGCTTCATCCATCATTTTTCGCCGAAAACAAACCCCCCCCCCTCTTCCGAGAACGAAGAGATTCACTTTTTTTTTATATTTTCCCGAACATCATTAGAAAATATGGCAGTGCAAATAGTGAATCTACCGTAGTAGTTTGTATTCAGAATTGCACACCGACTTTAGTTTGAAAGGTGTAAAATTCAAACATACCTCTAGTCAAACAACCATGAAACTGTTGATACAAGTTTCATGGATGGGAGTATGCATCTAAATTTGCAGGTAGAAAACTGAAAAACGATCATGTCTCTTTCTATAGTACTCAATCTCCCACAACAGTATTCAAGTGTTTTGGAACAGGTTGGTGAGAGTTGGAGAGATTGGTGTTTTTTTCCAATAACCACCGAGAAATTGTTGTGTGCGAAACAGAAATTTTCCTGTTATAATACTCAACGTTCTTTGTTGACGAGATTGTGTCACATGACTCACGACTTTTTCACCGAAAAAAATTCATCCAGGGGTGCGTTAGGTTAGCGTTCTCAAATATAAAACAAGTTTCATGTTCCGTCAGTTGACCACTGTGATCTTGGTTCCTAGTTTGTTTGTTTCAGATCAAAAGTTATGCGAAACCAAGCCCTGATCTCAAAGAATATGTCCGCGCTCATCTGGTGTACCCCAATGACTGGTCATCGAACTGTTCAATTACCAAGAAATCGAACATCTGCGAGGAACGAGACGTAACAATAGACGAAATGGCCAACTACCCCGCAAATTTAGCTAGAAATGTTGCTAGAATGGTTGGTTGAATTTTTGCTAGAAATCATGTATTTGTGTGCGCCATGTCGTTAGCGAAAAAATAACGCTGAAAATAAAACTAAGCCTACATGATGGGCTGATATTTTTATATTCTCGGGTCACTCAATCATGTGACCTGACACATATATTTAGTTTACAATATTTGAATGAATAACCAGCATCCGCTCAGATACCTCAACCGTATCAGGAGGAAATACCAAAAGAGCGTGTACTTATTCAAAAGTTATTTTTGATAATCAGATGGTTTGACAAATCCTATAATTGCAAGTGGTGTGTCGTATGTGCGCCTGTTTGTAATCGGTGTGTGCATTATTCTCTGCTCATTAATCTGGCGCCAACCGTGCCAGCTCAAATTAAGAAAATGATTAATTAGTTTTAGTAATAATTGGTGCTGTTTCGTTCCATCGAGATCTTCCGTCAGATGTTTCCGCGTGTATCTGGCTTAACAAAAAGGTGAGTTATAGAAATTTGAGACCTCAGCGAAAAGCGCAGTAAGAAAGTTTTCTCACTTCGATTTTTTCATCGATGTCACGTGTTGTACTAAGGAAAATAATGGCGAGCAAGCACACTGGTTGGATTCATGATGATTTATAAGCAAGTTCTCTCGATCATACTGTTATCCTATAATTTGAAAAGCATGAAACAAACTGAGTTATTCTGTTCGATGCCTGTTACTTGGAAATTGGGTGTAGTGGAAGTGCATCAATGGTTCATGACGTTGTGTACCTCACGTATAGGGTTCGGTACTACTACAGCAGCCGTATACGGTGTATGTTACGATATAAGGATAGTTTTCAGGGTCGGATGACAGTTTTTTGGGATAAATGTTTCATGCTGGATTCACCTAATCTCTACTCGATTGTCAAACCAGAAAGCAGCACATGTGCTAGAACCGAGAGCAATTTGTGACGATGCAGAAGTAAGTTAGGTCGATGATTGAATACAGGCTACTGAGACAACCTGGGGTAGTCTGCCCAATACTGTTACGTGATTCTCTACGATAATAGAGAATCACGTAACGGTATTGGGCAAGACTATTTAATAGTCACATATTAGTAGAAGTTCCTACAAGGCATTGTTACGAAAGTGAAAACCAATCTGAATATTCTAAAATTAAAAGTCTCATAATGAAAGGAAACGTTGAATAGTATAAATAATAGAGAACTAGCAAGTGATCACCAATGTTATCGTAAAACACTCTTTGAAACAAATAATAGCTCTCCTCAGGGTGAACTAAGAAATATCAATATCGCCGCTTTGATGGCGAATTATGGCGAATTAGAGTCACTGATAAGGGTATATCTGTGGCCACCTCTCAGCACGGCGTTCTCAACAACATCTTTGATGGATAATTTGATGATTTTAGACGCATTCGCGTGAAAATAAGCGCGATACGCAGCAAACTAGTGCTCCGACCATTCCAAATTGCAGTGGGATGCAGTGTCCCGCCACGAAAACTGTGTGTACGGAGCTCAGTACAAGTTTACTCACAGAAATTACTGTAGGCGAGAACGCCATGTTATAGTCTTTTTTATTCCTACTGAGACTCCTACAGTAGGATTTCGGAACTTCCGAGTCGTCTTTCTCACGTACTTGTGATTGGAAAGGTAGAGGATTCTCACAACCTATTCTCGTTCTCGGGTACAATGAATGTACGAGAGGATTTTTGCTTAAATAAATTTCCAGCTTTGCAACCGCCTTCGGAAAACTTGATAGAAGACTGTAGGAGTCTCAGTAGGAATGGTGGGAACTATGGCCTGAAGGGAACGGGGGGGGGGGGGTGATAGTAAAATGGCTACATTAACTTTTTTAGTTCGTGGATTACGTATGAGACACTTGATTGCATTTCAAACTGTTGACCAATTTTCAATCTTTTTTCAAAAACTTTGTGATTAGTATTTTTTCGGCCCCTGGCACATTTTTGGATGATTCGGATTTTTTTGGCTTTTATGTATGCCTTCTTTTGAATCATCCTAACATGGCGTTACACACTAGTTCTGAAGGTCGTTAAGTTGCTCAATGATTTGTGGAAGTTTTGGTTGATTTCGGGCATGTCGGAAAATCAAATATTCTTGTGGTCTGTTTCTGATATTATCATTGGAATCCATGTATTTATCGGCAGACCTCATTTCATAATTTCTGAAAGAGTGGAAAAATGATGTTTCAGACCGTTCTGTACGATTCCGCCAAATTGATGATCAATCCTTTCCTGATCGAACTCATGAGATTACCTCTTGATATCTGGTGAGCGATTGGTGCACCTCAGTCCACCACGAGATTGAAACGTGAACCACCCCTTCACATGATCACTTAACACTATCACGAGAGAGACAAAAATTGTTTTTGTATTCGAAGTATTGGTTTTAAAAACACCTAACTGAGCAATAGTAACTTTTCGGTCACGTATGGGTAGGGTGGATACGGCCAGACTACGTATGACAGATACGTATAATAAACGATACCATCCAGCGTCTTCTCCAACATACGCTATTTCTCTGCTCTTAGATCCTGCCGGGATACGAGGGTTGCGCGATAGTAAGGCAGGGAGAAAGATACAGGATGGGATGAGGGTGCCAGTATCTTTTAGCATACGTACTCAGTGTATGAATAAACCCTTTTCAGATAGAGGAAAACGCATGGGAACTGCAAAAGTCCCGTGGTGCTATGTCGAGAGAGAATGAGCGGATTAGAGAATTGGGTGGAGATAGAAACGGCTGGGAACACGTATACTGTAGTCAACACCAACACTTTATTATGAAAATGTATTATAGAAATATCACATTCGCAGTAGAACAAACAGAATAGAGGTACATTGGTACAGAAATAACTTTTCGTCACATAAAGACCTTTTCACAATATTAACACTTGATTTTACTGTACGATTAACAATTTACTATTGAAATACTACTTTTAACTAAAGAAACATGATAGGGGCAGTCAAACCATTGTTCAAATTGTTAATGGTGCGAAAACTTCTACAAATAAAATCTGAAAACTCAGGAGGGGTATAGGTCAGTACCTTTTAATTAATTCACGTGCACTTTTTTTTTTTTTCTTGTTCTTAGTGGTTTATACAAATAATTATTAATGAAGCTAGTTGACCTTGAAAATGCAAAATAAAGATGTGATAGAAAAGAGTTCGAAGTTTATTCCAATTTCGAATTTCCATTTCCCTTTTGAATACCATTCTTTGTTTTCAAACTTGGAATGTCTAAAGCAATTTTTGACACACTCATATCGTGTGTATCTTATCGAGATGACCTCTGATAGCTTAGTCCTTATAAGGGAGACTCACTAGAGATAGCTGAGAGTCGGGATGGCTAATCGCGCAGCGTTATTTTGTTATGTTTGTATGCGCACCTGTTGTTACATAACTATGATGTATAGCCAATTTTTGCATTTAGGTTATACATCACATTTCACACACCTCTCGAATAAACATTTCTTGCCAACAGTTGAACATGTTATTAATATAAGCTACACCACGGAAAGTGGACATGATACTAACGTCACTCAGAATTCAAAGCGCAAGCGAGCGAAAAACATTTTACTTGTCAAATTGTGAAAAAAAACCACCTTATTTTGACTGCCGTAACCTTCAAAACTCAAGAAAAACATTTGAAGTAGCTTCTGAACTGGGTGAGTTTCACTACATTCTCTAGAACATCTGCCTCATTCACAATTCTAGAGGACTGTGGATATCACTTACAAATATTGTATGTCTAAAATAAACAAACTATGACATGAGGGATTAGCTGTGAAAATATATAGATATTTGAACAAAATATAATTATGTCACTAGGACCTTTGGATGGTGTGATTAAATTAATGTGCTCAGTAAGAGATGTACTCAAAACCGTTTCATTGTGTCACTAGGACTTTTATATGGTGGTATGATTAAGTTAATGTGCTCAGTAAGAGATGTACTCAAAACCGTTCCGACCCTGATTCAAGACGGTGTTGGGTTTTCTCAGAAGATTGGGTCATCATCAGTTGAGCCCCTCTGAGAAAATGGGAACAGAACCAAAAGACTTACTGACCGTCTTCTAGCGGAGAATTGAAAAAAATGAACATTGCTCTTACTTCTTTGCACATTTCAAGCTCGAAAGCTGGTATACGTGTTTCCACCTTACCATGTTAAATGGTGAAAGGCAGTGGGGCGATTTCGCCAAACCAACTCTAGGGAAACACGCTTTTAAATCGCGCGCAGCGCAAAGCGCTGCGTGTGAGTTGTGTTTGGTTTGGCCATTGCGCGCCCATTTTCGGCTTTCTAATCACAAAAGTCTTCAAATAATTTTTTTTCAAAATTCAAAAAAAGAGAGCTAGATATCTATTATATACATGTTGTGTAAAAAAATCAGAAGAATCGGTCAAAGTTGAAAAAAGTTATGCTGTCGTGTCGCTATGAAAATTTCTGTTGTCCCTCATCGCTCGTCCCTCGTCCGGTGTCCGGATAGAAAATTATTTTTTTAACTACTGGACCGATTCGGCTGAAATTTGGCAGACATGTGTAAACCCCAAAATTAGCGCGGCCCCGGAAGTTTGGTGATGTCACGTTATGTTTAACGCTCGGCGCTGGCGCCAGATGGCGCCAAAAGTTGGAAAATAGGTGTTCTCACGAGTTAAAATATTCGAAATTTCGCACAGGTGTCATAAAAGTAAATTCAACCTGATTTCCGAAACATGGTGCCATTAATATCAAATGGCGCCAAACGCGGGCGCCTATTGGCGCCAAATGAGGACGACATTAGCGAAGTAGGGTAACGACCGGATTCGTTCACAGATGTCAGAACTATACATTTAGTTGACAAGCGGATCAACATTTTATCCACATTTCTTTGACATTTGGCGCCGAAAAGCCCGTTCATCCGCCAATTGGCGCCAAAATTGAAAATATTGTTTCCGAACAAAAAATTGTCGGAAACTGTGCCAATTGGTTAAAACCGTTTGTTCCAGGTTTTTTCACGATTGGAGTCACATGTGTGATTATTCGCGCCAAACGCTGGCGCACGTTGGCGCCAAATAGGTAAAGCATTGCGTTGTACGGAAATGACTCAGATTTTTCACAAAGCTCAGATTTTTATGAAGTAGGCGACAAAGAACGGCTTTGTGGGTTTTACGAGTTTAGCCGGCCACACCAATTTTTGAGGTAAATTGGCGCCAAAAACAATTTGAAAAACCAGTATCACACCGTTTGAGAACTCGAAACTTTGCCCAGTAATCAGGATGTTTATTAGTCACCAATTTTCGAATTTCATTCTGATTATTCTAATCAGTGAGTGATTGCACTGGTACAACTAGCAAAAAGAGAACAATCAGGAAAAGTGGGAGACCAGGAAGTGTGTGAGTTCTGTTCGGTTTCACCGTTTTCAGAAAAAAAATGAACAATACGAGGTAGGGAGTGTGCAACAAAAATAGAACGATACATAGGTTTCACAACGGTTCACGAAAAACATTCATTACAGAAATTCTGATTTTAGCGTGAGTGTATAAGTTGTTTAACGTACGTACGTTGGGAACCGTTGTGCAAACCTATGTATTGTTCTATTTTTATTGCACACTACCTACCCAGTATTGTTCACTTTTTGCTGAAAACGGTGAAACCGAACAGAACTCACTCACTTCCTGGTCCGCCACTTTTTACTAGTTTATAGTAGGTTATTTCATTTGAACAAAATATAAATGTGTCACTAAGAATTTTGGATGGTGGTATGGTAAAGTGAGTGTGCTCAGTAAGAGATGTACTCAAAACCGTTTCGACCCTGATTCAAGACGGTTTTGGGTTTTCTCCGAGGGTTGGTTCATCTTCAGTTGAACCCCTCTGCGAAAATGAAAACAGGACGAAAACACTCACTGACCGTCCTCTAGCGGAGAATTGAGAAAAATGAACATTGCTTCTACTTCATTGCACATTTCAAGCTCGGGCGCTGTTTTACGTGTTTCCACCTTACCTTGTTAAATGGTGGAAGGCAATGGGGCGATTTCGTCAAACCAACTCTAGTGTCGCGGAGAGCGACGCTGTTTTCTCTGTGTCTGAATTTTGTCGTTTATTACTTGTGTTTGGACTACTGGTCCTACACATTGTGAATATGCAATCTAACATGTTAGGATAACATGTAAGCGGCAAAATGATCTCCTCTTGCTACACAGCGGAAAGAGGGATATACAGTACCCTTTCGCTTTTCCGTTGGCGACGACTATAATCACTTTCCCGCCGTGTTCAGATTTGCTGTCCTTGAAGCAGGCATGTGCAATTTCCGACCAACTGTGATTGTAGTATGTAGTATAAACCCTTAAAAAATTGTCCTGTCGCTGTTGTGCACGGGTAGATCTCTGATAACTACTGGAGATGCCTCTACCGATGGTACCATCTAGATCGGAACAAAGTAGCAATTCGAAATAGTTCACCTTTAACCCCTGAACTGCAAAAGTGATCTATGAAGTTTAACCATTAGGGTTGTTAGAATTGGAATTGGAATTGGAATTGGAATTGAAAGAATTGAGATAATCACCCAAAAGAATTGCAATTCCAATTCTTTTTGTATGTCGAAAATGGTTGGAATTGCAATTCCAATTCTTTTGTATGTCAAAAAATTTCTGGAATTGCAATTCCAATTCTTTCGTATATCAGAACAACTGGAATTGGAATTGGAATTGACTTGATTTTCGCTCAGAATTGATTCAGAATCGATTTACAAATCCATGCTGTTTTTCCTAGTTCATTATCAAATTACCATTGTTCCTTATGTCTCTCGTTCAATGGAACCAAAGTGAACATTGTTTATCTTCGTTTTTTGAAGCAAAAAAAACTGACATGAAGTTGGAAACACAGTCAACTATAATCAATTCCAATCAATTCCAATCAATTCCAATGGAATTGGAATTGGGAATCTAAGATTTCGAGGAATTGATCGGAATTGGAATTGGAATTGAGCAGTTTTTGAAAATCTAAAAGAATTGGAATTGGAATTGAGTGGTTTTGCAAATTGCGAAAGAATTGGAATTGGAATTGAGTGATTTTCGAGAATTGAAAAAGAATTGGGATTGGAATTGAGTGGTTTTTGAGAAACGAAAAAAAATTGGAATTGGAATTGACTTGATTTTTGGAATTGATTATAGTTCGTTTCATTCCCACTGAGACCCATTGGCATCGTGCCAAGATTTTCGAATGACTATTTCTTAGAGGGGATATGAGTATTCTGAAGACATTTTTCATTCAAGTGTTCTTATGTAACTGGACAAGCGCCTAACTGAGATTTTCAGGCTTTTGCAAAAATCCAAAGTGATCAAAAGTAGCTTGAAAAATTCACTGACAGGCTGCCAAGTCTCAGTAGGAATGATCGGAACTATAACAACCCTATGAACCATCTTACCCACAATTTTTCTTCCAGTTGTACTAATATCCCATATTATATTGGAATGCAAGTCAATTTCAAAAAAAAACGGTCTGAACGTTTTGTTGGTACACTGCCTGATTACACATCTAGAAAGACGTGATGCTTACGTACTTGTGTCGCCAATTCAGTTCTGCCATGGAGATGTTTCGTCTCATGAATTCATCTGGATCGTAGAGAAGACAAAAGATACCAGCTCTCATTGTGGATAAATTTTTCGGTATCAGACACGTGGCTAACTGGTACTTGACTGCAGCCTAGAAAATGTAGTAGTCCAAATTCGCACGCCACAAACTCATGCTTGTCCAAATCGATTGCTACCGAGGGTGCTTCTAAAATGATCGTACTTTGCGATTATATAATTCTCATGCTCGTTCTTCCGCGTCAATCAGCGATCCACTTTTGTAGCAACCTCGATGAGGAAGTGTACAGGTCAGAGAGACGCAGAATATCTTCTAAATACCGCCCGCGCCCTTATTAATTATTCAGTGATTTGACAAGGGTGAAAATGGTTGTCTTGCTTGTTGAAATAGCCATAACACGTTGAAGAGCAACTGTTTCTCTGGCACGCTTCCCAATTCCATCCGGTAAATGTGAAGGACGAGCATATTTTTCGTAAGCCAGAAGCGGCCACTCATGAATGCTTTTGAACTATCCAAGCTGTTTCTCAACATTGAAAACTGATTCTACAGAATCAGAGTTGCCTAATATGGCAACCTAGAAAATGTAGTAGTCAAGCTTTGCGCGTCACAAACTACACTTCGCATATCAGACACTATATATAGCTAGACGAACTCTCAAATTGTTCGTCTGCTTCTGGTGCTAATATGAAATAGCGCATAACAGAGGAAACCACTACAATTGGAGCTTGATCTACATGTGCTTCAGAGGTTAAAAATGGCAAAAAGTACTTTAAAAAGCTGTGTACATGACATATGTGATGGTATGTAGATAACTGCCTAGTAGTGAAATTACATGAATGATTGATAATGTAAATGTGTGCTGGCGGCGTAGTAATTTCTACAAAAGTTCATGAGATCACCTCATGAGATGTTGGCACGAGTTATTTATGAGATTATATTGATTGCTATGCTACAACATTAGGAGTTTACGAGTAGCTCATGAGGCATCTCATGAGAAACTCACATGAACTTCTCATGAGAAACTTATATGAACTTCTCATGAGGTTGGGCGGTTTGCTACGCCGCCAGGTGATCGAAATGTAAATTCAGCAGGGACATACCAACGTGCACCGTCTGGAACTACTCACCAACCAACGAGTCGGCTGTCGGTGTACTCGTCGGATATATGAAGTAGAGCACAACTACCGTCGACGACACCAACACCGCTCGGCATATATTCACCAACTTCATTCGAGTGGCACAGTATCCTAAAAAGAGAAAACACTTGGATTTATCAATAAGTGAGGGCTCTACATGGAATATGTGTGTGAGCCAGTACAGGAAGGTACAGCTCGTAGAAACAGTTCAACAAAAAGGTATGGAAAGCGTTTTGTTGTCACAAAGGGTAATCCAAAATAAAATTGGCGTTAGGAAGTGGTCATGGAAAAGTTGGAACGTATACTATAGGACTCTTAGTAGAAATAGTGTGGACCAGAAAAAACAATTTTGAACCATGTTTTCGTATGTGTTTCCAAAAAATGACATTTTTGAGTTTTGGGCCAAAACGCGTTTTTTACATAAGGTTCCCCCCTTTGGTGAAAAAACTTTTCTGCCTTCGATTTGGCTGATTTTCGGATATGTGCTGAGAAATAGGCTAAATAGGCATTGTGGCAAGTTTAAACAAGAAAGATGAAAAATGGGCGAGCACGATTTTCACACGTTCCGCGCCCGACCATATACCCGCGAGCTGACACTCCCCACCGGGGCTCACATAGACAGTGGGGCTTACATGGACAGTGGGGCTACATAGACAGTGGAAATAAGGACAGTTGGGCTCACATAGACAGTGGGGCTTACATGAACAGCGAAAATGGGGACAGTGGGGCTCACATAGACAGCAAAAATGAGGACAGTGGGGTTCACATAGACAGTGAAAATGGGGACAGTGGGGCTCACAAGGACAGCGAAAATGGGGGCAGTGGGGCTCCCATACACAGCAAAAATTGAGACAGTGGGGCTCACATAGCCAACGCAAATAGGGGCAGTGGGGCTCCCATACACAGCAAAAATTGAGACAGTGGGGCTCCCATACACAGCAAAAATTGAGACAGTGCAGCTCAAATACACAGCGGAAATTGAGACAGTGCAGCTCAGACAGCGAAAATTGAGACAGTGGGGCTCCCATACACAGCAAAAATTGAGACAGTGCAGCTCAAATACACAGCGAAAATTGAGACATAGGTGCTCCCATACACAGCGAAAATTGACACAGTGCAGCTCAAATACACAGCGAAAATCGAAACCGTGGGGATTCACATAGACAGCTAACATGAGAATAGTGGGGCTCACAAAGACAGCGGAAACAGTGAGGATTTACATAAACAATAGGAATGGGAACAGTGGGGATTACATAGACAGCGAGAATGAAAACAGTGACACCCACATAGACCGTGAAAATGCGAAATGTGGGTTAACACATACACAATCACATACACAACAAAAATGAGAGTATGATAAAAAAGAGATGAGAAAAAGAAAGAGAAACACAAAGAGAGATAATACACCAAAAATAAACGACAGATACCTTCTTGAATGCATCCCAGCCGCCTCCCCAGTCGCCAGTAGTGATCAACATCTCCCCATCCCACCATCAATTCAAAATGAAAAGCAAAAAGCACGGTTTCACGCCTCCCCAGTTAGAAAGTGCAATAGTAATGGAATTCGCCCGATTTCCGACCAAAAGTGCAAAAATGATGGAATTCCGGACCGACAGACAAACAAACGAACAAACAAACCAAAGCAGCGAAATATAGAATACAAGGAAGGTACCCCGGGCTACGCCCGGGTCCCTCCCTTGTGTGATCCTAGGCTGGCGGGAGCTTCCTGGCTTAATTTTCTCAACATATAGCGCAACAGTCTTTCTCAACAAAGAGCGTGATACCTCTCTAATTCAGAGAGCGAGACCTCTCCTTTACATAGATCGCAAGACCTAACATAGAGAACGTTATCTCTTCCTATCATCGAAAGCGAGATCTGTCTAACTTAGAACGTGAGACATCTTCCTCACGTAGAACGCGAGACTCTCTCCCTAACATAGAGAACGAGACTTCTCTCTAGCTCAGAGCGTGAGACCTATTCCGAACATAGAGCGCGAGACCCTAACTTAGAGCGGAGACCTTTTGCTTACATAGAGCGCGAGACTCTCTCTTTAACATAGGAAGCGCGACCTCTAATCTAAGTTAGAGCAAGATACCGCCTCCTTACATAGAGTGCGAAATCCTCCTCCACATAGAGCGTGATATCTCCTCCTGACATAGAGAGCAATCCCTCTCCCTAACATAGAGAGCGAGACTTTTCTCTCCCTAACATAGATAGCTAAAGTTCTTCCTAACATAGAGCGCGAGAGTCTCCCTCACATAGAGCGCGAGAGCTCTCGCCAACATAGAGCGCTAGATTTCTCTCTAACCTAGAGCGCGAGACCTCTCCCTAACAAAGGGCGCGAGAGTTCTTACCAACATAGGGCGCGGGAGTTTTCATTAACACCCCCCGTGATAATAGCAGAACGCAAAAGCAATAAAAGTTTGTGAACACAGTGAAAAATCTCTTTTTGTCTACCATTATCCGGATGCAGAGTTTCTTCTTGGTTTTTGCTCTTCTTGACATCCAGCAGGAAGAAGGAGCCCCAGTGGCTCCTACAGCAGCAATTCCGACCATTCATTCAATCCACAGCGAGAGCTCCAGTCCGGAGGAGGCATCCTTCGGGCGAACAGAGCGTTCGAATGACTCTCCCCTCGTCCCGCCGCGCTTTTATACCCACTTTCCTACCCCGTTAAGCCGTTCCTGTTAACCGTGACGGCGTGAAACTCGTCTATCCTGTTGAGATGCAATTGCTATTGCTCAACTGCCCAGCAGCAACCGATTTGGGAAATGAAATCTCACGTTCTCTCACGTCTTCCAGCTTCCCAGCTTGCCTCACTTGCTTCACCCGATTTTCGACCAAAAGTGCAATAGTGAAGCAAAATCGGACACACAGACAGACAGACCAAACAACGCAAATATAATAGAGGACAAGGTAGGTCGCCGGCGGCTAAAGCCGCCTCCGCCTCCCTTGTTCTTATTCCAGGCTGGCGGGAGCTTTCTGGCTCTTTTTAGAACATAAACCGCGGAAGCTCTCCTTAACATAGAGCACGAAAAATGTCTTTAATAGCGAGACCTCCTTCTAACATAGGGTGGGAGACCTCTCTAGAGCGCTATATCTTTTCTAACATAGAGCGCGAGTCCTCTCTCTAACATAGAGGGCGAGTCCTCTCTCTGACATAGAGCGTGAGAGTTTTCGAAAGTTCTCCCTAACATAGGGCGCGAGATACCCCTCTATAATAGAGCGCGAGACTTCTAACATAGAGCGCGGGATATCTCTCTAACATAAGGCGCGGGAGCTCTACCTAACATAGGGCGCGAAAGTTCTTCCCAACATAGGCCGCGAAACCTCCTTTTAACATAGAGCGCGAGATCTCTCCCTAACATAGAACGCGAGACCGCTCTCCACCGTAGAGCGCCAGACTTCTTCCTAACATAGGGCGCGGGACCTCTCTCTAACGTAGTGGGCCAGTCGTTTTTCCTAACATAGAGCGCGAGACCTCTCTCTAACGTAGAGCGCCAGTCTTCTGCCTAACTAAGGGTGCGAGACCTTCCCCTAACAGAACACGGGAGCTCTCTCTAACATAGGGCGCGGAAGTGACCCGTAACAACCATTAGTTTCAAAACAGCAAAACCCGAGAACAACACAGTAAAAAATTTCTTTTGTCTACTATTTCTGATGTGCAGAGTTTCTTCTTCCTTTCTTCCGAGCAGCATCCGGCAGCGGGAGCCCCAGTGGCTCGTACGCAGGACGCCGGTCCAACCATCAGCGGTCCAATGCACTGCAGCAGCTCTAGTCCAGGGCATCCTCGGAGCGAACAGAGCGTTCGAATGGCTCTCCCCTCGTCCCGCCGCGCTTTTATACCCTTTTTCCTACCCTGTTGAGCCATTCCTGTTAACCGTGATCGCGTGAAACTCGTCTACTCCAGTTAAGATGCACTTGCTATTGCTCAACTGCCCAGCAGCAACCGATTTCGAGAAATGAAATGCGCACGTTCTCTCACGTCTTAGCTGGAAAATCGCCGGCTTCAGTTTTCGGCCCATTTTCCGGCTAAAAGTGCAAAAATGATGGATCGGTTACAGACATACAGACCAAGTAAGCGAATTATATAAAGGACAAGGAAGGTCGCCGGCGGCTAAAGCCGCCTCCGCCTCCCTTGTTTCTATTCCAGGCTGGCGAGCTCTTATAGGAGTTTTTGTTTTTATTTCGCTCCATTTTCTGAACTTACGTTTGTCTCAACCATGTCATTCACGTTTTTCTCCGCCTTCTACTACATAGAGCGCGCGACTTCTACCTAACATAGAGCGCGCGACCTCTCCCTAACATAGAGCGCAAGACATTTCTCAACCATGAAAGGCAAGACGCTCTCCATTCATACACAGCAAAAATGAGAATAGGGCTCACATAGACCGCGAGAATGGGGACAGTGGGGCTCACATAAACAGCGAAAATGGGGACAGTGGGGCTCACATAGAGAGCGAAAATAAGGACAGTGGGGCTATCATGGACAGCGAAAACGGGGATAGTGGGGCTCACATGGACAGCGAAAATGGGGACAGTGGCGCTCACATAAACAGCGAAAATGGGGACAGTGGGGCTCACATGGACAGCGAAAATGGGGACAGTGGCGCTCACATAAACAGCGAAAATGGGGACAGTGGGGCTCACATAGAGAGCGAAAATAAGGACAGTGGGGCTATCATGGACAGCGAAAACGGGGATAGTGGGGCTCAAATGGACAGCGAAAATGGGGATAGTGGGGCTCACATAAACAGCGAAAATGGGAAAGACAGCGAAAATGGGGACAGTTGGGCTTACATAAACAGCGAAAATGGGGACAGTGGGGCTCACATAAACAGCGAAAATGGGGACAGTGGGGCTCACATAAACAGCGAAAATGGGGACAGTGGGGCTCACAAGGACAGCGAAAATGGGGGCAGTGGGGCTCCCATACACAGCAAAAATTGAGACAGTGGGGCTCACATAGCCAACGCAAATAGGGGCAGTGGGGCTCCCATACACAGCAAAAATTGAGACAGTGGGGCTCACATAAACAGCGAAAATGGGAAAACTCGAGATCACATAGACCGCTAAAGTGGAAACCATGGCAATTGACAAACACATCGAAAATGCAGATCAAAGGAGCTGCGACATATTCCCTCACCTCTTTTCTTTCATTTCTCTTTTTATCTATCTCTCTTCATCTCTTTCTCATCCTCTCTTTATTCTTCTTGACGACACTTCTCATCTACATGGAGCGCCGGATTTTGCCCTCACATAGAGCACAACAGTGTTCTACTACACAGGGCAACAATTTTTTCATTACATATGAGGAAGAGAGTGAAAAAAACAGCATAGTTGGTTGGAAGAATGGAAACTAATGAGAAAGATAGATATTTACCCAAAAACAAACAGCAAATACCGTTTCTGATGCATCCAAGCCGCCTCTCGAGTCGCCAGTAGAGCAAAATGACTTTTTCCAAAATTTCCGCGTTTCAGAACAGCTCACGTAAACTCGTTGCCATTTTCTATCAGGGAAAAAACGGTGATCCACCACTCCCCAACTCACTACCAATCGAAAATGAAAAGCAGAAAGCACGTATCTCCCACGTCTCCCATCTTTCCCCAGTTCCATCATTTGCCTCACTCTCTTTTCGACCAAAAGTGCAAAATGATGGAATTGTTACAGACCAAAGTAGCGAAATATATATATGGACAAGGAAGGTCGCCGGCGGCTAAAGCCGCCTCCGCCCCCCTTGTTTTTATTCCGGGCTGGCGGGAGCTTCCTGGCTCTCTTTTCTTCTAGACCTGGGGCGCGGAAGTAACATAGAGCGGGATACCTCTCCCTAACACAGAGCGCGAGACTTTTCTTCAACATTGAGCGCAAGACATCTCTCTACCATAGAAGGCTAAACTCTTTTCTTTTCTCTCTTTCCTTTCTCACGCTTTCCATTGACCCTTTTATAAAGTCTCGATCTTTCCGTCTAGTTTTCCTTCTCTCTTTCTGTCTTTTTTCTCTTTCTCTTTATTTCTCTCTATTTATTTCTCTCTCTCTCTTTCCTCTCTCTCTCTCTCTCTCTCTCTCTCTCTCTCTCTCTTTCTCTCTCCCTCTCTCTCTCTCTCTCTCTCTCTCTCTCTCTCTCTCTCTCTCTTATACAAAGCAAAAATGGAAGAAGTGGGACTCACATAGACAGCAAAAGTGGGTTCAGTGAGGCTCACATAGACAGCAAATCGGAAATCGTGGGGTTCACATAGACAGCGAAAATGGAAACAGTGGGGCTTACATAGACAGCAAAAATGGGGACAGTGGGGCTTACATAGACAGCGAAAATGGGGACAGTGGGGCGTACATAGACAGCGAAAATGGGGACAGTGGGGCTTACATAGACAGCGAAAGTAGAGACAGTGGGGTTCACATAGACAGCGAAAATGGGGACAGTGGGGCTTACATAGACAGCGAAAATGGGGACAGTGGGGCGCACATAGACAGCGAAAATGGGGACAGTGGGGCTCACATGGACAGCGAAAATGGGGACAATGGGGCTTACATAGACATCGAAAATGGGGACAGTGGGGCTTACATAGACATCGAAAATGGGGACAGTGGGACTTACATGGACAGCGAAAATGGGGACAGTGGGGCTTACATAGACAGCGAAAATTGAAACCGTGGAGATTCACATAAACAACGAAAATAGGGACAGTAGGGCTTACATAGACAACGGAAATGGAGACAGTGGGACTCACATAGAGAGCGGAAATGGGGACAGTGGGCTCACATAGACAGCGGAAATGGGGATAGTGGGGCTAACATAGACACCAAAAATGGAAACCGTGGGGATTCACGTAGACAGCGAACATAGAACTTTGAAAGAAAGAGATAAAAAATGAGAGAGAAACACAAAGAGAGGTATTGAACTGAATATAAATACCTGTTTGAATGCATCCCAGCCGCATCCCGAGTCGCCAGTAGAGCAAAATGGCTTTTCCAGAATTGCCGCGTTTAAGCAGCTCACGTCAACTCATTTCCATTTTCTTCCCCCCCCCCCCCCCCCATGAAACGATGATCCACCACTACCCATCCCACTAGCAATTGAAAATGAAAAGCAAAAAGCACGCCGTCCACGCCTCCCCAGTTGCAGAGTGCAATAGTGATGGAATTCGCCCATTTTCCGGCTAAAAGTGCAAAAATGATAGAATTCCGGACAGACAGACAGACAAACAAACCAAAGTAGCGAAATATATATATGGACAAGGAAGGTAGCCCGGGCTAACGCCCGGGCCCCTCCCTTGATGAGTCTAGGCCGGTGGGTGCGTCGAGATGTCTCTTTCTTCTTTCCTTTTTTTTTGCCCTCTCTCTCTAACACAGTTGGGTTACATAGACATTGGGAGTATAGAGTGCAAAGGAAGTTTCTTTTTTTCTCTCCTGTTCACTAACTCTCCCCCTCTCTCTCTTTATCTCTTGCTCTGTCTCTCTGTCTCTCTCTCTCTTTCTCTTTCCCTCTTTTTCGCTCTTTATGTCTTCTGTTTTTCCTATTTGGTACTGTTCACCCGCTGAATTGTTTGTATTTGTAGTTGTAATTGTATAACAAAGACAGCCAAAATAGGGACAGTCTGGCTCACATAGACAGCCGAATTGGGGAGAATGGGGCTCACATAGACCGCGAAAATGGGGAAAGTGGGCTCACATACACAACAAAAATGGGGGACAATGGGGCTCACATAAACAGCCACAATGGGGAGAGTGGGGCTCACATAGACCGCAAAAATGGGGGAAGTGGGCTCACATACACAACAAAAATGGGGGACACTGAGGCTCACATAGACAGCCAAAATGAAGAGAATGGGGATCACATGGACAGCAAAAATGGGAAAAGGGAAGCTCACATAGACAGCCAAAATGGGGAGAGTGGAGCTCACATAGACAGCGAAAATGGGGCTAGTGGGGCTCACATAGGCAGCGAGAATGGGGACAGGGGGGCTCACATAGACAGCAAAAATTAGGAAAGTGGGGCTCACATAAACATCGGAAACGGAGACAGTGGGGCTCACGAAACAGAAATAATAGAGACAGTGGGCTCACATAGAAAGTAAAGAGAAGAACATTAGGGCTCACATAGACAGAGAGAATAGAAACAGTGGGGCTTACATAAACAGTGAAACTGAGTACAGTGGAGCTCACATAAATGCAAACATGAAATTATGAGAGTTCATACAAACAGATGAAGAGAAAGACTAACACAAATAGAGATAAGAAACCAAAAATAAATACAATTACCTGTTCCAATGCCGCATCCCAGCCGCCTCCCGAGTTGCCAGTAAAACAAAATGGCTTTTCCCGAAATTGCTGCGTTTGAGCAACTCACGTAAACTCGTTTCCATTTTCTATCCGCGAAAACCGAACGGTATCTCTCCCTCTCTCGCTCTAGGTCTTCTCTATCTTCTACCGTTCTCAGTGTTCACACATTCAATGGGGGCGAAAATGGGGGCAGTGGGGCTCCATACAAAGCGAAAATTGAGACAGTAGGGCTCACATGGACAACGCAAATGGGGGCAGTGGGGTTCCCATGTACAGCAAAAATTGAGACAGTTGGGCTCCCATACACAGCAAAAATTGAGACAGTTGAGCTCCCATACACAGCAAAAATTGAGACAGTGCAGCTCAAATACACAGCAAAAATTTAAATCGTGGGGCTCACATAGACATCAACGATGAGTACAGTGGGGCTCCCATACACAGCGAAAATTGAAACAGTGGGGCTCACATAGACAACGCAAATGGGGGCAGTGGGGTTCCCATACACAGCAAAAATTGAGACAGTGGGGCTCCCATTCACAGCAAAAATTGAGACAGTGCAGCTCAAATACACAGCGAAAATTGAAACCGTGATAGACAGCAACCATGAGTACATGAAAATGAAAAGCAAAAAGCACGCCGTCCACGCCTCCCCAGTTGCAGAGTGCAATAGTGATGGAATTCGCCCATTTTCCGGCTAAAAGTGCAAAAATGATAGAATTCCGGACAGACAGACAGACAAACAAACCAAAGTAGCGAAATATATATATGGACAAGGAAGGTAGCCCGGGCTAACGCCCGGGCCCCTCCCTTGATGAGTCTAGGCCGGTGGGTGCGTCGAGATGTCTCTTTCTTCTTTCCTTTTTTTTTGCCCTCTCTCTCTAACACAGTTGGGTTACATAGACATTGGGAGTATAGAGTGCAAAGGAAGTTTCTTTTTTTCTCTCCTGTTCACTAACTCTCCCCCTCTCTCTCTTTATCTCTTGCTCTGTCTCTCTGTCTCTCTCTCTCTTTCTCTTTCCCTCTTTTTCGCTCTTTATGTCTTCTGTTTTTCCTATTTGGTACTGTTCACCCGCTGAATTGTTTGTATTTGTAGTTGTAATTGTATAACAAAGACAGCCAAAATAGGGACAGTCTGGCTCACATAGACAGCCGAATTGGGGAGAATGGGGCTCACATAGACCGCGAAAATGGGGAAAGTGGGCTCACATACACAACAAAAATGGGGGACAATGGGGCTCACATAAACAGCCACAATGGGGAGAGTGGGGCTCACATAGACCGCAAAAATGGGGGAAGTGGGCTCACATACACAACAAAAATGGGGGACACTGAGGCTCACATAGACAGCCAAAATGAAGAGAATGGGGATCACATGGACAGCAAAAATGGGAAAAGGGAAGCTCACATAGACAGCCAAAATGGGGAGAGTGGAGCTCACATAGACAGCGAAAATGGGGCTAGTGGGGCTCACATAGGCAGCGAGAATGGGGACAGGGGGGCTCACATAGACAGCAAAAATTAGGAAAGTGGGGCTCACATAAACATCGGAAACGGAGACAGTGGGGCTCACGAAACAGAAATAATAGAGACAGTGGGCTCACATAGAAAGTAAAGAGAAGAACATTAGGGCTCACATAGACAGAGAGAATAGAAACAGTGGGGCTTACATAAACAGTGAAACTGAGTACAGTGGAGCTCACATAAATGCAAACATGAAATTATGAGAGTTCATACAAACAGATGAAGAGAAAGACTAACACAAATAGAGATAAGAAACCAAAAATAAATACAATTACCTGTTCCAATGCCGCATCCCAGCCGCCTCCCGAGTTGCCAGTAAAACAAAATGGCTTTTCCCGAAATTGCTGCGTTTGAGCAACTCACGTAAACTCGTTTCCATTTTCTATCCGCGAAAACCGAACGGTATCTCTCCCTCTCTCGCTCTAGGTCTTCTCTATCTTCTACCGTTCTCAGTGTTCACACATTCAATGGGGGCGAAAATGGGGGCAGTGGGGCTCCATACAAAGCGAAAATTGAGACAGTAGGGCTCACATGGACAACGCAAATGGGGGCAGTGGGGTTCCCATGTACAGCAAAAATTGAGACAGTTGGGCTCCCATACACAGCAAAAATTGAGACAGTTGAGCTCCCATACACAGCAAAAATTGAGACAGTGCAGCTCAAATACACAGCAAAAATTTAAATCGTGGGGCTCACATAGACATCAACGATGAGTACAGTGGGGCTCCCATACACAGCGAAAATTGAAACAGTGGGGCTCACATAGACAACGCAAATGGGGGCAGTGGGGTTCCCATACACAGCAAAAATTGAGACAGTGGGGCTCCCATTCACAGCAAAAATTGAGACAGTGCAGCTCAAATACACAGCGAAAATTGAAACCGTGATAGACAGCAACCATGAGTACAGTGGGGCACAGATAAACAGTAAGAATGGGAAAAGTGGGGTAAACATAGACAGCCAAACTGGGGACATGCAAAAATGAAGGAATTCCGGACACACAAACAGACCAAGCAGGGTGTTCCCATACACAGCAAAAATTGAGACAGTGGGGCTCCCATTCACAGCAAAAATTGAGACAGTGCAGCTCAAATACACAGCGAAAATTGAAACCGTGATAGACAGCAACCATGAGTACAGTGGGGCTCACATAAACAGTAAGAATGGGAAAAGTGGGGTAAACATAGACAGCCAAACTGGGGACAGTGGAGCTCAAATCCACAGCGAAAAAATAGACCGTGGAGCTCACATATACAGCAAAATGAAGACAGTTGGATTCACATGGACAGCGAACATGAGTAAATGAGAAAAGAGATGAAAAAAGAAAAAGAGTAGCACCAAAACCAAATTTAACGACAAAAACCTGGTTGAATGCATCCCAGCCGCCTCCAAAATCGCCAGTAGAACAAAATGGCTCTTCCCAAAAATCGCCGCGGTAAACTCGTTTCCATTTTCTATCCGCAAAAAAATAACGATGATCCACCACCCTCCATCTCACTACCAACTCAAAATGAAAAAGCACAAAGCACGCCGTTCACGCCTCCCCAGTTAGAAAGTGCAAACTCTGTGATTTCGCCCATTTTCCGACTAAAAGTGCAAAAATGAAGGAATTCCGGACACACAAACAGACCAAGCAAGGGAATTATATATAGAGACAAGTGTTCGAAGGCCAGTGGAATGCCGTCTATTATTTTACTCGATTATTGCCACGCGGAATTACAATGTGAATAAACACTCTTTTATACTCCAATAACTCGTAGTTATTATACGCCTTGGTTATACAGTTTGATAGTAACGAAGCATGGATAGGATAAATCCTATTATGAGTAGGACAGTACACAGTAAAATTACTGGTTTATATAATAAAACATCAAATAACAGACAACAAGAGAGTACTCTGGAAGAGAGTACTCAAGAAGGCAACCATTCAGTAAGTAAACATATTAAACACAATGACGAGTGGGCCGGCGATCCTGGCACACGTTCACGTGGAATTGACGACCATGCAATTAGCATAGATGCTAATCTCAAGTGCGTGAGCACACTCCCGAGGGCGAAAAGAAAACTCTGAAACACTGTAGAGGCTGGTTGGTGATGGATCTGGATTCTGGTTGAGGCAGGATAAGATGAAATTCGGGATATGGCTGTTTGTGTAAGGATATGGCTGGTTGTGTAAGGACTTACTGTTGGCGGTTGAAGTACCTTACGTCAGGATCGAATCTCGGGCACAGAGCAATCCCGTGGTTCTGCGATCCGCACACGGGGCAGTGACGTCTCCCGAACTCCGCACAAGGTGGCCGATGTTGTCGAACACAGATCCAGCAACGTCGGTTACTGTTCAGCGCCCTGCGTCTGGAGTTGAGAGTGACGAACGTCGGGCAGTCCGCCGTAAAGTGCTGACCTCTTACGTTGCAGAACCCACATGGCTGAGTTGGCGAAGGGTAGATAGGTGGTACATTTGGACGATTGGTAAGCATCCGCAGGTTACCATTGCTATAAAACTCTTCCTGGTGGTCCATAGGGCGATGGGGGTCCAGTCTAGGTGGATGTTCGGGTGCTATGTTGTTGTTGGGATTGGGTGGGATGTTAGGTTCTGGTTGGTTCAGCAGCTGTTGATGGGGGACGACCTCGGGCTGGCCGGCTGGCATGACGGCAACGTTGTGGTTGGCCGGCTCTTCTTCTTCATCCGGTACTGATTCATCACCCGAATGTCCGTAGTCCCCGTCGAGAGATAGATGATCTTCCATCTGGAGATGCTCATCTTGAAGAGATTGCTCTCTGGGTTGGAAGTAGTTGGATGCGAGATCCTCTGCGGGTGGCTGGAACACATCTTGATACAGGCGGGGTCTCCTCGTTGGACTGGGCGACTCTTCTTCCATTGGTTCAGGATGCGTGGGGGAAGTTGCTTCATCCACGAACCTCGGATGTTCGTTGATTTCGTTTATAAGAAGTCTCTCTTCTTCCTCCAAATCGATTAGGAGTGTCTGTAACGAATGAGATAACTCCTCAACAGATTGATCAAGGCTGGTGGTAGATCTAGAGGATGAGACTGGTAATGACATGACTTCCACGTTTTCAGGTTTGTTAAGAATGTGGATAGCCTGGGATATGTTTTTTATAGAAGTACGCAATGAAGTTCTGGTATCGACTAACATCCGGATACTTTGATTTCTGGCCTTTCTAATGACCGAACGATGAAGAGTAAGTTCATGCAAAGTTCTAACCTTCATCTGTCCTATAGTCGTAGTCAGTGCAATTCTTCTTTTCAACTTATTGGCCATTAGGACGTTGGAGTTGGAGTGAGCCTGAACTGGTTTGATTATTCTGATTTGTTGCAACTGGTGAAACGGAATTGACTTGGATGAAGGAGACTGGAGTAGCTGGGATGATGTATTTTTTCTCTGCTGAGAAAGGTTGTTGGTGACGTGCCGTTTAGTAATTTTGGAGTCTTTAGAAAAATCTACACGTACAGTCAGCAAAGGTAAAGGCAAAGAACTGTATATGCGGGTAACACGTACTTCATTGTTGTCGTCATCCCTAGGAGTAGTTGCACCCAGGATTGCGGTTTCTTGTTCTTCTAGCGAAGCCATCACGGGTTGTTTTCCCAGGTCGAGTTGGATAATCTGGAAGGAATCTAATGAGTTACGTTTACAGAGTCAGCGTTATACCCGACAACTTGCTGAAGATTCAGGTCGGCACTGACTGTAGTAACACGATTAGTCGAATAAAATATAACTGGATATCAATAACTTGAAAATGGGTGATAATGATGAGAAAAGGTTGAAAATGTCAAATAATGAGAGTTTCAATGACGGATAGAGTGACTGTGAGAAATGAATGAACGATATAATGAACAAAAGAATAATATAATAACATGTAGGATCAAATGGTTGTGGTGTTATCATTAGTTCCGTATCGCTGGGGTTTCCGGATTGTGTTTCTGGGGCGTAGTCGCGAAGAAGTGGGCTGGACTGGAGGCTGCCAGCTGGACTGATCGTTGGAAGATGGTGTGATGTGCCTCTCGATATCCAACTCTAAAGGATATAAATGATTAATAGATCTGGTGAGAAAATGGTTTGGTCTCGTGCGTAGAACTGCACTCCGAATTTCGTTGTCCACAGTACTGTGTATGACCTCTGTGATTATACCTATTTGCCATTTACCTCTAGGCTGATTGGCATCTTTAATTAGAACTATGTCGTTGACCTTTGGTACCTTGATATAGTTATGGCGGGCATTATTCATGCGTAAACGGTGTGATTCTCTGAGGTTTGTAAGATACAAGAGTTTCCATTTTTCCCAGAAAGAGTCCAAAAGTTTGTTCACTTTCTCAAAAAATTGTAGTGCCTGTGCTCTACTCTCCAACGTGAGGGTTTCTGAATAATCTGGATCAGAGGAATTGTCCGGACGAGACGAAACGTGCATGGGTACTTTAGGAATAATAAAATCGATGGGTCTTAATATGATATTGTCTTCAAAATTAGGTGACTGATAAGTCAAAGGGCGTGAATTGATGACAGATTCAATTTGGTACAAAAATGTCTCCAATTCCCTATATTCGAGAATGTTGTTTCTGATTGTCTTCTTTATACATGACTTCACACTGCCTACTAATCGTTCGTAAAATCCACCCTTCCATGGAGAGAGGGGTGTGATGAATGACCAGTTTAGGGATAGGGCATTATTGATTTGATTGGGGGTTACGAGTTCGAAATCAGTAACTAGTTCGTTATCAATTATTTCTGAACCGGCTTTGAAAGTCGGTGCATTATCTGAAGTTATGGAAGATGGGATACCTCTACGGGCTATGAATCTTTTCAGGGCTGTTGTGAACTCTGTGGTACTGTTATTCATAATGAGCTCCAGATGAATGCAGCGTGTGGACATACAAGTAAATAGTAAAACCCATACCTTGTGAATCTCAGGAGATGTGTGTGTCGTTCCTCGCGTCAGTAGTGGTCCGAGGCAATCCAACCCCGATTCGTTGAATGGCTTGGACTCCTGTACTCGGCTGGCGGGAAGAGGGGGCATATCTGGATATTTGTACGGTAATGACTGGAATTTCTTACATGGAATGCACTTATTCAGACATTTACTGACCGCTATTCTTCCCTGATGTATCCAATATTTCTTTCTAATTTCAGCAAGAGTATGGGCTGGTCCGCAATGGAATAGAGATTGATGAGTATTTTGGATGATCATGGCAGATAGTTTGTGGTTAGTATCGAGAAAAATAGGATATTTACTGTCAAAGGATAACGAAGAATTTTCTAGGCGCCCTCTGCATCTGATCAATCCCTCGTAATCTATATGAGGGTTGAGATTGGTTGGAATGGCCTGGGTGTCAATAGCTAATTCACGATAGTGTTCTATGACTAGTAACTTTTCAGCTGCTGTTGAGAAATCGTTAGTGAGATAGGGAAAGGAATCTTCAAAACGTTGTTGACAAGTTCGAGAATGTAGTTTGACCTTTACTCTGTAGTAAATGAACTTCAAAATAAAACTAGCAATTTTCTTCAATTTAGGATAACTGTTTGTCTACTGGAATGGAATGATAGTTGGAGGTCTGGTTACAACAGTGGTTGAGAGTGCGATACTCTCTTCTAGTATGGAATCAATCAAATCAGAATCATCTGGTAAAATGAAATTGTCCTTAATATAAGGCCACTTACCTAATTCTTGATGCAGCCAGATAGGTCCATTCCACCAACGGTTGATCTCTAGGTCCTCCAGGCTGCCACCTCGGCTCCCGACGTCAGCCGGGTTGTCTTTCGTATGCACATAGTGGAATGATGTTGGTATACCGTTGGACTGTAATATGTGGATTTGTTTCCTGATGAATAAAACTTTGTTTTCCGCAAAGGTTTTCAATTTTCGTGAGGAATGTATCCAATGTAACACAACACGTGAATCCGAAAAGATGTGAATTTCCTTGATTTTTAGGTCTATTTCTTTGTTCACAAATGTGACTAACTTTGTACCAATAAAGGAGGCCATCAGTTCTAAACGAGGCATTGTAATGGATTGGCTGGGTGTGATTCTTGATTTAGACATGACTAATTGGCAGTAGGTATTGGTGCTGGTTTTTGCTAATAAGTACACACACGCAGCATACGCAGTTTCTGATGCGTCAGTAAAGCAAATAAGGCTGAATGTAGCCTTTTCTGTGGGAACTACAGAACGAGGAATACAGACTTTGCTTACCTCCAGGTCTGTCTGGATGTGGTTCCATCTGGCTGTCAACTCGGGACTCAGTGAGGAATCCCAGTCGATTTCGTTTGACCACAGTTCCTGCAAGAATACTTTTGTACGGATAGTAATGGGTGCAAGTAGGCCTAATGGATCAAAGAGTGATGCTAATTGGCAAAGGATAGTTCTTTTGGTTGTTACAATCTTCTTTTCTTTTTGGTACTTGAATGATAAGGTGTCACTAATGCTGTTCCACATCATGCCAAGGAGTTTGTTAACGTGGGACTTTGCCTTATCTTTATCTGGAATGGTTAGATTCACTGGTTGGGAGCTGGATACGTACTCTCGGAGATTCATTTGCATTTTATCAAAAACTAATTTTGATTCCGCTATCTTAGTGCTGGCTTCCTGTATGTCGTACGCTCCCATTATAACATTATCTACATAAAGATTGCGTTTTATCTCTTCTGCTACTGGTTCACGGGCTAATTTTGTAAGTCCGTAAAGTATTGACATTGCTAAGAGGAATGGAGAGGCATTTATCCCAAATGGAACTCTGGTAAATCGAAAAACCCGTATGTTTGAGCTGGAAGGGGGAAGATTGGTGTCTTTCAACCATAAGAATCTAGTTGCGTCACGCTGGGAGGGGTTCAGATGAATTTGGTGAAAAGCCTTCTCTACGTCTGCTATGATTATGATTGGATAGGTGCGAGCTCGTAGTAATACCCCGCACAAGTTAGGCATTAATGTGGGGCCCTGGTTAATGCAGTTATTCAGTGAAAGTTCGCCCCGCATGTGTGATGAAGCGTCATATACTACGCGTATTTTTGTAGTATTACTATCTGGCTTAACTACTGTCTGATGGGGAATATAGTAAGTTGTGAATGGGGATGGAGTTTGAAAATTACTTACCTCTTCTATGATCTTGGTTTGTAGTTGATTGGTGAATGTCTGGCTGTATGCTGACCAGATTTCAGGATGGCTTCTCAACGTCTTGTACTGGCTTTGCAATCTCTTGAACGCCATACCATAGTTATCTGCAAGATTGGATTCTTTACCATTCCATGGAAATTTTACTGATATTTTTCCTTTTTCCATTTCTACTGACTGATTGAATTCGGTTAATAGTGATTCGCGTTCTTTCCTATCATTTTCAACGGACGGGTCGTCATGGCCGATGCACCATGTTTGAAGGCCAGTGGAATGCCGTCTATTATTTTACTCGATTATTGCCACGCGGAATTACAATGTGAATAAACACTCTTTTATACTTCAATAACTCGTAGTTATTATTCGCCTTGGTTATACAGTTTGATAGTAACGAAGCATGGATAGGATAAATCCTATTATGAGTAGGACAGTACACAGTAAAATTATTGGTTTATATAATAAAACATCAAATAACAGACAACAAGAGAGTACTCTGGAAGAGAGTACTCAAGAAGGCAACCATTCAGTAAGTAAACATATTAAACACAATGACGAGTGGGCCGGCGATCCTGGCACACGTTCACGTGGAATTGACGACCATGCAATTAGCATAGATGCTAATCTCAAGTGCGTGAGCACAACAAGGAAGGTACCCCGGGCTACGCCCGGGTCCCTCCCTTGATGAGTCTAGGTCGGTGGGTGCGTCGAGATGTTTCTTTCATTTTCTCGTCTTCGGAAAATCCTCGAGAGCAAAAATTATCTTTAAAAAAGAGCGTGATAAATTCCTTGAACAGGCGAACCGTTAAGCTCACAAAGACAGCGAAAATAGGCTCAGTGGGGCTTACATAGCCAGTGAAAATGGGGAAAGTGGATCTCACACAGACAGTGGGGCTTACGTAGACAGTGGGGCTTATATAGACAGTGGATCTTACATAGACAGTGAAAATGGGGAAAGTGGGGCTCACATAGACAGTGGGGCTTACATAGACAGTGAAAATGGGGAAAGTGGGGCTCACATAGACAGTGGGGCCTATATGGACAGTGGGGCTTACATAGACGGTGGGGCTTACATAGACAGTGGGGCTTACACAGACAGTGGGGCTTACAAAGACAGTGGGGCTTACATAGACAGTGAAAATGGGAAAAGTGGGGATCACATAGACAGTGGGGCTTACATAGACAGTGAATATGGGGAAGATGGGGCTCACATAGACAGTGGGGCTCACATAGACAGTGGGGCACCCATATGGACAGTGGGGCTTACATAGATAGTGGGTGCTTACATAGACAGTGGGGCTTACATAGACAGTGGGGCTTACATAGACAGTGAAAGTGGGGCTCACATAGACAGTGGGGCTTACATAGACAGAGAAAATGGGGATAGTGGGGCTTACATGGACAGAGAAAATGGGGATAGTGGGGGCTTACATAGACAGTGGGGCTTACACAGACAGTGGGGCTTACATAGACAGTGGGGCTTACATAGACAGTGGGGCTTACATAGACAGTGAAAATGGGGAAAGTGGGGCTCACATAGACAGTGGGGCTTACATAGACAGTGAAAATGGGGAAAGTAGGGCTCACATAGACAGTGGGGCTCACATAGACAGTGGGGCTCATCTAGACAGTGGGGCTCACATAGACAGTGGGGCTCACATAGACAGCGGGGCTCATATAGACAGTGGGGCTCACATAGACAGTGGGGCTCACATAGACAGTGGGGCTTACATAGACAGTGGGGCTCACATAGACAGTGGGGCTTACATAGACTGTGGGGCTTACATAGACTGTGGGGCTTACATAGACAGTGGGGCTCACATACAGTGGGGCTTGCATAGACAGTAGGGCTCACATAGACAGTGGGGCTCACATAGACAGTGGGGCTTACATAGGCAATGGGGCTTACATAAACAATGGGGCTTACATAAACAATGGGGCTCACATAGACAGTGGGGCTCACATAGACAGTGGGGCTCACATAGACAGTGGGGCTTGCATAGACAGTGGGGCTTACATAGACAGTGGGGCTTGCATAGACAGTGGGGCTTACATAGACAGTGGGGCTTACATAGACAGAGAAAATGGGGATAGTGGGGCTTACATAGACAGTGAAAAGGGGAGCAGTGGAAATTACAACGACAGTGAAATGACGCGCGGAAAAGAAAATGACAGCATTAGTGAACGCAAATTTACACAGGTACGTAGAGAAGTTCACATAAATAAGAAGCTATAACAGAAATATAAATCTATTCTTACCTTTTTGTAGCCTCCGCAGGTCTATAGATCAATAATAACAACTATTCAACAATTCTATAGCCGAAAATCCAGAGCACTACCGCCGGTGTATCCATCGAGAATGAAAATGAAAGCAGGAAAAACACGTATTGCTCACGCGTTTTTCCCCAAACCAACTACAAAGTGCAACTTTTCGCCCATTTTTCGACCAAAAGGACAAAAGCTTCATGAATTCCTTCATCAAATTCCATCAGACCCACACACACACACACACACACACACACAAACCAAGCAAGGCAAATATAAAAGGGACAAGGAAGGTAGCCCGGGCTAACGCCCGGGCCCCTCCCTTGTTTTTATTCCAGGCTGGCGAGCGCTCCCAGGAGTACTGGTTTAATTTTTAACCCTATTTTCGTACCCACGTTTCTCTTAATCACTTCAATCACTTTTTTCACAACATAGAGCGTCACAATATAGCTTCACATAGAGCGCGAGCTCTCTTCCTAACATAGAGCGCGATATCTCTCCCTAACATAGAGCGCGAGCTCTCTTCCTAACATAGAGCGCGAGATCTCTCCCTAACAGAGAGCGCGAGATCTCTCCCTAACATAGAGCGCGATATCTCTCTCTAACATAGAGCGCGCAATCCCTCCTTAACATAAAGCGCGAGACCTCTCCCTAACATAGAGCGCGAGACCTATTTCTAACATAGATAGAGCGCGAGACCTATTTCTAACATAGAGCGCGAGACCTCTCTCTAACATAGAGCGCAAGACCTCTCTCTAACATAGAACGCGAGTCCTCTCTCTAGCATAGAGCGCGAGATCTCTTTCTAACATGGGACCTGTGACAACAATTACTTTTGAAACAGCATAACAACACACATAGACAGCGAAACTGGGAACAGTGAGGCTCACTTAGACAGCAAAAATGAAAACAGTAGGGCTCATACAGACAGCAAAAATGAGGAGAGTGAAATTTACATAGACAATGGAAATGAAAACATTGGGGCTCACATAGACAGCGAGAATGGGAACATTGGGACTCACTTAGACAGCGAGAATGAAAACAACTGGGACTCACATAGCCAGCAAAAATGTGGACAGTAGGGATCACATACACAGCTAAAATTAAAACCGTGGAAATTGACAAACACAGCGAAAATGCAAAACAAAGAAGGCACGACTTATTTTCTCACCCTCTCTCTCCCTCTATGTCTATTTCCTGGGGTCAAAATAATTTTCCAGCAACATCCGAATGGGAACAGTGCGTTCACATACACAGCAAAAATTGGAACGGTGAGACTCACATAAATAGTGAAAATGACATGGGAAGACAGTTGAACATATAGGTGCACATGAACCGTGTAAATTTCCATTAAAAAAGTATTATAACTACTAATAGGACCCAAATACATGAAAGTTCTTTCAAAAAACCAAAAACGTTGTTGTAGTGACGACATAAACAGCGTAAAAAATTCAATTCTCACCTTTTCAGCACATTGCACCCTCCCAGTAATTGATAAATACGATTGTAAAGCAGAAAATCAGATTTATGAAGAAGAAAATCAGAGCACTACCGCAGAGAAAATCATCGAGAATGGAAATGAAAAGCGAAAGCACGCCGCTCACACGTTTTTCGACCAAAAGGGCAATAGTGAAGGAATTTGCCCATTTTCCGGCAAAAAGTGCAATAGTGAGGGAATTCCGGACAGACAAACAAACCAAAGTAGCGAAATATAGAATAGGACAAGGAAGGTCGCCGGCGGCTAAAGCCGCCTCCGCCTCCCTTGTTTTTATTCCGGGCTGGCGAGAGATTCTGAGAGTATGTGTTCAATTTTCGCTTCATCTGTCAAATTCACGTTTTTTTTTCAACATGACGCGCAATAGTCCTCTCTCTGACATAGAGCGTGATTCCTATCTTTTACATAATGCGCGATCCCTCTCTCTAACATAGAGCGTGGGTCCTCTCTCTCTAACACAGAGCGCGAGACCTTTCCCTAACATAGAGCGCGAGACCTCTCCCTAACATCGGGCGCGAGACCTCTTCTCAACATAGAGCGCGAGACCTCTCCTTAACATAGAGCGCGAGAACTTTCCCTAACATAGAGCGCGAGGCCTCTCTCTAACATAGAGCGCAAGTCCTCTCTCTCTCTTACATAGAGGGCGAGGCCTCTCTCTAACATAGAGCGTGAGAGTTTTCTCTAACATAGGGCGCGACATCTCTCTCTAACATAGAGTGCGAAATCTTTCTCTAACATTGAGCGCGAGACCCTTCCCTAACATGGAGCGCGAGACCTCTCTCTAGCAATGAGCGCGAGACTACTCTCTAACATAGAGCGCGAGTCCTCCCATTAACATAGAGCGCAAGTCCTCCCTTTAACATAGAGCGCGAGTACTCTCTCTAGCATAGAGCGTGAGCCTCTTTTTAACATCTCCCTAACATCGGGCGCGAGACCTCTTCTCAACATAGAGCGCGAGAGCTCTCCTTAACATAGAGCGCGAGAATTTTCCCTAACATAGAGCGCGAGGCCTCTCTCTAACATAGAGCGCGAGTCCTCTCTCTTACATAGAGGGCGAGGCCTCTCTCTAACATAGAGCGTGAGAGTTTTCTTGAACATAGGGCGCGACATCTCTCTAACATAGAGTGCGAAATCTTTCCCTAACATGGAGCGCGAAATCTTTCTCTAACATTGCGCGAGACCCTTCCCTAACATGGAGCGCGAGACCTCTCTCTAGCAATGAGCGCGAGACTACTCTCTAACATAGAGCGCGAGTCCTCCCATTAACATAGAGCGCAAGTCCTCCCTTTAACAAAGAGCGCGAGTACTCTCTCTAGCATAGAGCGTGAGCCTCTTTTTAACATCTCCCTAACATCGGGCGCGAGACCTCTTCTCAACATAGAGCGCGAGACCTCTCCTTAACATAGAGCGCGAGAACTTTCCCTAACATAGAGCGCGAGGCCTCTCTCTAACATAGAGCGCGAGTCCTCTCTCTTACATAGAGGGCGAGGCCTCTCTCTAACATAGAGCGTGAGAGTTTTCTCTAACATAGGGCGCGACATCTCTCTCTAACATAGAGTGCGAAATCTTTCTCTAACATTGAGCGCGAGACCCTTCCCTAACATGGAGCGCGAGACCTCTCTCTAGCAATGAGCGCGAGACTACTCTCTAACATAGAGCGCGAGTCCTCCCATTAACATAGAGCGCAAGTCCTCCCTTTAACATAGAGCGCGAGTACTCTCTTTAGCATAGAGCGTGAGCCTCTTTTTAACATCTCCCGAACATAGAGCGCGAGAACTTTCCCTAACATAGAGCGCGAGGCCTCTCTCTAACATAGAGCGCGGGAACTTTCCCTAACATAGAGCGCGAGGCCTCTCTCTAACATAGAGCGCGAGTCCTCTCTCTTACATAGAGGGCGAGGCCTCTCTCTAACATAGAGCGTGAGAGTTTTCTCTAACATAGGACGCGACATCTCTCTCTAACATAGAGTGCGAAATCTTTCTCTAACATTGAGCGCGACACCCTTCCCTAACATGGAGCGCGAGACCTCTCTCTAGCAATGAGCGCGAGACTACTCTCTAACATAGAGCGCGAGTCCTCCCATTAACATAGAGCGCAAGTCCTTCCTTTAACATAGAGCGCGAGTACTCTCTCTAGCATAGAGCGTGAGCCTCTTTTTAACATCTCCCGAACATAGAGCGCGAGAACTTTCCCTAACATAGAGCGCGAGGCCTCTCTCTAACATAGAGCGCGGGAACTTTCCCTAACATAGAGCGCGAGGCCTCTCTCTAACATAGAGCGCGAGTCCTCTCTCTTACATAGAGGGCGAGGCCTCTCTCTAACATAGAGCGTGAGAGTTTTCTCTAACATAGGACGCGACATCTCTCTCTAACATAGAGTGCGAAATCTTTCTCTAACATTGAGCGCGACACCCTTCCCTAACATGGAGCGCGAGACCTCTCTCTAGCAATGAGCGCGAGACTACTCTCTAACATAGAGCGCGAGTCCTCCCATTAACATAGAGCGCAAGTCCTTCCTTTAACATAGAGCGCGAGTACTCTCTCTAGCATAGAGCGTGAGCCTCTTTCTAACATAGAGCGCGAGACCTCTCCTTAACATAGAGCGCGAGAGTTTTCTCTCACGCGAGAGTCATAAATTTTCTTATTATTTTGCCTTATTCGCTTTCCTGTTCTTATTGCCGAATTCAGTCACCGACCGAAACACGAACCGAATCTTTAGAAATGAAAAGCAAAAAGCACGGATTCCACGCCTTCCCAGTTAGAAAGTGCAATAGTGAAGGAATTCGTCCGATTTTCCGGCTAAAAGGGCAATAGTGAAGGAATTTGCCCATTTTCCGACCAAAAGTGCAAAAATGAAGGAATTCCGGACAGACAAACCAAGCAAGCGAAATATATTAATAGACAAGGGAGGGCGCCGGCGGCTAAAGCCGCCTCCTCCTCCCTTGTTTGAGCCTAGGCCGGTGGCCGCGTCGAGATGTTTTTTTTGTTTCCGAAGTCCTCAAGCGCAAGTAGTTTTCAACATAGAACGCAATGACTCTCTTCAAAACAGAGCGCGATGGTTCTCCAGTGGGGCTATAGACATTGGGGCTTACATAAACTTACAGACCGTGGAAATAGGGATAGAGGGGCTCACATAGACAGTGGGGCTTACATAGACAGTGAAAAAGGAGACAGTGGGGCTCACATAGACAGTAAGGCTTACATAGACAGCAAAAATAGGGAAAGTGGGGCTCACATAGACAGTGGGGTTTACATAGACAGTGGAAATGAAGACAGTGGGGCTCACATAGACAGTGGGGCTACATAGACAGTGGAAATGGGGAAAGAGGGGCTCACATAGACAGTGGGGCTTACATAGACAGTGGAATAGGGGATAGAGGGGCTCACATAGACAGTGGGGCTACATAGACAGTGGAAATGGGGATAGAGGGGCTCACATAGACAGTGGGGCTACATAGACAGTGGAAATGGAGACAGTGAGGCTCAAATAGACAGTGGGGCTACATAGACAGTGGAAATGGAGACAGTGAGGCTCACATAGACAGTGGGGCTACATAGACCGTGGAAATAGGGGTAGAGGGGCTCACATAGACAGTGGGGCTTACATAGATAGTGAAAAAGGAGACAGTGGGGCTCACATAGACAGTGGGGCTTACATAGACAGCGAAAATAGGGAAAGTGGGGCCCACATAGACAGTGGGGCTTACATAGACAGTGGAAATGAAGACAGTGGGGCTCACATAGACAGTGGGGCTACATAGACAGTGGAAATGGGAATAGAGGGGCTCACATAGGCAGTGGGGCTTACATAGACAGTGGAATAGGGGATAGAGGGGCTCACATAGACAGTGGGGCTACATAGACAGTGGAAATGGGGATAGAGGGGCTCACATAGACAGTGTGGCTACATAGACAGTGGAAATGGAGACAGTGGAGCTCACATAGACAGTGGGGCTACATAGACAGTGGAAATGGGAATAGAGGGGCTCACATAGACAGTGGGGCTTACATAAACAGTGGAAATGAAGACAGTGGGGCTCACATAGACAGTGGGGCTTACATGGACAGTGGAAATGGGGATAGAGGGGCTCACATAGACAGTGGGGCTTACATAGACAGTGAAAATGGGGATAGAGAAGCTCACATAGACAGGTGGGGCTACATAGACAGTGGAAATGGGGATAGAGGGGCTCACATAGACAGTGGAACCACATAGACAATGGAAATGGGGATAGAGGGGCTCACATAGACAGTGGGGCTTACATAGACAGTGGAAATGAGGACAGTGGGGCTCACTTAGACAGTGGGGCTTACATGGACAGTGAAAATGGGAAAAGTGGGGCTCACATAGACAGTGGGGCTTACATAGACAGTGAAAATGGGAAAAGTGGGGCTCACATAGACAATGGAAACTACATAGACAGTGAAATAAGGCGCGGAATTTTTTTTATATAAGGCGCGGGAATTTCTCTCAACATAGGGCGTAAACATCTAACAATGAGAAACGTTGATTATAATTGAAAGAAGATGGTTGGAGAGGAGAATGAGAAGAAAGAGAGAAAAGGAAGGAGATAAAGTCAGAAATAAACAGCAAATACCTCTTTCAATGCATCCCAGCCGCCTCCCGAATCGCCAGTGAAACAAAATGGCTTTTCCAAATCTGCCGCGTTTAAACAGCTCACGTAAACTCGCTTTTCTTTTCTATCCCCGAGAAAAAAAACGGTGATCCACCACTTCCCATCCCACTACCAATCGAAAATGAAAAACGAAAAGCACGGATTCCACGCCTTTCCAGTTGGAAAGTGCAAACTGTGTGATTTTCCCGAAATTCTCGACCAAAAGTGCAAACTGTGTTGAATTGATACACACAAACCCACAAACCCACAAACCAAACTACGCAAATATAAAAGGGACAAGGTAGGTAGCCCGGGCTAACGCCCGGGCCCCTCCCTTGTTTCTATTCCAAGCTGGCGGGAGCTTCCTGGCCCTTTTTTCTCCTAGACATAGGGCGCGGAAGTTATTTTCAACATGTATCGCGGGATCTCTCCGTAACATAGAGCGCTATACTTCTCTCAACATGAGCGCGAAACATGTTTCTCGAGACAGGCGAGACTCTTTTCTATTCTCTCTTTCTTTTCTTACGCTCTCCATTAACCCCCCCCCCTTCTCTCTCTTTCTATGTCCCTCTTTCCGTCTCTCTCTCCGTCTCTCTCTCTCATACACAGGAAAAATAGAATGAGTAGGGCTCACATAGACAGCGGAAATGGAGACAGTGGAGCTCACATAGACAGCAAAAATGGGATAAGTGGGGCTCACAATAGTTTTTAACATAGAACGCAAAGACTCTCTTCAAAACAGAGCGCGATGGTTCTCCAGTGGGGCTCACATAGACATTCGTGCTTACATAGACAGTGGAAATGGGGAAAGTGGGGCTCACATAGACAGTGGGGCTTACATAGACAGTGAAAATGGGGACAGAGGGGCTCACATAGGCAGTGGGGCTACATAGACAGTGGAAATGAGGATAGATGGGCTCACATAGACAGTGGGGCTTACATAGACAGCGAAAATGGGGAAAGTGGGGCTCACATAGACAGTGGAGCTTAAATAGACAGTGGAAATGGGGACAGTTGGGCTCACATAGACAGTGGGGCTTACATAGACAGTGGAAATGGGGATAGAGGGGCTCACATAGACAGTGGGGCCTACATAGACAAAGGAAATGGGGATAGAGGGGCTCACACAGACAGTGGGGCTTACATAGACAGTGGAAATGAGGACAGTGGGGCTCACATAGACAGTGGGGCTTACATAGACAGTGGAAATAAAGACAGTGGGGCTCACAAAGACAATGGAAACTACATAGACAGTGAAATAAGGCGCGGAATTTTTCTATATAAGGCGCGGGAATTTCTCTTAACATAGGGCGTAAACATCTAACAATGAGAAACGTTGATTATAATTGAAAGAAGATGGTTGGAGAGAAGAATGAGAAGAAAGAGAGAAAATGAAGGAGATAAAGCCAGAAATAAACAGCAAATACCTTTTTCAATGCATCCCAGCCGCCTCCCAAGTCGCCAGTAAACAAAATGGCTTCTTCCAAAACTTGCCGCGTAGCTCACGTTAACTCGTTTTCTTCTTCTATCCCTCAAAAAAAACGGTGATCGACCATTTCCCCATCCCACCACCAATTGAAAATGAAAAAGCAAAAAGCACGGCTTCCACGCCTTTCCAGTTAGAAAGTGCAAACTGTGTGATTTCGCCCAAATTCTCGACCAAAAGTGCAATAGTGTGTGAATTGTTACAAACCCACACACAAACCAAATAAGCGCTTTATAATAGAGGATGACATGGAAGGTAGCCCGGGCTAACGCCCGGGCCCCTCCCTTGTTTCTATTTCAGGCTGTCGGAAACTTTCTGGCCCTCTTTTCTCCTTAACATAGAGCGTAATACTTCTCTCAACATGAGCGCGATAATTCTCTCTAACATAGAGTGAGATACCTCTCCCTAACATAGAGCGCGAGACTTTTCTTCATCATTGAGCGAGAGACATCTTTCTCAAGACAGGCGAGACTTTTTTCTATTCTCTCTTTCTTCTCTCACGCTTTCCATTAACCCCCCCCCCCCTCCCTTCTCTCTCATTCGGTCCCTCTTTCCGTCTCTCTCTAAGTCTCTCTCTCATACACAGCAAAAATAGGATGAGTAGGGCT